>WKFP01014236.1:807867-841636 GCA_011057875.1 Pterocles orientalis
AATTCTAAGGAGGCCTTAGCTTTCCTAGTTGCCTCCCTACACTCTCTGACAACATTCTTATATTCCTCCCAAGTGGCCAGCCCCTCCTTCCATGATCTATAGACCCTCCTTTTACATTTGAGTTTGGCCAGCAGATCCCTGTTTAACCATGCAGGCCTCCTGGCACCCTTCCTTGACTTCCTACCCGTTGGGATGCACCGATCTTGAGCTTGGAAGAAGCATTCTTTAGATGCTAAACAACTATCTTGGGCCCCTTTACCTAGAAGTACCCTGTCCAACGGGATTTCCCCTAGCAACTGCTTGAAAAGGCTGAAGTTGGCCCTACTGAAGTCCAGCGTTGCTATTCTGCTCAGGATTCTATTACGGCCACATGAGATCCTGAACTCCACCACCTCATGGTCACTGCAACCAAGGCTGCCCTCAACCTTCACCTCTTCAACCAGATCCTTCTTATTCGTGAGAATAAGGTCCAGCAGCGCTCCTCTCCTAGTCGGCTCGTCCACCATTTGCATCAGGAAGTTATCATCAATGCACTGGAATGCAAGTTACTACTAAGTAAGTGCACATAAAGCTCTCCTGTGCTCTAACTGAGCTCCCAAACCTTTTGTGCATATGTGGAGTA
Organism: Pterocles orientalis; assembly: GCA_011057875.1. NCBI lineage: Eukaryota > Metazoa > Chordata > Aves > Pterocliformes > Pteroclidae > Pterocles > Pterocles orientalis. The sequence continues at coordinate 808,490 of WKFP01014236.1, forward strand.
ACTCTGTGTTGCAGGACAGAGAGTTCAATCAGACTCACTGCTTTTGCATGCAGTCTGTAGTCACTCTCCACATGCCCATGAAACCTGACATGCTGGGCTTTCGTCATGTTTGCAGAGCCACACATGGGAAAATTACCTTTTTGGGGCTGCAGGAGCCACCGGTTAGTGTCTGTGTGCAAAATCTTCCAAAACCCTGTGTATGGGCCTGGAAATATTATCCTGATGCTGCTGCTTGGAGAATTTTATTCATCTGCTAAGTCTGTGGTCCAGCCTGGCTCATTCAGCTGTCCTGGTAGTACAGATGCTATTGGAGGGGGCAGAATACTTTCTGAAATCGTATCTTCTTACCAGAAAATAAAAATAAATAACCCTCCTAAGGAACAGAAATAAGCAAAAAGCTCCTCAGCACCTGGTCACTGTCAGCAAGTAAAAAGGCATACACTTAAATATTTTCGAGGAACTCACAAGGTGAAGTAGTCCTCCTGAGTAGACTTGTCAACCCTGGCCCCTTTATGAATGGAAGACCACAGGGAAATGCCCTCAGGGAATCCTGCGTTACTCTGCTCTGCTCCCATTTATCAGCAATGGTGGACCTTGTCAAAGCTGAGAAATTTGCTGGAGGGAAAAGACAGGGGCTAAACAGCAAAGAACAAGAAAAACCAATACAGTGACTCAGAGTATCTCCTATTTCGGGTTACTACTGGTGACTGGAAGTGAGGAATTGTAGCTGTGATCCTGACCATGCTCCTTACTGTGAAGTAGGGATTAAACCCCTCCAGCTCTGTCAGCAGACTGACATCTAGTGGAGGTAGAATAATGGGCTGCAGAACTCTACCTAAAATAATTTCTCTGAATGACTATATTGAGTTCATATTATTCGCCGTGGATGTTCAGTTCATTTAGTTTGCTAATTCCATTTGTGGAATATGAAATGATTTAATGAGTGAATCTATGGCTTTTTATTTTAAACCTAAGTCACAGGAGACGATAAGTAAATTTGCAGCATTTCATTAAGTCTACACAGAAATAAGATTAGGATCTAACTAAATCACATAAAAACAATTCTTAAAAGGTTTTCTGTACTTAACAATACTGTGTCAGCAGATAAGCTTCATAAGACAAGGGCAACAGGGCTGGGATATGTATTTTAGGTGTTAGGAAAAAAAATACTAAAAAGTTTGGTTTAGGAACATTTATGAAAGCCAGTCTGATGTCACCTTAAGAAATACTATTTTAGAAGATGCTATTGGTAACGCTGAAGTTGACACATATATTCTCTGCCTCTGAAAATTAGCATTAATTTAGATGTAATACTATGAAACACATGAAGATCTAGTTAAAAATCTCAGATCTTACTTTCCTAGAATTGTTCTACACCAGCTTTATACTCATTTGAAAGAAGCATACAACCTAAACTTCAAGAAAGGGAACAAATATTGCTATTAAAGTAACATCTTCAGATTTCAGAAGATTTGTGGATATGAGGATATTTTATTGCCTTTCAATTTCAAAACCTTCACACACCAAAGAAATATCTAATGAAATTTGCTGTCATACCTGTGGACCTGAAAAAAATAAAATTATGTTTCTTTTAAACCAGTATGTAAAGGCTGTCTAAAAAGTTCATCTAATTATGTATCGGAACGGAAGTTTTGATCCATTCATGTTTTGTATGTTTTTTTCCCCACAAGATCATGTCAGTAGACTAAGGTTAAGTGATATACAGATTATTATTTTTTAACTGCCATCTTAACTTCCTTAAGCAGCCACAAACATAAATGAAATTAGATCGTTTCCTTCTGCATGTGCTTCGACCTCTACAGAAGTCATTATTTGTAGGTACATGACAGGATTCTGATTTTCTAAATTTAAGAATCCCACACTCTTTAATGACTGGGAGTAATTGGAGCTATAAATTTCCCAGCTCACATGGAGATAAAACCAAATTTTGAAGGAGAAGGTAGTCCATCTGTTCACCTGTGCAGTGTCTTCCTTAAGCCCAAACTTGCACAAATAAAATCAGCCCACTGTGCCTGTATCTGTCTGGCACACATTAGCCACTTGCTAGATCCAGACTACGCGGGTTTTATTAGCTTCTCCCCACATCATTTACCAGCCTCTGGATGTGCCTGGTACCTCAGTAACACTGCAGGCAGTTATTAAGTAATATAAATTAATAATTAAAATAAATATTAGCTATTAATACCGTGCAAACACAGACACATTCAAGACACCATCGGGGATGGGCAAGCCTGCTTTTTGATCTGAGCAAATGCTGATATTCACTGAATACAAATACCAGTTTCACTGGAGGGGTAAATAAGAAAAAGACACAGCAGTGAGTCGGAGGTGGAGCCTCAGTTGGCAAGAAGTGGGTCTGAGATTGTGTTAATCTAAAGCCCTCCCTGACTCATCTCTCCCCTTTCTTCTTGCCCATCATTTTTGTTACCTGGGTCTCTGCAATTGCACAAGAGTCTGGGTTTTCCCATTAGTCTGGGAAAAATGTCTTGTTTGTCTCCCTTTCTGTGTGGTCTGGTTTAGAGGCAGGACAAGAAGGGGAATAAAGCAGAATACGGCATTCCTGACTGCTGGACTTCATTTTTGTCTTTTACCCTTGCATGTCCTGCACTGATGAAACAACCATCCTTGCCTGCAGGGTGAATCGGCATAGCAGGCTCCTCACGGCCCTGCGGCTGTGCTCAGAGATAACAGGCATCAGGATTCGTGCTGTTCTTCACCCCAGTGCAGGGGAACATGCAGGGTGGCTGCAGGATGGAAAGCAGGATGAGGTATTTCTTGTATAATTAATGCAAAGAGGCCAGAACTCCGCAGGCCACAATTTCTACTCTGCTGCTTCTGTTTTACGCTAACATCATCAAAATCAGACACATATCTTAGACAAAATCTGTTGAGTTGCTTTCCCAGCTAGAAAATCCATCCAGCTACCTCTGGTATAACTTCCCAAACTAACATCCCCTTACCTCCTAAAATGTGATTTATGCCTGCACACCCCTGACTTGTGAATACAGACTGTCGTTTCCCAGTACCATCAAGCTCAGTAGGGCAAAAAAGAAGTTGCTTAATCACATTAAAAAAAATTAAAAAAATCAAAAGCAGGTAAAAGAGTCAGTTTTTCCTAGCAGAACACAAAGGTTTATAAGACCATCATGTTAGGGGAAGAGACTGAGTATGGTGTGTACCTTCATTCCTGAAGCAAGGAGTGCCTGTACTGAGGAATCTGTTATAAATCACATTTTTAGTGAGACTGGCAAAGCTGCATGACTCTGGCCTCAGGGAATCTGTCTAATTTGTCAGCTAAAATTCAGTCTCCTGATAGAAAACTAGTCCATTCATGCTTCATGAAGGCTAATTATCCATGGAAGGAATCTGCTCAGGGAACTGTCAGCAGTGATGTGGTGTGGCACCATCATCTGACTGGGAGCTTCCCAGGGAAGGTCGGCAGAGTTCCCCCTCCTCCTTGTGCCAAGCCTTAGCTGTGTGGCCAGTCGCCCCCATCTCTCCTCTATACGTGCATGCCACTTCACAGCATAGTCGGCAGAGAAGTATCTGGATGTGGCACTTTTGTGGGGCAACCACTTGCTCCCAGTTGCAGGCTGTCCTCTGCATCTGGAAGTAGCAGGAGTTTGCTGTAGTCAGGATGGTCTAAAAGAAGCAAGATTTGCAAGAAAAAGTATGTTTTGTAAGACTATTAACAGAGCTGTAGAAACCAGAGGAGTTCTGTGCACATGTCGTTCTTCAGACCTGCGACAGAAACTGGTATAAACTCACTGTTGCTTACATTTCAAGACAGAAGGGACACAAATAATGTACAGCAAATAGGACCTTCCAAAAATAATCCTGGGAAGAACCACTGCTTAAACTCTTAAGAACTTATTTTTTTTATAATCATTTACATGCATTATGAACTGTAAAAACTCCCACATTGAATAAATTGCCACAGATGTAACACTTCCCATATCACAGAATAATTTATTTTCTCTGCTGGACTAATGAAAGTAGTTACAAAGATTTTCTAACTGCAGATCATAGTTTAATTCCATTCCATAATGTTACGAGTGCAGTGTATTTTTTTTTCTCCTGGAAAATAATCCTCTGTTGCTGGTCCTAAACCTTGATGAGTTAAGTGTCTCTAGTTCTATTTGCTCCATCCTAGTAGCATTTTAAATGACTGTGTTTTAGCACTGCTAAATATGTAGCCCAAACTTTGAGTATGCCACTAGAATAGTGATGAAAATGGGAAGAGATGTTGGAACAATGGTTGGATCTTGGGGAAAAGTTCATTCACAATTATTAGCAACCATTAGCAACTAGATGTTCAGAACTTCTCAAGACCAAGTCATGATCCTGTAAGAAATCTCTTCAATTGAATGTTTAACTTCCTTTAGGAATTACTCATCATGCAGTTACGAACAGGTCTCCTAGACTGAATTAATTGTATTAAAAAAGGAAAATAGTATGAATACGAAGATAAGAATTGTTTGGGAAGAAGTTATGTGCAGACTCAAGCTATCTATATCCACTTTTTAATTTGTTGTTGTAGAAAGGCTTAATTAAAAAACACTATTACTAGAAATTATTTGCTGCTATTAAAAGGTATAATGCAGATTGACTGAGTAAGCCTGAATTCAGCAGGGTGCTGAAGCCAATGCATGTTTGCAAGAAACTGAGCATCTTGGGATGATTAGCAACCTTAAAATAACGCTTGTGTTTAAGCTCCTTGATGTACCAAAACCCCTCTGTTCTGTTTGACTCCATCAAGTTTGTGTGTTCATTCTATTAGATGGCATCAATAACCAGTCTCTTCTCAGAGTACTGTGTAGAAAAGGGAGCATAATTGTCTGAAAAAAGGCCTATTAAGTGTTTGCTTTTAAATCAAAGAACACTTTAGAAATATTAAATAAAGAGGGACTACAATATATAAGTCACTCCAGCCCATCTGAAAAATACTGATGCACATTAATTATTTACTTTGGGCTTATACATCTATTTGCTTTTGTATTCAAAACGTTGCATTGTTACCCTAGTAACCCCAATATCTCACAGAGTTTAGCTTATTCTCCATCTTAAGTACACCCTCTTAAGGAAATTCATACAGGTTCTCATGAGAGCACTTTTCCCTTTTTTCCCCATTGTTTGTAAAGGAAGAAATAATGACGGGACTTGTAGCGAATGGACCATTTTTGTCTTTTCTTCCTCCCCTCTCCCATCCCATTAATGATAGCTGAGATTCAAACACGACAGCAGACTTAGCCACTGTGTTCACTATTTAACAATGTTCCCAGTCTTAAATGAGTTGACCTGCTTTACTCCTGTATTGATTCATACTGGTATGCCACAAAAAGCCTTTCTGAGAAATTCCTCTTCTTATTTTAGAGGGTGCCTTGGTTCTCAACAGTCTGGCCTCTCCTGTATTCCTTTAAACAAGGGCAGTGCAGCTCTGCTCTGATACGCTGGTGTTGTACTGGGGTGTCATTAACTGGGACATATTTCAGCCCCTGGTGCAGTGGCAAACATCAAGAAGAGGTTGGCAATGAGTCTCACAGCCTTGCTTCTGTCCCATGACATTCCCTGGCAGGTAGACAAGGATGGGGGGAAGAGCAGTAAATACCCTGTGGGAGACTGCACATCTCAGAAGCCAGAGATGACTTAAATTGTCTGCCTTGGAATTGCCTGGCCTCCCTCCTGCGCTGGTGCTAATTGCCAATGATCCATCTCAGGGATTTGAGCCAGGTGAACGCGATGGCTGCTGACTGATGTTGGAGCTGACAGCTCTGGGAAGGGGGCAGTCCTGCTTTGCCCTGGGTGCTGGTTCCCACCCTCAGTCTGTTGTTTGAGGTCTAGCAGTCACCCGGCGGAAGAACAAGCTGATTCAGAAGGCTGATCCCGCAGGAAGGCTGGAAGCCGACTCCAGGACTCTGCCCTCCTTCCTCCTCCCTGCTCTTGGTTGCTTGCGTCCCACACCTCAGCACCTCCCAGGCTGTGCTGCTGCGGGTGTTTCTGTGGCCACACATCCCTCTGGGTTGGCGACCTGATCTGACTGTTCTGCTTTTGCCACATAATTTCCATACAGATCAGTTCTTGACACCGGCTCAGAGCTCACCTTAATGCAAGAAAGGAGATGGAGACCTGCAGGAATGAGGGACAGGGAGAGTGAGAGGGCAGGACATGATTAACTGGTGTTGCCACCCTTCCCACAGAGTGTGACGGGGTGCGGGATTTTGGGGAAGCAGGTCAGAGCTGGAAAGCAAGATGAACTTTGCAGTTTCTGCTGGGCAGATGGCCACCCATACTGCTGTGACATGGCCCAGAGTTACAGCAGACCCAGCCCAAACTAGACTCCAAGAAAGGTGCCAGCCAAGGGAAAGCTCTAGAGATTTAGGTCCAGGGAAAATGTTCCCAAGAAGAGGTGGATGAAGGAAACCCTACAGAGTCCATCCCCTGAGCAGGCACAGTGCAGGCGCAGCTACACGCTCACCTGCAGCACTCTGCTAATGGCAGAAACAGTAAGAAGACTTGTTGAGCACTGTGGTTTACATGACAAATCAATGTTCGTTCCAGATGCTGACTTTTTTAAGAAGCTTTATTCATACCGGTTTAGAAGAAATGAAAGAAGTAAATGCAAGCTTAAAGCTTCAGAAGAGTTTCAAAGCTTGTTACTCAACATTATTTACTTGCTGCATAATCTCGTCTCATCACCCATTGACCTCTGGCAAACAAAGAATTGGGATGACAGTAGCTTCCAACTTCCTTCCTCAAGCCAAGATTCTCAAAAATACATTATTTTTAAAGTTGTATTTCAACCTCTGCAGATACTCTGTCCAGTAATGTCTATTAAAAGCACCATTGTATTTTTCTTTCACCTTTAAGTCTTGCTAAGAGGACTTCACTGTAGGCTAGGTGGGAAGGGAACAAATTCCAAAAGAAGTGAAGCCAGCCTGCTTGTATAAAGACAGAAAATCTCTTTAATTTTTTTCCTTGGATTTATGAAAAGTCTTGTTACTCACTGAAGGGTTTCTGAGGGAAAAAATGCCTGAGATCCCTACACAACAATATAAATTAGACACACATGAAGCAGAAAAGATTGACTGATTTAATGATTAAACAAAAAGAGGATGTGTAAATGTGAGGAATGTATCAAGGAAACATATCAACTACAGTTTCTCAATGTGTCTACCTTTGCATTCTTAATAATTCACTTAGAGGAGATGCTCAGGTGGAATATTTCAGTTAGCTCTCACTAACATTGAAAGTAAAGAACTTTTATCCATTTCAGTTGCAAAAAAACCCTAATCAGACTATGTCTACCTTTTGACAGTTTATAAATCTCTTTCAAAGCTGATCAAAGCTTTCCAATTTTTTTATTATGTTATCGTCTTAAAATTTTTAATTTGGATGAAATTTCCTATTCTGTCCTTGATTGCATAATCTAGATAGAAATGACAACACACAGCTATTTTATTGTCAGAGTTTAAGTGTGGAACAGTACATTAAGTGACAGCGTTATAGTCTCAAGAAATACTGCTAAAAAAGTACAGAATGAATTTGCTGGTTTAGCAAAAGAAATACTTGGTTTCACTGAGTGAATTGGTCATTACAGACTACTTAATGAGCTCAAGTGACAGCATTTTTTCCAGTCACACTGCAAATTAAGGTATTCTGTAGGAGTTACCTCCAGGAGATGAACAGCCTTCTGTTGAGCACAGACAGAAAGTAAATGGCTTTGAAAATGGAAGTTATTTGGGCATCTAGAAGCTCCTCATTGACCTCAAATGAGGATGAGCATCTCTGTGACTGCTGTGCACAGGTGCCATTCCCTTCCTATGATCTGACTGATTCCTGCAATTTCCTGTGCTACTAATGCACAGGGACTGAACCTGGGCGAGTTTGCTCTATAGAGGCTGGTCCTTGGAAAACCTTTATGCTCCAGATCAGATTTGATTCACATATACTGTCATTAATTTCACCTCCCACTTAGACCAGTCTGTGAATTTATTGGAAAGTAATATCTGGGTTTGCCCCTCAAATGAATACAGAACAAGTAGAGTAGCAGTATCTCAGGAGCTTTTCACATGCTAAAGGATGGAAATAGCCTGGGTCTCAGCTGGCATTCAGTTTCTAGCTCTTCCATTGATGACCCTCAGCAAAAGTAGAACCATAAGATGGTGCCTGTTGAAATGTGATCAATTATCAGCTCTATTGGCACAGGACCAGTCTCTCTTAGCCAGGCTACCAGACAGGGAGGTGTTATTTGTGTTAGATGTGCCAGTAGTGGTGAGAAAGCCACGATTCTCTGTGAAAGATGCCCAAGAACAGGAGAGTCTCTGTTTGGGGGAGTTCGGTTGCTACCAGCTCGGGTGAGGTCTGAGCTAATGGCCATCAAGTCAGAAAGATCTGCAGCTCATTAGCTGCTTCGTGCACCAGACCGCTCTATCACGCTGTTTCAGATTAATCTTACTACAGAACACATCTTTGTGTAACACAGTGGAGTTTTGCTTCTTGCCATGTGTGAACGTGAGTTACTGCTAGCCAGGGCTATGAGCAGAGCTACTCCAGGAGCACACCAGGGATAAAACTGGGATATAGAGTTATGACTGCCTCCTTGGAGTATCCTCTCCTCCTTGTTCCAGTTGGGGACATGCTCAATTACTACCCATATTATGGGCTATTATCTTCTCCTTCATGAAAGCTTAGCTGTGGTGCCTCACAAATTATTGGAAAAAAAGCCAAAGTGCCATCCATTTTTGATCACTTCCACGTTCCTCCCCTCCCACATCTGCAAAAGCCATCCCGCAAAGCTTACTCATGCAGCCCTGACTGTCCCTAGTACTGCAAAATGGTCTCAGTACATGCCTGTCAAGAGTGGTGAGATGTAAGAGAGGAATCCGTGGCTACAGGTTAGAAAGAAAAAGCTTGAAGGGCACTTTCCTCTTTGTCTTACTGGTTTGGAAATGGAAGGGTGGGGGGAGAAGGTAGTTTCTGGTTGTAGTGCACATTTTCCTAGATCAGCTTAGCTGGAGTACGCATGCTTGTGGTTCATCCTCACAAATACCGTGTCAGGCCCTGAGCCAATATAAACACCAAATCTCTCTTCAATATATATAGTGAAAAAAATAGTTCCAGCTCACTCCAAATTAGAGTGTGTTTGCAGAGAGAGGAAGGAAACGAGGAGGGCTCTGGTAGTTGTAGCAGAGTTATGCTGAAACCCTGCCCTTAATAGGTTATGTTGAGGAAAGCACAGCTGTTTCCACTAGCTGGCATGCTTTTGAGTTGATTATAATACAAATAAAAATGTATTCAAACACACCAGCACAAAGATCTTGAAGGAGCATAGCTTAATTCTGTAGGATAAGCGTCTTGACTGGACTGTGTGGGAATTAAGGTGCCAGCATGCCCCGTAATTTGAGGGAGATACAGGTGCTTTATGCCATGTGCCAGCGTGAAACCTCCAGTGTTCATTCCTGATAAAGACGTTAACGAGTGGCATGATATTTGTTGATTTTGTCCTTAAAATATTCCCATGTTGTAAAAGTCTGCAAAACCACTTCCCTCAAACTCAGGTGTTTGTAAGAACATTCAAACCTGTCATTTAAATAGCCTGAGATCTTGAGTTCTTGGTTCTGGAGTTTCAGTCATCCACGAAGCAGAAATAGCATGAATAAAACAAAATAATAAACAAAACAAAATAAAACAAGAATTTTGCAAGAAAGGCAGCAACTGAAATGGATCCTGCTGAGTGTTTGATTCCATCTGGAGATAGGAAGAAAAAAAAAAGGGAAAAGTTAACTTTGTTTGCAGGTGGGCAGTCACTAAAAATTAAACTGAAAACAAAAGAGACCATATAAATTAATAAATTATTCATGGCAATTAGCTTGCCAAACATAAATCCGTGCAGTTTTCATTGAGAATAAAGATCCCAGTCTGGTTTCCTGGACTGATTCCAGGCAAGGTAATTACATTGTGCCTACTTAAATTTCCCCTTCAGTTCCGCATGATATATGTGTCTTCCTCTCTGAAAACTGTTGTCTAACAGATCTAAAGCCTGCCACTTGCCTTTCGATGTTGGATAGCTTCGGATTTTACCTCTCGCCCAGTAGGCTTCAAATTTCTTAGCCTGATAGCACTAAAAAACAGAGCTCAAGCCATAGCATTGCTAAATCCTAATATTTCAAAGATTTTCATACAATTAAATTTTTTCATGTCCTTGAGTGGAAAGTTTCAGCCATACCAAAGCCACACAATTCAGCCCAGAAAGGGCACTGGCTTTGCCCAGCCTTCAAAAGCTGCTCTGTGCTTTTATCATTAGCTAGGAACCAAATTTCATTCAGGCTACCCTCCACAGATACAAACTGTGCATCTTAATGCTTCCCTGTGAGCTGGGGATTATCCACACGTGACTTCAAGTTTCAGAGCAAGTTTAAAAACATTTCAAATGCAGCTGAAGGCTGTTCCTGCAGCTCCACCTTTTGGGAGCTGGGGATCAACCAGCTTGCTTGAGCTGGTTATGTCTTTACTAGAGAAGGACTTAACCTTGCTGTATTTGTGGCTGACATTAATCTCTAAAATATAAAGAATAAATCACCTTGGAGGTTTTAAAGATGTGTTTATTCCTCAGAGAAAGCCCTAAAATGTGTTAGGCTGGAGATATTTTTATTCTGAGTAGTTTCTGAAGGTATCTCGGTATCAGCAAGAACCCTTATTTTTATATATATATACACTTATCATCACAATAAAATGTTTTCATCTGTCCTTTCTGTTTAAGATTCACTTGAAATCATTGTGCCAGATTGAGATGTGCTGTAAGTAGACCATGTCAAATATAACATCATCCGGTCGATGTCAAATTCCATATTATCCTTGTACATTTGAGATGGATTTAGTTTCTAATCCTCAATTTGCACCCTCACAAGTGATTGCAACCAAGAGACTCTATGCAGTAAGGTGCTGAGTACCTGCAGCACTGTTAGGTAACTTCTGTGCTCTGGTGGGAGGTCAAATTATCTGGTCCCTTTTAAAGAGCGCTCTGCACACAGCAGGAGGAGATGTTACTCTGCATTGGTGGGCTGAAGACATTTGCAACACTCAGAAGGTGACTGGGATGCCATGAACTTCCAAAACACCTGGGTCTGGACTACAGCACAAGTCTACCTGTGCTGGGAAAACCAGGGGTATGTTGGAGACTGCTGAAGGGACTGATCCAGAGCCCACTGGAAGTTATGATACGTATGGCTTCCACTGGGACTTGAATCAAGTCTGCAGTGAGTTTTAAGATGAAAAGATATTGCGGCAGCCAAGAATGACCTTTAAGAGAAGAGAATCCCTCAGAATAATTATCTTCACTTGTTGTTCCAGGAAGTGAAGGGATGAGTGAAAAAAATTAATAACTCACAGATCAACATAATAAAATCCTTTCTACCTCTTTTCACTATGCAGCCATGGATTAAATTGCTTTGATGAATATCAGACATGTATTTGCCTTTCATCACTTTTCATGTTCTAAACCTTGCCCCCAGACTCAGCATCTCTATTTCAGACTACTAAATATTATATGTGCACAGGAGCAATTTGGTGTATATAATGATAGGCATGATTGTTAAATTGGTTTCCAGTGTCTTTCAGGCTGTGTCCCTGCAGAATTACCATTAAACACTTGACAAACCACAAGGCTATGCTAATCCCGCTTCAAAAATCTCTGACGGCAAGGATGGCAGTCTGCCTTCCTTCTCCACTGAAAGATGGAGAGACCCAGCATTACTCAGGCTCTTCTTAAAAATACTCTGGTTTTCCCCTTTAGCTTGGTGGTTCATGTTTCAGCTGTAACATTCTGCCTGAGTTCACTATTGCTGTGTAACAATCTCCTCTTTGTTTAGCCCTGCTACCTCATTTCTCTCTATTAGCCTTTAATCCCTGTCAGGGTTTCACCTTTGCAACGATGAGGTCACAGCTCACGTTGATTGGGAAAGGAAATCCTGATGATTGCTGCTGACAGAAAGCTGATAATGCTGGTTTGGGCAGCAATAAATTCTCAGTCTCTAAATGAAGACTAAACTTTGAGGCAGAAATCACCTCTTTCAGTGGCTTTTTGGGGCCTCATTCACAAATATTTTCCCATGCTCAAGCTGCTTGACCTTTGGAGCATTCAATGCGCCTGTGTTATTGTGCAGAACTGTTTTCCAAGGATCAAAATAAGCAGCTGCCTATCAGAGAGAGGCAGGTGAAATTATGAAATAAATCAATGATGTTATCCTCGGTGGGAATGCAGCACTTGGAGCTCTCTGCAGCCTCTGCAACCCTAAGTGTAAAATAGGTGTCTGCTGCTGAGCAATTCTGCTCTGTCAGCATTTCTATTTCTTCAAATGACTGTTGTGAGGCCAGTTTAATTTTTATTTTTATTTTTTCAGGACAAAACTATATTATGCAGCGAGATAAAAGAGGTGAGCAGGAGGGGTTTGTGCTGTTAAATTCATGTTGCTGACCCGATGAGTGATTCAACAAAGATAGTTCTTAAATAACCCTGAGCAATACAGATGCTTCTTTTACAACACCATAAAAGCTGTCTTCAGTTTCCCCACATTAAATCAAGCATGGCTATTGAACTGGCCCCTCTCTGCTGCAGTGTCCATTATATGCAAATTCCTCGCACCTTCTGCAATGAAACAGCTCCTTGCCAGCAGCAGGAAAGTTTACCAACAGTTGAACAAGGAGAACTTTATTGGAAACCCAGTAATTCAAATAGTTGACAGTAGTTGTCAAAGACTGAACTTCTGCACATTATCTTGTCTTTTTCTTTCTGTTCCTCCTGCAGTTCTCCAAAACAGATGTTCCTTCAGCACACTGCAATCTAATCTACTCCTGGTGTCCTATCTACATGACAGAGCCTCAGTGCTCCCAAATGCAGCTTCTCTGTGCATTAATTCACTCCTGGATGGCTGCATCCAGGCTCCATGTTCCAAGAAATGGGAAGCTGGTGGCTGCAAGCTTCATCCCACTCTGCCAGTCCAATCTGGCTATTCTTTCTGTCTCTGCATCAGGCTATACTCACTCCTTTGATGAAAATAACCCTGGACTTTGGTCTGAATGCAGATCTGAACCTTACAAATTGGGTATCCCCCAACTAACAGAGTAGGCATTTTGCTCCCTTTCCTGCTAGCAGTAGCAGAACTCCCTGCTCCTGTGCACAGCTGGTAGCATTTTAGTCAGGCAATCCCTATGTAATCTGTTATAATTGTTTTCTTCCTTCCACAGTGTGTTGGTCTTCCCAATGGTAAAAATCCACTACTGCCTGGCTGTAATTCTATTTGAATAAGGGCTCCAGCCAAGCTCCCAAGGGGTGTGTTCAGGTGCCTGAACACAGATGTACAGCACCATAATAGATGGTTTAGGCTAGCTGAGGTACCCGCACTGGGCTGGCAAATACGATGTAGGAGCTCTGGAAGATACATACCTTTCCGGAGGGGCAGCCAGAGCCCAGACAGGCTGTAATACAGTCCTGAAAATATCTCAGATAATTTCAAACACCTGAGTCATTCCTGCAGCCTGTCCAGGCAACACTGTGCCATCAGAGGGGCAGATTGCTTCTGTGCTCATCAGCTGAATAGATCAGCAAGTTTGCCCTGTACATCATGCCCTCTACATGGTGGTATAGAAACCAGCGCTTCCGTGTTTATACTGACATTCCCACCTTTGCAAGGACAATCAGTATGTTTGTGTTATAATCCTTATGCCTACAGCTAACTACTTTATGAGTGTTATACATGTCTGCATCTGTCAGATTTTCCAATCCTTTTGTCAACTAAATCTATTGGCCTGTGGGTTAAACTCTTCAGAGGAGAAAGGGAAGCTTTGTTTCTCAAATTATTTTGATTTTAGGATTCTTTCCAATCTTGGTTTAGTGAAAATTCTAGCATTAGGTACACTTTGTGTGCAAGAGAAAGTTTTCATTAGAAAAATTTGGCTCAACCAAGACTCCTAAACCTGCCTCATATCCCCAGCCAAGAACCCCTCTTCACGCACCCACATCCCACTTTCCATCAACGACAGCTCAGGAGCTCAGTGACAGCAACAAGCACAATGGCTGCAGGAGAGACCAAAGGTCTAGCTCTCTGTCTCGGACCATGAAGTGTAAGTGTAAGCAGATACCTGGGAAATGCTTAGAGAAACTTAGCCAAGGGTCCAGGAGAGTCCTGTTGTTGGAAAGCAGAGGCTGAGGAACCAGCATACACAAGTGGAGACCTGATATCTCCTTGGGGCTGGGGGAGCTGCAAGGAAGCAGGAAGGATAAAAGCAGGAGAGCAGCTGGGATATGAAGAGCGCAAGCAGAAATGGTCACCTGCTTAATCTGGTTTCCATTACCTGCCCTGGCTGAATAAGAGTGAATTTCCTTAATTGCAAGAACATTACCTCTGCAAGGGATTGGGCTGGATAGCCTGGCTCTTGTTTCTGCCCTTCATTTGTATGCCCTGGAATGTTGTCGAGACAAAATACTGCATAAATGCATGGGTAAATACACTGCAGCAGAGCAGTCAAACTCAACGGGACCACAGCATCGTCCCTCCTGCTCTCCCACGACAGTACTGCAGATTGCAGATCTCACTGGTTTGTGCTGACTCCTTTGAGCACCTCAGCATTTTCTGCCCATACTGCACAGCTCCATTTCACAAAATTTAAACCTCAAACTAAAAATGGACATAGTAATACATCCTGGAAGGGAGATGTGGGTAGAGATATGCTTATTGCTGATGGATAAAGTCTCAGTAGATGGCACTTATTTCTCCCAAACCAGATCAAACTCCCTTTCTGTGTGTTGCAAACAGCTTTTCATGTGCATCCCTTTACAAACAGCTCTTAACAAACACACTATCCTGCCTTTCCTTACAGATCTGTTGCTAAAAAGGAAATGGATGGTGGCTTTAAAGTCCCCCCCTTTTTTTTTTGGCGTCTTACGTTTTATTTATCAACATAACATAAAAGCTAACAAACTAATCCTGGTATTGCCAAAACAGATACCTACCCCATCCAAACAGGCATCCCAAATCCTACCAGAAGGAAAAAATAAGGAGCTCAAGATATGGAAAACACTTTAAGGAAGAAAAATTGGGATGTCAAGTACGGTGCTACTATTTTGCAATACAATTTTGATCCAGTTACACAACTAGAACTGAGTAATTGAAGTCACCACAAAGCTTTCTCCGGCCCCACACTGAATTCATTATTCCTGTTCAAAATATAATGGCTTAAGCTAAAGTAACACAGTAATATTGTCACAGCTCCATTCTGCTGCAGCTAGATAGGATTCCTTTAATCATTTGAGCAATATAGCTGAAGGCAGACTCTTACAACAGAACAGACTGAATGCCATACCACAATTACATGACAACCTTTGTGACTGAGAATTGCCTTGGGTTTGGGGGATCTTTTACATAAATAAATGTTCTTTCTTGAAAAAGAAAGAACATTTCTTGTTGTTTGGTGTGATGCTGAGATTTGGACCGATCAGCTTTGTTTACATAAAAAGCACCTGGGTTCATGGGGAAATCACAGTTCTGTATAAAAACATGAACACCCAGTCCCCGAACTATTGAGTCTGAAGTAGCGGTGTGCGGGTTTTAGTACTCTACCACAACATCATTGAGACAACAGAGTTGTGTCCTTTCCCATCATGGACCATTTCCCACTTTCAGGGGAAGACCTGTGGCATTATTGTGAGACTGAGTCTGTTAGAAGGATCTCAGCTATTCTGGAAGAAGGAATATCCAGTTTGTCTCCCTGGAGAACCACAATATAATTTCTGAAGAGATATTTCAAATAAAAAACATTTAAAACCTGAATAATTGAAATTAATTATTTGAATTATTAAATTTGAAAAATGTAAAGCCTTTTAAAGAAAGACATGATCAATTCAAGAATTGTTATAACAAGTTAGACCAGAGGTCTATCTTGCTCCATTACCCTGCCTCTGGCAGCAGCCAATACTGGGTACTTGGAGCAAGCACATAGTGATTCTTCCCAAGGATACTCTCCAATCCTCCAGCAACTTGCAGCTCAGAGTTCCTGACACAGAGGAAAAATGTTCAAACAAATATCCCTCCATGAATTTTACTTCTGGGAGTCTGTGCAGCAACTTTGGTAACCTCATGAAATTTTAGTATCTACAATATCCTGTAGCAAGGACCCCTGCAGCTTAATTACCTGTTGTGTGAAGAACCACCTCCTTCTTGTCCATTTTCAGTCTAACCTCTGCTATTTATGCACCTACTAAACATCATTTAATTTTTTCTTATGTATTGTCAAGTGAATGCTTAAATAAAATATGTTATCACATCTACTATTATTATCATAGTAGCTAAACAGGTCAACATAAATGAATCTAATACAGCAATATTCCTATGAGGCAGCAAGAGTAAAATGGTTATCTGCATTGGCATTTCAGTTTGCACCATCAGTGCACTTCTGAAGTTAATCTCCTGGTTGTCCCCACCTACTGTCTTTTGGTTTATACTGTGGAAAAGTCAGAGTAACAGCTGGATTCACCCTGGCTGAAAATAAATCAACATGCATACCAAGAGATCTTCTAATGTCCTCCAGCATCATGGATGTTGAGTACTATGGATCAGACTAGACTTTTTTTCAGGAAAAATAACCCCAAAGCCTGTAGGGTTTTTGTGTTTGGGAAGGGTGAACATCAACTCCTCACCTTCAACTATTTCAGTCTCCAGATCTGATCCTTTTATACTTCACTGCTTGCTAGTGCAGACAAAGCCTACACAATATGCTCAAGGCCGTAGAGAACATCAAGAGCGGTGTGAAGACAAAGCTCAGCCCTCCTGAGCTGCTTCTTCCCTCTTCAGGACATTAACACAATTAAGTGTACAGTTATAACCTACTGCATCCAAACATCCTGGACTACATATAGCCTCGTATCAGGATGCACATCTGATCTGTCATCAGCTGCAGTCAGGCAAGATGCCCCCCATGACATGGACCTGTCCCTCTCATCTTTCTTTCCTTCCTCCAGAAAAGGGCTTTTATTTCCATCAATGAGCTCCACAGTGACCTGGGACAATTCCACCCATTGGATTCTGACAAAGCAACTTAGTTGTGGATGATGATGTAACTTGACTAATAATAGGTCAGCAATGCAAATACTGCAAGGCCAGAAATAATGTGGCATGGTGATGACAGTCTGTTGGTGCTGAAAGGATAAGTGGAAGTATTGCTTTTCAAATGAGATTTATTGACCACAAGCTGAAGGTGAAGAGGCTGCAAGTCATTCCATCAGTAGGCTTTCTCCCACTGTTTAACAAGTGATTATTTGCTCTGCTGTGTAGGTGGTTTATAGTTAGTTGGATCGTATTGCCTTAGTATCTTATAGAATATCAGCATTTCTATTCCTCAGTCCCAGTGGGAAAGTACATTACTTTCTATCAAGTCCAGTATATTTTATTTACATATTCTAGTCAAGAAAGAATGGTATTTAACAAAATGCCTTTCTGTAAATACCTTAGCACATACTTTCTTATTTTTTATGCAGCCAAGTTTTGGGGAGATTAAGGGACTAAAAAAAGGTGCATTGACATACCTAATATCACAGATAGCTAATTTGCCTTGACTCTTATGACAGTCTCACTAGGCATCTGCGGATCTTCAGAAATCTGGCCATGTGGAAAACGCTTTTGGACCTGCCAAGCCTATCCAGTCATTGGGTTTTTGTTATCCAATATTTTCCTTTTTTCGGTAAATAAAAAATAAAGTTGATAAGTTATAGAGGGTCTAATGCATTTATCATTGTATAAGAATCATACAAAAAGAAAACAGGGAGTGGGAAGAGAGAGACAGACAAAGAGGTTCAGTCATTAATTAAATTCTCTGGTCAAAACTAATGGCAATGTTCCATTGACTTCAGGAAAGCGTATTCAGGCCATGAGCTGCAATTGGAAGAAGACAATAAAAGCATATTGTCTGGACAAGACATATGTCCGGTGTAAGTTCAGAGGTGGATGCTACTCAGTTATTTTAGCACGTTGCATTTATGAGCCAAACCCAGGTCTGCAATTACCTGAGCTCTCATTATTTCAGCATGAATTAAATTTCATGTAACATATAGTAGCTTCAGAACAGAGCAGTGCTTGTTTACATCGACACGGTGGCTTACACAATATTTCAAAGAAATGCCAAGGAGCACAACAGGTACTGAAAAGCCATAGAAGGCAGGGAGGAAGAAGACTCGTGTATGCAATTAAAATTGCAAAGGAAATTAAATAAGCAGGACATAATTGCCAGGTTGGTATTTAGCCTGTAAATAGGCTATAATATACGTATTTAACAAACACCTCCTTCAAAAGCTCTTCAACATTTTGCAAATAATTACATTCTTGGATTTCCTTTAATCTCACACATGTAGGACTTAAAACCTTGAGTAAGCTGGTTTGTTGAATTTACCTGTATCTGATAGTCCCCAACATAACACTGTAAATTAGTCATGGCTAATTTGGTTATAGCTATGTTTTATCTTTTTTGTTATGACATCCTTTCTCTCAAATGAGCACTATGCTCACTGCATTTACCTCAACTGTTTCTCACTTTTCCAAACGTTCATTATCTGGGGCAGATGTGAAGCCCCATTCCCTTCACCTGAGCTGTGAACAGAGAGGAGCACAGAAAGCCATCTAGACTTCCAGCCATTTCCCAACCACTATTAACAAAGATAGGAAAACAAGTATTTGTAACTCATTTTCCCTGTCAAATCAAGCCTGCAGCCTCCCTCCTGGTCTGGGGATCTGTCAATAGAATAATGTTAATTTTTTAGACTCTTCTTTTGACTGAAGTCCTCAATTCCAGTCAAATGGAGCAGAACAGGGTGATTTAGAGTTTTGCATTTAAAGCTCATGCTAGTTTCCATAAAGAGACACTGATACCGAAGTGAATTCAGTTCAACAGTCTTTTAAAGACGATTCAGTTACAGACCCTTGCTGGCCCTGTGGTAAGATGCACTGCGCAACAGAGATTACAGAGACAATTCAGTTTCATCAACGACAGCTTCCTCTGACAAGACATTCATCGTCTTTATTTGTTAATGGCACACAGTTTACATGGTTTCCTATATTGTTTTCTTTGTTATATTTTATTTTTGTAATATGTGTCTGGGTATTTTATATTCATATTTTTTAAAATATTATTTTAATGAAAAGATGCAAGTTAATTGAGACTAATAGAGACTGATTTAAAAGAAGATGGAGATTTGTTTAATTCCAGCTTCATTGATCATAGAATCATTAAGGTTGGGAAAGATCTCAAGGATCATCAAATCTAACCGTCAACACACACCACCTAACTCACTAAACCGTGTCCCGAAGCACCACATCTACACGTTTCTTGAACCCCTCCAGGGATGGTGACTCCACCACTTCCCTGGGCAGCCTGTTCCAGTGTCTGATCACTCTTTCAATGGAGACATTTTTTCTAATATCCAGACTAAACCTCCCCTTGCGCAACATGAGGCCATTTCCTCTTGTCCTATCACTTGTTACTTTAGAGAAGAGCCCAGCACCCACCTCACTACAACCTCCTTTCAGGTAGTTGTAGAGAGTGATAAGGTCTCCTCTCAGCCTCTTCTTCTCTAGACTAAACAACCCCAGCTCTCTCAGCCACTCCTTGTCAAACCTGTGCTCCAGACCCTTCCCCATTTTTGTTGCTCTTCTCTGGACCTGCTCCAGCACCTCAATGTCCTTCTTGTGGTGAGGGGCCCAAAACTGAACACAGGATTCAAGGTGCGGCCTCACCAGTGCCGAGTACAGGGGCACAATCAGTTCCCTACTCTATGTACTTTCTGTGACTGAGGGGAAAATATTAATTTAGCTCTGCTTTTTCATGCATAATTGAAAAAATAATAGGATTTAAATTTCCTAGCCTGCTGCTAGTAGTTCTTACTGATTGTTCCACAAAGATGGATCCCACAAGACCCTCAAAGGTACTTCACATAGAGGTCTCCCTAGATACAGCTTCTGGCAGACTGGGAGGTCTAATTTTTTATTTCCTGATAAGAACCAGCCAAGTGATAGCACTTGATTCATATACTATAGTTTGTGGTCTATAAATAACTCATTATCTGATTTACATACAGGTAGCTATCAAATGCTCTTCTCTCATCTGAGTAGTTACACTGATATCATCTGGCAGCCACTCAACCACTTAAATGTAAACCCACCAGCCTGAAATTACTTTAATCAGATGAAAAAGGGAAAAGCAAAACCATAAACTGCCAACTCTCCCCAGCTCCTCTTTCTGCATACATTGTTCTTCCATTTTGGTCAGTTCTTGGTTGAACATTTTCAGTTTCTTTGCCCAGTTGCTTCCTGGTCTGCATTTTCTATCTTCCAGCTAAGTAAGGTAATTCTGAAAAATTTTCTCCTCCATATCTGATTCATTGCATATAGACACCTTCCTCTACTGATAACATCTTCTTTTGCTTCTCCTCTGCGGAGCATGTTGAGATTGGTGAAATGACAGAAAAGAGCTTTATTTTGTCTACAGATTTGTATGTTTTCCTCTTATCTCTGTTAGATTAAACCTCATTTTCCCTTTTAGAGTGGCTTGTCAACATATGGTTACAAAACCCATCAGCATGAAGATGTGTTGGCTTTTATTCTGCTTAATTCCATGGTGAAATTCCTGTTGACACCGATGACTGGATCCAGCTCAACACAAATAAAACCTGCTCTTGCCTATGGGAGAGAGAGAAGGCCACCACCAGTTTAGATATGGCTATACGAGCTGTGGCTACCCCTGTGTCACCCCACGAGTGTAGGCTCCAGGATGGCTTGGTGCTTTAGGGTGCCCTGGACTTGTCACTGAGGCTGGAATTCAGATCCTGAAAACCACACAGCTAGTGACAGCCTAGATGCCCCTTGGTCTTCATCCTCTTCCAGAACAATATGGGTCTCCTGGAAATCCTCTGTCATATCCCAAACCACCACACTCTGATGTCTTGGACCCCTGGGACATCTAAAATGGCACTAGATGCCCATGGTTAGGCAGCTGAATCCCACCTGTCAGGTCCTTGCTGACAGTGGTACTTCTGACTGACTGTCCATCTTCACAACATGAGGTCTTGGAGTCACAGGGAGGGGAGCAGGACAAATTCAAACAAGATCTTTTTTGCTTACCAGTCTGCTTGGGTTCACTGTGGCAGGAGTGGGTGGGCCAGCTGAAGGCCACATGGAGATAATGCACAAGAACTGGTGTGTTGGGGAGCAGCCTCTGCAGCTGGGCACCACGAGCAACCAACTCACCAAATTCCCTGGAGACCCCAGACTGCTCCTGACAGATTAACAGCCCTGTCTCACCTTTTCTTCAGACAGTGGCATTTCAGGTAGACCTGCACCTCCATCAGTAGATGTTTTCAGACTGAAGGCAAGTGGCTTTTCCAGGGAGCCACTGTTTCCTTAGGAGTTGGCTTGACAACATGGCCTCTGGTCTCCCAGGCTGCCACTGCCTCTACCACCCCAAAACCAGATATTGATGTCATTTTAAAGGCTTCAGTCAGTTCCAGGAAAGAGGGATTCAGGGACCAAGAGGTGCAGGTAGGAGCACCACACTACAGGGCACTGTGCCATTAAACAAGCTCTGTGGGACCACACCACCCCCTTAGGAGCTTCCCAGCTCAAGGTATCCCACTGCAGACCACAGGAGCCAACGGTGGACACCCTGTTAACCCATGGTGGTGAGCACCCCTCAGCAACATGGGTGCAGAGCTGTTGTGTCTACACAAAGATCAGAACTGTAGAAAGTACTTGTCTTTTGGCCTCCCCAATTATCACCACCTCGCAGTGGTCCCAGCCAGACTTTCCACTGTTTCTGTGAAGTTTCTGGGTTATGAATTTAAAATACTTCCACAAGTTGTCTTAACATTTTTATGTAACTGAAGCTACAGATTAAGATAAACCAATTAATAAAATTTTCTTGTTCTCCTGTGGAGTCTTTGCCACTCAAGGGCTCAGTACAACTTGCATTTATTAACAAACATCAAAACATGTATTTTTTCCAGGTACCCATCTACATAGTCTCCATAGACAGAAGAAATGTGTAAAACATGGTTTCAAGAGGTGAAACACTTGCCCAAGGTCTCTTTGTAGTGTTGAGTGCCTGACAAAACATGAACTTCTCATTAACTTAAATGGACACCAATTTAGGTTTTTAGTTTTATTGCCAGGAGATGAAATAAAAAAGTCATGATGTCTTAACCCTGGCAAAGTCATGGAGAATAGTTGGAAAATATTGCTTTAGATAGCTTGGGAACCCCCAACTGGACCTCCTTGGCTTGCATTGGAGAAGCCATCCAGACCCATACCCCAGCAGCCAAGCAGATAGGAAGCCAGGTCTGGTACAATGAACACAGTCAGTTGGAAAGGAGCAGAGGCAGCATGCTTTCCCCTGTACGCTTGGTGTTGTGTAGAGAGCAAAGGCATGATGAGCCCTTCCTCCTACTACAATCATGTTCCTCCCCTCCATGGACTCATGCAGCTTCCCCCCAGCTCTGAATGGTGCACAAGTGTCCATCCAGCTCTCCCCAGCACTTTCCATCTGGGAGATCCATTCTGTTGACTTGTATTTTTCCTCCTCCTTGCTTCAGGAGGAGTGTTTTCTCCATTTCACTAGAACATAACTGGCTACCGTGGAAAAGAGGCTGAGCCAGATGTTTCCCAGTCTGTCTTGCAAACCCAATGCCTCTGTGTTTTAGGGGAGGTGAGGGCTTGGGTTTTGCTGGTAGAGGGAGGCCTTGCTGACCAAATTGCTCTTTGAACTGCTCATTCTCCCTCCTCTGTCCTTACAGAAAGGCAGAGGCATCCTCTAGACCAAGTTTCAAGTACAAAACCACCACTGAAGTGCAGATCTCTGGATCCAACCTCAGTTAACGCCTTGTACCTGTCCAGAGTCCTCCTGCTGCTGCCTAGGCAAGCCCAATCTCCAGCCCAGACAGGACCTGTGTTTTACCTCTTATCTAACCCTGTCTCAGTAAGATGTTCATCTGCAAATCTGGAAAATCTTGTGGGTTTAGGGAAAAAAAAAGAAGCTAATTTTGTCAATGCCCTTCCATAAGAGAAATGTTTAAGCCACCCCCGCCTATCAGCTAACTGTATTTGGCCACACATCAAAAATAAAGTCAAGCCTGAACCACTGATGATTTCAGTCCAACCTTTGCCTAGGAGGAGTTCAGGAAAGCCCACGCTTTCAGACTACAGTAATACCCACTTCTTGGCTTGCTAAGATAGATGCTTTGCTACATCCATCTGCCCATCTCATCCACATTAACCTTCTGCACTGAGTCTCCTTCTGACATGGAACCAGCAGCTCTACAAACACTGTGGCTTATGGGGGCAGAATACCTCATTTCAGTTTGACTGGCACAAACATCAGCAGCTGAAATACTCTTTCACGTTCCTAGCTCTTCTATGTCTGAGAAACTTAAAGAGGGGGAGGTGGAACAAGGAGTCAGGTGTGAAGCTTACTCAGGGTAGGGGTAAAAAGGAATTGTAATCATGAACATTTACAGAAAGACCAGCAGCCAAAGGTACATGAGTTGGAAAGAAAAGAGTTGCCTGAATGAGTTGAAGAAACATCACTGAAATAAGTCTCACACATCTAATTCAAGACAAAAATGAAACTCACTGTTACTCAAGAAAGCAAAGTTTACCATGACCTGTTAACTGACAGGGTCTGATAAGAAAAAAAACACCTATGAAATTTAGTGGCTGCAAATGCAGTCTCTAATCCATACGAGGTGAAGTGCATCATAACTTGAAGGCTACTGAGTCCATTTTTCTTTATGTTTTGTGCAGTTGTTCTACAAAGTACTTGATCATCTATTGATACAATAGATAACCTGAAGCTTTTTGGTAGAGCTGGACAAATGGTCACCAGCTCAATATGTACAAATGTACAGCAATTTTTCCACTTTGGGAGGAAAAAGCATTCTTTTGTAATTTCTAAACACTAGACAGCTGGCCACAGCTAAAGCACCATCTAGTACTTTCTGGTTAGCCTTACTTAAACACATATTTGTAATTTTCAAAACCTAAGCTGTAGTTACAGAGTTATGATGGTATCCATTACACTGGTGCTTTTTTATCATTATTACAACTTCTGCCCAAAATGTTGGCAGTATTAGGACAATTCAGCAGCATGCAATTTAACTTACCTCACATCCAGAGTTGAGGGTGGTCCCTCTGATCAGGTCTAGAGGTCACTAATGGGGCAGGTTCAGAGAAAGTTGCTCTTGCTTTTGCCAGGGTCAGTCTGACTTAGGGAACCTGAAAGGATTTCTTTTTTATCACCTCTTCCCCACCACCACTGTGTGACCTGCACCGCAGCTCACTCATGTGAGAACCATCAGGCAATGGCAAAACAAAAGAGCTAATAACCATCTCAGGAATCAACCTTCAAAGGTGATTCAGTGAGAATTGCCAGGAAAAGATTTTTATCACCCATGGTGTCAGATACAACTGCTTTTCTTTCATTTGATTTTTTTTTTAAATTTAAATGGGTTGATCTTTCCATTTCCATCAGAGCACTACCAACACCAGACTTAAGCTTGGGGTGATCATGATATAACAATGCCCTGCCCTCATGGGATCTCAAACACTTTGCCTACTGTTAAATCCAACATTGCACTTCTGCTCCACGTGAATTGTGGGACACCAGCTGGTGTCTCTTGCTGCAGAGCAGAGGACCTCCTGTAGCCCAGTCACTGCTGATGAAGCAAAGGGGAGCAAGTCATGACTCCTACCTCCTTGCTCCTTGTGGTCAGTGGCTCAATGGAGTCATGAGGTCCCTAGAGCCACTAGCAGATGTGTAAGTGAAGGCACGGAAAGGCTGGATATGATATACCCAGTTACCAGAATACCATCAAACAGCCCAGATCCTTTTTATCATTACCAAACATTATTTCAGCGTGAGCTGGGGCATATCTCAATCATATAATCAGAAAACTTCCAAGATGTTCATAGTTACCTGCAGGACATTTAGTTATCCTTGTGCAGTGATTAAGCACAGTTCCAGAGAAGAGCTGTTCTTGTGTTTCTGGACCCCAGTCTACCCAGAAAGCGACCAACACTAGTTGCAGGAGGGGAGGGAAAGTCCCACCTTGCTGTTGTTCAAAGTCCCAGGTCTCCTGATGGGACAAGCCAGCTCTGCCAGTTGCCTTCTAACACAGGCAGACCCCAAATGTCTTCTAAGAACCTGATTGTAGCATGAGTTCATGGAGGGGCCATGACATTTTGTGGCAAGTGAGAACGCACTATCAGTAGGACATGGGAATTAGTGCCAGAAACCTGGGTCTGCAAGTGGCTCAGACTCCACGAGGTGGATCCCCATGCCCCTGACCCACTGCCCCTTGCTGCAATATATTGGTCTGGGCCCATGATGAGGGACTGGCCCTTTCCTTCAGCAGTAGAAGGGTTGCCCAGGACTGAAGCTTGCAAAGAGAATGGCGGGTCCCCCAAATGGGCATGCAGGCCTGAAGGACGGCAACAGATACCAGCCAGTTCTCTCATTTGCAGCGCACGCAGAGAAACCCTCAGAAAAACAGATCTGGAAGCAGAAGGGAGAAAGTATGTTCATATCTTGTGCTCACACTGTTTCTCTGCATTAGCCATAGTCAGCAGGAATTTAACCTGGATCCTCTGGCTCAATGCAGATGAAGCATGATTGTTTTACATATTCTGTTTGCCACAGATGCAGGAAGCTCAGTGATGCCTGGTGTGGCCAGTCTTCCTGTAGGGTGTGACAAAGTACCATCGCAGATGGGAGTATCTCACAGAAAAGGGCTTTTGAGTCTTCTGTGTCACCTCATGTTTCACATTGGCTACTGTACCTTGGAGTGATGGGGTACAGGGATTTAGCTGTGAGAGAGAATTTTAAAAGAGGGTGGCCATAGACTGTCCCATGCAGGTGTCCATCCTGGCATAATCTAGATGTGATACAGAGTGCCATGGTAAAATTTTTGGGGTATGCAAGTATGGCGTGCTACTGTCTGTCTGCAGTGACCCCAGGATAGGTTTTCTTTCTGCAGCTTTTCAAGATCTCTCTTCTGGCTCTGGTGGACATGTTAAATTTCAATTGCTCAGTTACAAGAAAACACTCAGAGAATAAGGAAAAAGATAGATGTGGGGAGTGAAAATAATGAGGGGGAGAAAAGAATCCAATAAAGCGGAGAGGAAAAAAAGAGACGAAATAGGATAAGGTGAAAGCAAAAAAAGGGGCTTATTACAGAACAGATAGAGCATTCTTAGCCACAGCAGGAATGAAAAATCTTTCATCAGATCAATGATTTTGGAGACTTGGTGGGTGTACTTTATGTCTCTCTTGTCTACTAGCAGCAATTTCCACGCAGCCTCACACCTCCTGCGCTCACCACAGGCAGCAGGGAACAAAGACGCTTAGAAAGCAGAAGTGATGTTGGGAAGGGCTTTGGCATTCCTTGCTGTTGCTGAGCCGGGAGGACCATTCAACGTCAGACCAGATGGGTAATTTGAGGGAAGGGCATCCTCCACAGGCACGCGGGGCCACCTGGGGAGCCCCGGCTGTGATGGGCAGAGGCTGAGGTGTGCAGAGGGCAGGCGAGGGTGCAGGACTGCCCGCAGGCAGGTTCGAAACCACAGCCAAACTCAGGAAACAGAGATATAAATCAGATTCTGGTCCCTCTCACTTTCCTTAGGAGAAACGGTATTTCTTAATTAATGGCTAAGTGCCTGCTGGCCAACCAGAAGCGGCTCTGACATTTTTATCAGAACTGCGCTCGCTGCAACTTGGCCAAGAGAGAACAATCAAGTGCTATTTTTGAGGGTGACTGATTGCATGCCCTTGGAATGAGCATCCCTAGGAGACCTCAGCTGACATCTTTTAAAGAGCCAGCAAAAATCCCAGCTTAGGGAAGAGAAGGAGAGTGTTGGTTTTTTTTTTTTCCTTTCAGAGCGAATACCTTTTCCACAAATCAAAAGGAATATGTTTAATTAGTTCTGACTGGGTGTTAGACGTACTAAAAACCAAAAGCAAAGTGGCAGCCAATGGTCCCAAACTCGAACATTGCTGTAGAAAACAAATACCTTTCAAATGAGAACACACAAGATCAAGACAGTAGGTGTTCCCACAGTAGAAAAAAAATGCAGAAACTGTTATATGCAGATTTTTATCTTCTCAAAAACAAAAAAGAAATAATATTAAGGAACACATGTATTTATTTTTATTCTAGTTAATTCCAACAGCCTTGTCTTAAATTGTGCTTGGAACTACCTCAGATTAATGTTGAATCCCCTGAAATAAACTACTCTGCTGTCCTTAGCATCATTTGCTTATTTTGAGATATACTAGGTCATGATGCAAAAAGTAGTTAAAAGTGCAGTTTTTCCACTGTGTGAACTTTTTTCCTGCTGTTCTTACAAATTGTATCCTCACAATTCACTAGCAAAAACAGATGAAACAGATACGGGTGGGGTGGGGTGGAGGGGGGGGTGGTGGAATGACACAACCAAACAATTTCCTACATTAACTCTTACTTTCATACTGATCTAATACAGCACACAGATCATATACAAAAGACAAGATCATTTTCCAGACACTTTATGAGCTCTTTACTTCGACAAAGACAAAATGCAGACAAGGCACGTACTTACTGAAAGTAAGCTGACATGTCTTGGTTGTTTGGCCATTCCTGTAGAGGAAGAGAGAGGAATCTTTCACATTCACAGAAGCTCTCTGAAATAAGTCATGGAGACACGATGTGAGAGGAATTACTGTTGGGGAGGACGTGGAGGAATCTGTGCTCATCTGACACATAGGGCAAGGGCAGACCTGAGGCCCGGTACACACACACGCTGCTGCGGGTGGTGGGTTGTGAGCCCTGGGACTTCCCATGGAGGCAGCCTGTGAAGAACCCAGCTTTTGTGTGGATTCTCAAATGCCACAGCATCTCATGCTGGGTCACACCCAGCATACCAAACTCAAGAGACATTACCAGAGGACATCTGGTTTTTGACTTAACGTGGAAGTAAGCTAAAGTAGCTGATGTTTCTTTCTGAAAATCCTTGTAGTGATATGGACTGGGGAATTTATAAACTATTTACTGCCAATGTGCAAGTCACTCTTGTCTCAGCAACCTATAAAAGCAGCTGCTCTGACTTGCCCCGTCTCTCATAACTTCCTCCACATATGTTCCTTGCTCTTTGATTTCTCCATTGCCATCAGCTGGCCACCATGGAGAAAGTGGTGTGAGGAAGGTCTGTAAGAAGCCTCAGCTGGGGCCTGCACACATCCATTTGGGAGCTGCACTGGGGCCCTCAGCCTTGGTCCTTGCCTGAGCTGTGCTGCACAAGTGCTGTGACCATGTCAACCATGGCCAACCGTCACCAGTCCCGCCCACAGCATGGGCTTGGCCTTGGCGCTTCCAGCAGCAGCAATGTGGGGTTTTCTAGGCCTGGCTTTAATGTCTTGGATTCAGCTGTTGAGTAAATACATCAAGCTGCCAACTAAGATTATTGTGTTGTTCAAAAAGGATATAATCTGGCAGCATATTGATTGGGACAGTACTAAGTGCGTCACCCTTACTTCTGATGAAATAAATTTTTACCCAACTGCTTCTAAACCTGGAATTTAAAAGGAAAATCTCAGAATGAGCTTCCCCTGGCTCATCTGTTAATAGCAATTACTGTTGGCTGGGCACAGGCTAGACTTTGCTTCAATTTCATGTGAAATTTGAAATATACACAACATTAAAATGGCTCTGTATGTAACATACCTGATTGCAAAGGGAGCAGATCCTTTGTTTAACTTCCATGAAGGATTACAGCACCCCTGGGGTGGGTTTCTTGTCCAATTGAGTTAGTGATCTTGCTAGTATCAAGAGCGAGAGACTTGGGAGACAAGCCAACAAGCTCAGCTGGTTAAGATAACGGCAATATGGTCATGGCATGTACACTTCCATTCCAGCAGGTGTGAATTGCTCCTCAGGCACCAGGATTTCTTGTAAAGAGCCTACCTAGCAAGCTACACCTAATATATACATAAAACACAATTTTCTTATGCAATATGGACTAACTCCACCACCGAATACAGAAAAGTCATGTGTCAGCATCCCTGGAAAAGCCTTTTATGGAATATTAAATCCAAGCTGCTGAAGTATTGCAAGAAGATTGCTAGAGGCTATCATTCCCAATGTTTCTAAGAGACCGTGCTCTTTCTTCTGCCACAGCTGGCACCTACTTTTTTTCTGCATTAATAACATTTTCACGAACAGACCAAAAGTGCAAATACTAATTTAAAAAACAAAGATCACATTGACTGATGAGCAGAGCATATTCTTTGTGTTCAGTGTAAACATCTTCTGACACTTGCTCCCGGAAGGAGTTGTCTTCACAGGAGTACCTACATACCAGATGATGTAAGGCAGCTGGTGTTGAATTGGTGGCTTTGTGGCACTCTTCAGAATTATATATTAAATAATAATTTCATTCACTTTAGTTACCAGTAAGCATGTTTTTAACTGGCTTGAAATATGGGTTGTCATGCACATACACTTGCTAATTGAACTACAGATCATTACAATGAGTTAGTATATTTCATCTAGAAACCATCTCTGTTCAAATTCCTTTATACTGGCATGGATGTGAGAACACAACTGCATTGAACCTGCTTCTGTAAGAAGTGCAGTCTGTCGTGTGTTGGTGACACCAGTGTAACTCACTCTGCTTCAGAAGTCAGCTTGGGCCATGCTTTTTACTCCATCCCATATTGTACGAGGCAGGAGATTTTGCCAGGGCTATCATGTTCACAGCACTGATTGATTGCACATGTTCAGGCACGGAAGCAGTCACAAACTGGATTGGCGAAGTGGATGCTCTAATATTTTTCATGGGCCAAATTCAGGCACAGTATGATTTTGTGGTTGAGACAGGCACGCATTAATGCTGCACGAGCTCCAAATAATGGAAGTATTCACAGTGCTGACAAGCAATTTGCCATGTTGCAGTGTTACAGTCAGTCAGCAGCGGCTTCCAAGAGTTACCATATGCTGTTGTTAGGACAGCTACCCTGCAAAGGCACATAATATTTCTCTCCAAATCATGAAATAACTTTTGTCATCACTGCACAAGCTTGTCCAGCTATCATATGTGGAATGTACTGTTGCCCAGTGTGAAGCTGGGAGCCTGAAATGTGTAACCGCTATAGTTTTATAAGACTGTCTTTCACACTGTTTTTCTCAAGTTTTCTAGATCTCTTTTTCCCCCCCTGTTGTGTAAGGAGGAGTCATGAACACTGCTTACTGTATGCCAGGATTCAACCTCTGAAGTGCACGAGGTCTGAGTCGCTCTCTGGAGGTGCCTGTATCTCTTCACTGGTTGTGGAGGTGGCTGGGGTTGACTGACACAGGTTTGAAATAGCCCCTCACCACAAGAAGGACATTGAGGTGCTGGAGCAGGTCCAGAGAAGGGCAACGAAAATGGTGAAGGGTCTGGAGCACAGGTCTTACAAGGAGTGGCTGAGGGAGCTGGCTGAGAGAAGAGGAGGCTGACAGGAGACCTTACCACTCTCTACAACTACCCGAAAGGAGGTTGTAATGAGGTGGGTGCTGGCCTCTTCTCTAAAGTAACAAGTGATAGGACAAGAGGAAACGGCCTCAAGTTGCACCAGGGGAGGTTTAGGCTGGATATTAGGAAAAATTTCTTCACTGAAAGAGTGATCAGGCATTGGAACAGGCTGCCCTGGGAAGTGGTGGAGTCACCATTCCTGGAGGGGTTTAAGAAACATGTAGATGGGATGCTTCGGGACACGGTTTAGTGAGTTAGGTGGTGTTGGGTTGGCACTTGGACTTGATGGTCCTTGAGGTCTTTTCAAACCTTAATGATTCTATGATTCTATGATTTGAACACTGTTATAAAACTTACTTGTTCTTCTTTGCTATTGCCCTTGGCTGTTGTGCCCTCTCTCCGTAAAAAGAATAACTACCCTAGCATTTTTTACATACACCATACTTTTTTGCCTTTTCTTTCTGCTAATAAATTACAGATCCATCAGGATGTGATTTTTCAACTGAAGAAGCAGAAAGTAGATCAGTCTATCAGCAAATTGATCTGAAATATTCCTGGCTTCTTAGTTATTATTTTATTTATTTGAATAAGACTAAGGCTATGTTCCTGGTTACTCTGAACTATTTATATACACTGAAAGCTTACTCAGGCCAACTGTCTGAATCCCACTGGACATAACTTGGAGGCAATTTTTCCTGCCATAAGACTTGTCTTTGAAGCAGTCCCGGTGGCACACAAGAAATCTTCTCAGCTATGCAAGGATGCCTGAGTTTTGGTAGAACGACCCAAGACATGCTGTTCCTCCCATCACGAATCTGGCTAGCATGTCTGAGCCTTTGCTCATTTGAGTGATTTTTGTCCCTCCATACTCATCTAGCATGAAATAAGATAGTTTATCAGGTAATTTGAGCCTATGTAGTTTCTGGAATTGTGTGTTTATTATTACTCATGCTTTCAATCATATGTGTATAATACCATTCAGTGTATGACTGAGCAGATGACTCTTAAAAATCACACTAATAAGCACTCCGCAGTCTATACTTGTTCTCATGGTTTCCTTCTAAATGCTCATTTACTTATGATTCTGTTTCCCCAGAATGAAAAATATTTGAACTTAGATCTAATCAATCTAAAGAGAGCACAGCAAAAGAAAAGCCCTCAAAATGAGTGGATCTGAGCGACAATTTCATAAGCCCATTCTCCCACTGGAACAGCTTTAATGATTTGCCAATGAAAATTACAAATAGTTTTACTTCGTCCCATTTGCAGCAAATGAAAGTTTACTGTGACAGATTTGGATGAGAGAAATATTTAATCTTTCCTATCATTATTGAATTATCCAGTTTTAAAAGTTAAGACATGTCACAGTGACCATGGCACTAAGCACTCTTTAATTTTACAGTACACAAAACATAAAATCATCTACTGGATCAATGTTCTCATATGTCATCAGGACTACTTAAAAAGCTGCTTGCAATTTTCAAAGATTGTTTGGAACAATGTAGAAAACATTTTTTCAGGAAGTAGTAATAATCCTTCTATCCTGTTTTTACTCAAAAATGCAGACAGAAGAAGGTGAAAGGTGTGTGCATGGTGCCGTGTGGTTTCTTCTTTATAGAAAGGAGAAGTTTGTAAATCAGTTTGTTCATCAGTTTGATCCTAAAGTTAGATTTCTGCTGTCCCAAAGTTCTTTCCACCACAACTAAATACCACTTACAGAGGAAATAAATGATCAAAAATTACAGTCTAGAAAATCAGATGGAAACAGCTTTTGTATTTTTGGTACTAAGGCTACTTACTTTTCCTACACTGGCAAGAAAAAGACCTCAAAAATATAAGAAGAGTCTTCCATCTTCCTTTTCTTGGACTCTGTTAGAACAATAAAGCATTTTAATTTCCAGTCTAAACTGGAATTACGTAGGCTAGTAATCCCTGAAGTCAAGAGTATCTCTTGTAATATGGAGTTTTCCAAGGTTTCCATCAATCTATGGAATGATGAAGGTTATCTGCTACAAATACCTCTGTTTCACATAACTTTTCTACAGAAATATGGTAACTATTTATTGAAATCATAAGGACTGTAGAGGTAGCCACTGACAATACTGAACACACTTTAAGCTAACGGCATCCTAAAAAAACAGGCTATGTATGGGGTTGGGATGCTCTGTAAGTGTCAGGGAACAAATACCGTCAAAAGGGTACCCTTTAGTCAAATTTTATTTATCAGAATGTGTTATCATAAAATCTTAATTTAGAGAGCAAGAATGCTGCAGGCAGAGAAACTTCCTTGCCACAGAGAATGGAATTAAGACTTCTGTATGTACACAGCAACATTGCTAAGGTCTTTTATTTCCAATGGATCAGAGAGCAGGGTCTATATTAGTCTTATTCAAAGATCATTCAGATCAATTGAAAGATTCCCTTAAGCTTCAGGGGCTTTTGTATAAAAGGAAGAGACAAGTGCCTAGCGCCAATAATGACTGGTGAAGCAGCAGACTGTTTTGAGTGAGGAATATGTAATATATATAATAATATAATATATAAGATTATATAT
>WKFP01014236.1:841656-895696 GCA_011057875.1 Pterocles orientalis
TAATATATATAATATAACAACTAATTTGCTTACAGGAGATATACAATTTTTCTGATAAGCAGAAACCATAGCATACTTCTGAGTATTTCCCACCTGACTTATTTTACTTCCTCATATCTTAACAAACATAACAAACTGAAACATGGAGCTATTTATTTTCTGTTCTGTAATAAAAAAGATACATTATTTTGATGCCCAGGAAATACATTAAACAATCATTTATTTGTGAGAGTTTCATTATGTTATTACATATGCCTTGGTTTAGTGCACAGGAAATGTACAGTTTAACATGCTAATTTTATTACCAATTTTTAAAAAGTAGGGAGCTTTACTCTATAATAGACAGGAGATACAGGTCTGAGTTTCCCATGTATTGCTGTGTACAGATGAGACTGGAATTTAAGCAATATACCTTTATCCTTGTAGAAGATTAATTTCAATTAGAGGTTTTTGTTTAATTAGAATCAAACACAATCTTACAATCAAATAATAAGTATAAAAAGGAGTACTTTTTAATATGTTAAATAGCTTGTTTGTGTCTTACTACCTCTAATTCCTTTTGCACTTTCTCTTGTAGCTGCAGCTGAATGGCACTTTTTAAATATCTAAACTTTTCAGAAACCATTAGCAATTCTGGGTGCCTATTCAGAGTTATCCTACTGGGGCCCAAAAGTTAATATTTGGCACTTTCTCACAATCTGACTCCTTCAAGGTAGCTAATATTGAGATGAAAGTACTACTCCTTACCAAACTTCTTCCATCCAAAGATACCATGTATTCATCCCAATGAACTCCGACATCTATTTTATTCCACATCCTCAGTTGCTCTTGTTATCTGCCTAAACATTGAGAAAAGTTTTAAAATTCACTAGGCAGCTGAGCACTTTTACACACTACTTATTTATACAGACAACTACATCAGGGTCACTTAATTAGCTCCACCCTGTGTCTAATTAACATAATAGCTTGTTATTTGTCTTAAACTATAAACCAAATATTTAAAAATAAAACAAAAAGACACTATTGGGTTTTACAAACACATATATGACATAATAGTTTCTGGTAATGATTTAGGTTTGAGCAGCTTGCTTGTCTGGGATTTTAAACGCTCTCTCAGAACCAGTACTCAGAGACAAAGATGTGAACATTGACGATGTTACGATGAGATACCACTCCACCCATGACGTAGTTCATTTCCAGTTTCAGGATGGCGTGGAAAGGTCCAACAATGGGCCTCACCTGGCGAACTACACCTGTTGGGATAGAAATAAGTTGCTGAGATCAACAAGGGAATCAGAAAGGTTTGGATGAGCTACACCCTGTTCCATTTCAGCAGGAGAAAAACTTCCCTTCATTTTGAGTATCACTGATGGAAAGTTATTTTATCTATTTGATTTGTAAATGGCTTGCAAAAAAATTTGCAAAATAAGAAAAAATATAACTTTTTAATCAACATATCTTTCATAAGATCTAGAAAGAGCACTCAAATGTTGCTGATGGCATAAAAACTATATCGTCTGAAATGAGAAATTTTTTTACCTTTTATTCAGAGCGATACTCTTTACAAAGTCTGTGACACTGCTTTTTAAGTAGGACATAAAGAGACTTTCCCTAGGTAAGCCAGCACACGCATTGCCCTGAGGAGTACATAAGCACGCATACCTGGGAATGCCATGCAATTTCTGGTACCATGTTGAAACTACATTTTATTCGGAACAGTAGAAATTATATGTAATGGCAATTACAATGCAGCAATAAAATCAACACTTTCCCTATAAGTATCTGATAACGCTAGTTTGTAAATTGACAGTCTGTTGCATCGTGGATGGAGTTAGGTGGTGTGGGTTGACGGTTGGACTTGATGATCCTTGAGGACTTTTCCAACCTTAATGATTCTATGATTCTATGATAATCCCATTGGAAGCAATCAATAAATGCAGGCGAGATTAATGAGGAAAGGGGGACTATCACAGCGTCTGTCCCTGTGTCGTTCCTCACATGGATGGTGGCCATTCCCTCACCAACACCAGGGATTGATAATGACAAAGGAAGTGGTAAAGAAGAAGTGAACTGTGTCTTTTAGGGCTCTCTAGTCTTTTAGTTTGTTTTATGCAGAGGAGTCCCAGTGCTGGCATTCAGCAGGACAGGGACGGCTGGGGGCTGAGTGGTGGGGTCCTCAGGGGGGTGGCAGAGCAGGGCTTCTCCAGCCAGGGCTTGTCCCACCACCCCATCCAGGCAGCAGGGCAGGCCAGGGGGATGCCGGGTTAAAACAAGGGCCCAGACCACTGGGTAAGTTCACAGTGATGATGCAGGGCCGAAGTCAAACTAAGAAGGCAACATACGGGTCAGGTCCAGAAGGACACACAGCTGTGATGGCGTTGGAGACCAGCTCTCTTCCAGCACAGCCCAGGCAGGGACAGTGTGCTCGGGTGGCCAAGAAGGCCAACAGCATCCTGGCTTGCATCAAAAACAGTGTTACTAGCAGGAACAGGGAGGTAATTGTCCCCCTGTACTCGGCCCTGGTGAGGCCGCACCTCGAGTACTGTGTTCAATTTTGGGCCCCTCACTGCAAGAAAGACATTGAGGCCCTGGAACGTGTTCAGAGGAGGGCTACGAAGCTGGTGAGGGGTCTGGAGCACAAGCCTTATGAGGAGCGGCTGAGGGAGCTGGGATTGTTCAGCCTGGAGAAGAGGAGGCTCAAGGGAGACCTTATTGCACTCTACAACTTCCTGAAGGGAGGTTGTGGTGAGCTAGGGGTCGGCCTTTTCTCTCGTGTAGACAGTGATAGAACTAGAGGCAATGGTTTCAAATTGCGCCAGGGGAGATTCAGGCTGGACATTAGGAAATATTACTTCTCGTGAAGGGTAGTCAGGCACTGGAATGCACTGCCCAGGGAGGTGGTGGAGTTGCTGACCATGGGGGTGTTCAAGAAACGTCTGGATGTCGTGTTGAGGGATACGATTTAGTTGGGAAGTATTGGATATGGTTGGACTGGATGATCTTCTAGGTCTTTTCCAACCTTATAGTTCTGTGATTCTGTGATTCTGTGAAGCTGAAATGGGGCTCCATGCCTCTGGGCACGGTGTGGGGGAGGAACCCAGGGAGGCTCCTTTGGGCCATGGGGTCTTATCGGTGCCTTGACATGATGTGGCTAAACAGAATAGCATTACAGCTTCAGACTTATGCAACAGAAAGTCAAAGGGAGCTTTGCCATTGACTCAGGATCATAGAATCACAGAATAGAATCATAGAATAGTTTGAGTTGGAAGAGACCATGGAGGTCATCTAGTTCACCCCCCCTGCAATAAGCAGGGACAAGGGATCAGATCGTAATCGTGTTATTATTTCACAGTTGTTTTCTAGGTCCAGCGTTTAAACTACAGCAGGGAGCTACCAAACAGCTCACATCTGAAAGGATGTGGCCAAAAGGTCAAAATCACGTAAACCCGAGGTCAGCTAGCAAGGCACAGGGAGTCTGGTGGAGACCCCCTCCTCAGACCCCTCCTTCTGACAGCTGACTTATGTGACAGAGCTTTTGATTCAGAAGGAAATACACAGTTTAAGAAAGGGTTATTTAAGAAGTATTCCTTCTGCATGCTGGGGTCATGTTTCACAAGCAGGCAGCACACCAGCACCTTCCTGCAGTCCCAGCCGAGCTCCTACAGCAGTCTCCTACTAACACATTGGCTTGAGATCTGATGGGAGAGATAAATGTTTGCTTACGCAGGCTGTCAGCACCTTTTTCTAAGGCAGTGATGACATTACACTTTTGTCCTGTTTAAATACCAACTAATATCTTCAGCATGCAGTAGAATTGCAAACTTTTCACCACATTCACTTTGCTTGCCATATTTGATGAATACAATTTTTAAGCATCCTTCCCCCTACAATTTATATGTACATACATACATTATATATATACTTTTTCTTGGCTACTCTCCTGTACCTTATAAAAATGACTAGGCTTGGCAGATGATATATTGACAAAGAAAAGCCTTGCTAAAATTTCCCTCCCTTTAGGGTAGCGTTTAAAGCATTTTGCTAACAACACATCACATTATTGCAGGCAGTGCTTTAACTGACAACCAAGGAAACACGCAGCATTGGAATCACTCAGTACTGGCAAGATGTTTAACCCACCCTGTTAGCGGCTCATGCAGTGATCACCAAGCCTCAGATGGCAAAGGTTGCTGTTTCCACTTAGCAATCTTTTAATAGTGTTCTATGCTTTCTTGCTCTGCTTTAGTGGAGCCTACGCTAGTCTAGAAGTGGGATTGCAAATTGTGGGTTTTTTTGATGTGATGCAATTCTACTCAAGATGGTTTATGCCACAGTGTGGCATCTATCTGTAGCTTATTGAAACAGCATTCAAAGCAATTAGTCACTTTCTCATTTTTGTTTGGATGCATTCTGCTAACAGGTAGAAAAAATGGAACATTTATTTTCAAGGTGGAACAGGCAAACACATTGTCATCCATGTACCAGTACTTTTCTACACAGTTCTCTTGCTGAAGTTTTATAATCAAGCCTAATAATGGTCTGAGAAGCAAATGCTGCACGTTTAGGCAGCTGTATTGAAGCAAGAAATTGAAAGAATGTACAAAGAAACAAAATGCTCTCACAATATTTATTTATCCAGTTTGTTGTACCAATGTCCTAAGATGGTCCTGAAATGACCACCAATGGAAAAGAACTATTTCCTTTCCTCTCCTGTTAAATAAATAGGATGATGCAGTCAAATGGGTTTGCACTACGGCATGTATATAAAATTGCAGTCATTATAAATGTGCAGAAGAAAAAAATAATAAGAAAAAAGCCCTTGAAATGTTCTACTGGACAAAGGCATCTGACAGGAACACATGATTTTCAGCTCTTGGAAGATTTATACATCAAGAGCTTCTATTTCCATTTTTTTGGTGAAAAGTGCTAAAGCAGAAAACCTGATCTTTTTTCTCCTCCAAACTTCAGGACAAATGCGGGTGGAAACCATGCAACAGCAAAGCTGCTCAGAGCTCAAAATCTGTCTACACATTTATCCAATTCCCAGTGATCCTGTTGCAGTGGTCCTAGTTCTTGTCTCAGAAATGCTGTTAAAGGCTACCTGCTATAATGTGTCACTGCCTTTTGATGTTACCTCTGTCTGATTCTCTAATGTCTTGTGCCTTTCATGTCAGGTACAAGGGAGGTGAAGCTATTCTAGAGCAAAACAAGGCCAGCAGTGCCTCCTCTCACAAACAGGTGTCTAGAGAAAATGCTTGAAACTTGGGTCTGGTACATGCAATTCACATACATCGCTCAATGAATCAGTCAATATCTCAAGAGCATTTAGCACATGACACATTTGAAGATGCTATGTGTAATAATTCTGGATGTCTTTAAGTGACATGGATTCATCAGTTACTGCAACATTTGCCTAAGCGTGTTGGTTCCACTATGCTTTTTGGAAGACTTCATGCTGGGTCCAGATTTGTGGTCTGGTATCCTTCAGCACTCATAGCTGAATATTAAGTATAAAAACATACTTCATAGTAATAGGAAGGTTATAATTTTTAAATGTACTGAAAAGTCAGGAAATTAGTTAGCAGCTGGTTTTTGATCTCTTTTTTTATCAGTCTAAATCCAAAGTGGCTGGATGGAGCCACTCATATTTGACTCAGGCGTAACTGCAGACTGGGACTTGGTCACTGGTCACTGTAGCAGTACACACTGTCCTGTGAGTCACTCTCCACTGGATCCCAGAAGATCAATAGTGTTGCTCATTAAGTGACCTGAAAAGAGTGCTCTCAAATACCACCATCACCTGGTGCTCTCTGGGACCAAAGCTGCAGACTCTACATTTGGTAAGTGGGGTGAGTTTATTTAAGCAAGTTCATCCACATCCTTTTCCAATAAAATTATATTTCAGCTAGGTTAGCATTTTGCACAAAAAAAGTGCCAAGAGAAAACTCGTCTATATTAAAACAGGGTGGATCAATGATAATAAATGAACAAGGAGATTCACACTGCTGCTGAATCCTATGTGCCAGGCAATCTCGAGCATGTGTGTCGTCCTGCCTACAGGCACATCTATGTGAGAGCTGTTACCCTCGAGTCTGATGTGCTGCTCTTGCTGTTTATACTCTTCAGTTCATAATCTGTGACCCAAAAATAGACTCAACCTACAGAAAACCCTACGTGTCACAGGCCAGTCAGACTGCTTTCCATCAGCTCAACTTTGTTTAGTTTTGCTTTTATGTTAACTGAGCAGCGATGTTATTACTCCATGGTCCCTTCCATCTCAAATTATTCTATGATTCTATGATTCTACATATACCGAATCTGCTTGAGTATCTTCATGCTTTGCTGACCTTCTCCTTTTAGAAAACAGAGTTCTTTTTCTTCCACATTTTGCCCTTATTGTATACTGGATCTGTGCCAATCCTTCCCATCTGCTGATCTGTATAAGCAAACAGCCCTGGCTTGAGAGGCAGTAAGTTTTTGGCTGCCACAATTACTTCTGCAGTGATTATCTGACCATGGCCCAGAACTTCTAAAGCTCTGCAGTTTATACACTAACCTGCAATCTTGCCCTGTTTCTTCTTTCATGTTTCAAATTTTGATTTTGTCTAAGGTAAAAGTGTGCCACCATGTCTAGTGAAGACTTTAATGTAAATAATATACAATACTTATTTTCAAGTGAGACCAATGACAACAACAAGTATCTTAGAGCCTTTGTCATTGGATTACTAAGGCTTTGCTTATCAAAGACGACGAGATAAATAAGACAGCAAGGTTAATACTGTTAAGTTTCCTAAGCCTTTCAGCAGAATTTCTATTATTGTAATCAGATGCCACAGGTATTCTTTGGCTTGCTGTACCTCTTTAAGATATCATTACATTTCTCTGCTTTGAAATATGTGAGACCCTCAGGCAAATCACCTCTGTGTCTGGTTTCTGCTTGTATTTTTGCATTATGCAGCTGATTTGCTAAGAAGCTCCATTTTGAACTTAGGAGAAACACTGCTGTTTTGTTACCACATTGATGTATTCTGGATGACAAGTCCCCATGTTGTCATGCATTAACATTTTGTCTCCAGAAATCCAGACTCCTGAATCTGACTTTTGTGCTAAGCTCACTGCCCAGTATGCCGAAGGAACACTTGCAAAACTGTGTAGAATACGTTAAAAAAAAAAACCAAAACATTTCTTCCTTTTTTTCCCCCCACTGCTAACCACAAAATCTGCAGCAATTACACTTGCAATGAATCCGGGTCATTGTGTTCCCTACACCTCTTGCTGAACGCTGTATTTGCATTTCCTCTAGAGAAAGTTCATCTAACAAGGGCTCTCCATGGTTTGCCAAAAAGCAAAGCAGAACCAGCGAAGCTTATTTTCACACTGCCACTAGAAAAAGCTGTTCGGGTTGGGAGAGAGGATGCATTACGTTATGTTTGTCATTCCAGAGGTGAAGGTCGCAAGATTTTCCACATGGATTGATTCTTGAGTCTGGTCAAATATTTAAATCTGTGTCATCATAAGAACACAGTACAGGCATGAACTGCCTCCATTCCTCAAAAAGAGAGCCTCAGATAACCTAAACTTTTAAGGACCCCCCCAAAATCAAGATGAGAAGTGCTAGTGGACCAGGCAAGGGATCAGAGGCTGAAGGGAGAGGCAACAGGCACAGCTGATTACCGGGGAGCTGTATCTGATGACTGCTGGAAGAAGAGTGGATGTGCTGAACTAAACCTCCTCTTGCCTTACCTATATATGCATACACAGGCATATTGTGTACATATAAACAATCCAAACTACTGCCAAATCAAAAGTTGTTCTTCCAAATAACCTGTGGGCTATGCTCAGGAAAAT
Organism: Pterocles orientalis; assembly: GCA_011057875.1. Taxonomy (NCBI): domain Eukaryota; kingdom Metazoa; phylum Chordata; class Aves; order Pterocliformes; family Pteroclidae; genus Pterocles; species Pterocles orientalis. The sequence goes on from WKFP01014236.1 coordinate 849,505, forward strand.
ACAATAAAACACAGTTATCAAAAATGTGATAAATTCCCTCAACCACATTTCAAGCTTTGTGCTAAGTAACGAGCGCAAGAAGCCTTTTCCTCTTATCACCTTCCCATCTCTTCCCCCGTACGTGGGGTTATAGCTATATTGGTTTGTTCTGGTCATCACGTGCCAAAGGATAGTAACAAAACGACCTTTTTGTTTTCCCTTTGTGCTCACAGCAAGCAGACAGTCTCCTTTCTGTGATTCTTCTCAGGTGGCAAATTAACAAAGAGACATGCAGCTTTTTACTACCAGTTGAATCCGATGGTATTGCTCCCTTTTTCATTAGTGCAAGACTTCACAATATATATAGGCAGGTACTAATTTAGCCGTTTTTTCTGGGAACAAGCAATTTATTTAGGAAAATTAGCTATTTTTTTTACATTGTTTAATTATATGACCTGTGGTCAGCTAAAAACTGACAACAAATTGACTAATCTTGGGATGGATGGTGTGGCATTACTGAGAGAGCATAAAGTGATGAAAAGAAGAACAATCCTCTTTTCTGAATCATTAATCTATAGTTAAAATATTAATCTGGTCCTAAATACAATGAAGCACATCTTTTTATTTATTCTGAGGTCTATTTTAAATTAAAGATTCTGTAAAAAGTGGCTAAAATAAAAAGAATGGGATGTACATTTTAAATACTAAAGGCAGACAAACAAGTCTGAGCATAGCTTATTGTTAACTTTTCCTTCAAAACAATCACACACCGCTCTTAAATCTTTTTTTCATGTTTGCATCTTGGCCATGTATTATTAAAATTAACTCTCATGAATCAGAAACTAATAAGTTAACTGAGAATTAGTCTTCATTCACTATACTGGAAGTGGACTACTGACAATATATGAAAAAAAAAGGATATTTTGCATTAGTTAGAGTTAACTGCAACTTGCTATATGAAATATATGAATTACTGCGTGGCATATGGCTTCATAAGAATGTTAATATTGGCTCCATTGTAAAATATAGTCATAGACAGCAAAGGGTCTAAGGGCTGAAGAAAGGTAAAGAATCTCCTAGGATCTTCTTGATAATTCTTATGGGTGATGATGTTTCTTTCCCCCTGATGCACAGCCTGTCTCACTGGCTGCCTAGCTCTAAGGTCCCCAGGCAATTTCAGATCAAGTACACCCCAGCAAGGCAGGTAGGAGAGCAGGGTCAAAAAGCTGGCAGGGTATATGAGCAGGGTAACCATATCCAATAGTTGGGAAGTACTGGATATGGTTGGACTGGATGATCTTCTAGGTCTTTTCCAACCTTATAATTCTGTGATTCTGTGATTCTGTGTATGAGCCTTAACAGGTGAGAGGCAGGAATACATACTAGGACTGAAAAACACATAGCTTGTTAATGCAGAATGTCTGACATTTTGGTAGCAATACCCATTTCTGTTCCTCATGAGATAAATAAAATCTCATGTGAGAGGCATAGGAGTCCAAGCAAATCAGTTTTTCCCCTAAGTTTCCTAATCCTCGATCTGTGAGTCTACAGATCTGATTGTAAGCAAAAGCTAAAGTCGATCAGAAAATGTGCCCCTTTCGAAAAAAATCACAGGAAGGCTTGTCAATAGGATGCGCTATTTCATGGTGAAAGTTAGTGCCGTCTGTTGTCAGATGGAACTTTTGGGATGAGCTGCTAATAACACGTATAAGAGAGAGGTTTCAGTGACACAGAAAACACCTTATAATTTTTCCTCTACCTATTTTCCTTGTGCTTTAAATGGATACTTGGAACATGAAATGATTAATTTGGAAAAATTCAAGTACCAGAGAATGTGGCGAGAGCTGGGGAGCTGAAGCCTAAACTCTACTGAAACTCAGGTAATTTATTGGGCTTTATATTAACTTCCAAATAATCTCAGCCTATGTTCTGAAGTCCTACATTTGGCTGTTTCTGAATCTCTGTTTCACTGCAAAAAAACACTCTAGTCCTTTTCACAGCCTTCTCAGAGATGAATAGTCCTAGCTGCCATGACACAACAGTAACTACTCACAAACTACTCAGAAAAATAGCCTTTAAATAGTCTGCTGGTCTGTGTCAGGCCATGAGTATGTATGATTATGTACAAAAGACAGACATAGGTTCTCCCCTAATGTTAGCAAACTTCTTTAATCCCATGTGGACATTGCAGTAATGAAGCTAAGAGGTTATCTCAGCCTCCTGGAACCTAAAGCCATTGCATGCCTGTTAAAGGAAAGTATCCCAAAACACTGGCACGCTAGCAGTAATGTGTGGGTAACAACTTTTTGTAGGGGAAAAGTATGTTTATGAGTTTCCCTTAAGCAATACAAGAAGACTGATCTCCTCATGTTAATGCAAGATCCTGGACTATAATTTCAAATCTGCTTTTCTCCTCAAAGGCCTCTTGCCTTATACTGCTGGCCAAGATTTTCAAAATTGAGAGTAAACATCTCAGTCCCAGATTCAAAAGAGATGTTCAGGCAATTAGGAAGTTTCAGAGTAGGGAAATTATCATTGCAGTGGGTATTTAAAAAGGTAAAGTTGATAAGGATAATTCCAGAAATAAGCAAAAGAAAAAAAATCCAGCCATGAATAAATGCTTCCTTAGATCAAACCATAGACAATAAGTTGCTGGTTAGGCTTGAATACCAGACTATCTCGGTCTGCAACATGTAAATACATATCTATAGTATGAAGCCAAAACTATATAGCCAAATTGGTTTTTGGCTCTGTAGACCTCAACTCAAAGAAGTCATGTTAAGATTTGTAAGAAAAAAAAAGTGATTTCTTATTCAGTATTCATTACAAAGTTCATAAATAAGGGTAAAAAATAATTCACATCCTGGTCACAAACAGTAAACATACATTTTAGGCTATTTTATAAACTTTTTTTCTGTAAAAATTCCAGGGCTCTCCATACATCAAAGTTTAATTAAACTTGTTTCCTAAAGGCTTCTCTTCGTTCCAAAAGGTTATGCCAAAGTAATGATTTTCAGTGCTTAAATTGCTCTGCCAACATAGTTACTAGAATACTTACTGACCTACACCATGCCAGGGGAGAAGGCAAGTGAATCAACTGTTGGGTAATTGCCTAGTTTTGAAAATATAATGTGTCAAGCATTGCACATTAGGGAATGTGTTACTGCATTTGGTAGAGTGAAAGCTTTTCCTTCGGTATCAATCCAGTCTTGTCATGTTTTCAACATTGCCACAGTCCAGAATCAGAATCACAGAATAGTTGAGGTGGGAGGTACCTCTGAAGACCATCTGTATAACCCCTTGCTCAAAGCAGATTCACCTAGAGCATATTGTTTTGGGCTGTGTTCAGTCTGGTTTGTGTGCTAAGGTTTTGGTAGTTGGGTGGGGGGTACAGGGGTGCATTCTGTGCTCCTTCTTGGCCTTCTTGAAGGTTGCAGTGACATTTGCCTTCTTCCAGTCTACAGGAATTTCCGATCACCACAGTCTTTCAAAGATAATAGTGTCCTCACAACGACATCAATCAGTTCCCTCAGCACTTGTGGGGCACCTCATCAGCTCCCATGGACTTGGGTATGTCCAGTTTGTTTAAATGTTCCCTAACCTAATCCTCCTCCACCAAGGGTGAGTATTTCTTGCTCCAGACCTTCTTACTGCTCTGAGGGCCACAGGACTCCTGAAGGCCAGTCTTATCAGTAAAGAATGAGGGAAAGAAGGCGCTGAATACTTCAGCTTTCTCCATGTCTTTTGTCACCAGGTCTCCTGCCCCATTCAGAGGCAGGCCCACATTTTTCCTAGTCTTCCCTTTGCTGTTGATGTACTTGTTAGAAGCCTTCTTTCTGTTCACAGCAGGGGGCTGTGCCGCCACAGGCAGTCTCACAGGCATTATGTTCCTCCAGTCCTCTCTAGTTCATGACTGTGCCTAAAGGCACAATCCAGCTGTCAAACTGCAGGCACTTCCCAGACCACCAGATGTCTGCTGACTTCAGAAAGTTAATGTACACCTTAGATTCCTCCACCTCTCAAAAGCTAAACAGTCCTTTCCATTTTCTCTCTTTTTTTTTTCTGAAAACTATCTATATTTCTCTCAATTATTTGTGACAATAACAATGTAGGCTCCTTCTATGTGGTGCTCTATAGTTTCTGATATAATCTGTTTTATTAATAAGGGGCTGCTTTTTGGAAAATGAAATATTTCTTGATAATCATCACTGCAGGCATCAAATCATATACAGAAAAATAGCTCTGAAGATATCGTTAATCCTTGAGCTGCCACACCTGACAAACATAAATACAGTTAAAGGATTCAGAAAACTCATTAATCAAAATACAACCGCTGAAATAGATTTCCTCTTGCTTTGAAGTGCATTGCCCTCATAACGTTGTGAATTAGACCTTCATTCAAGTTTGATGGTGAACAATTCACAAAATAATAGCTTTGGAGAATCAAGTTAGAGTTGGATGTTAACAAGGTTTCCATGTTGATGGAGAACTGCTTCACAGGAATGTGACTGGGTATACCTTTGCTGAAGTATCTGGGGACAAGATATTAAAAAACTTTCAAACATGGACCTCCCAGATCTTTATTCAAATTCCTAAGAAAATGACCTAATTTTCAACTGTTGAGCAACCAAGTGCTTATAAAATGCTTTAGAAGTCAGTTTGGACACATAAAATTGCACTTTCATAAGCTACATGACACTCAGTGCAATTTCACTGTTGGTTTAAGCTGATCAAAAATAGTAGTCCTGCTATATCCTCCACCCCCTCCCTTGGATTAACACCTGAAAGAAAAAAAACCCCAAAATTGTAGCTTGCTGCACAAGCACTAATGCTGGCAATTGGGAAAGGGCTGGAGTGTTTTTTCAGAGGTAGACAGAGTAATGGGGTCTCCCTTTCGGCCGCCAACAAAGCTCCAGATAATTTCATACAACCCTAGTGATCCTTATCAGGGAACAGAAAGGCAACAGTGATTTAGGTACTGCAAGAGTGAGTATTGCACCAGTGGCATAAACAGGTCTCCCAACAACTTCAGCCAGTTGGTGCAGTGCTGACCACAGTGGCACATTATCTCAGGAACAGCAAAAAATGCCTGTGTCCCCAAGGCAATTCAATAACTGTTACCCAACAGTGCAGCTCACAGCTGTACTGTACCTTTCTCTGAGATATGCAGAAGGATTAGAGATAGGTCAAGACACCTCTCAGAAAAACACAGCAGTTTAAGAAGGAGGGTCTGTGCCCAGGGTACGTTTAAGTTGGATATTAGGAAAAATTTCTTCACTGAAATGGTCATCAACCACTGGAACAGGCTGCCCAGGAAAGTGATTGAGACACCATCCCTGGAGGTATTTAGAAGATGTGTAGACGTGGCCCTTAGGGACATAGTTTAGAGGTGGACTTAGCAGTGTTAGGTTTACGGTTGGACTTGATGATCTTAAAGGTCTTTTCCAACCTAAATGATTCTATGATTCTATAAGCAACACCTATTGCTCAGATCTCTCCTATGGTCACAGTATTTACTGACCACTGTAATAATTTATAAACCATGTAAAGACAGAGATCTCATTTAAATACTGTCCAAACAATTGTGTCTAAAACTCCCCAGGTGCTCATAGCCTTTGAAGTTTTCCCCTAGGGTACAAGACTTACTTGAAGTTTAGTTAAAACTCTTTGAATCTGCTTGGTTTTTTTGTCTTTTGTTTCACCTCTGAAGAAAAAAGAAAAAGGAAACTACAGTACGGGAGTTACATTTCAGCAAGAAAAAGGATCTTTCTGATTAGCCTTTGTCAACACATCTGAAATTTGTGATTCAATTTACTATAAATAAAAAAAACACTCAATAAAGTTTAATTTCATTAACACTTCGGCTTCTCTAGAAAGCTTTGATTGCTGAAATGCATCAAATAGAGGCAATAAAGAGGCCTCTTGGTATTAATACATTTTTTGGCCAGAAACAAATGGTAAATATTTTCAAAGCTATTATCTGTCATGTTGGATCATATGGAGCCTTGGTATTATGAAAGAATTAAAAACAACCTTTGATTTTACTGAGGTTTGGCTAGTTTACAAATACTATGATCTTTATTAAGGATACCAAATAACTTCAGAGAGATGTGCTCTTATCTTGGTTTGGCAAACTTAGAGTGCTTTTAGATCTCTGGTTTGCCTTCCAACCAAACCTCGCAATGGGTTTTAATGTTGACAATGCTGCGAAATCACTCATGCCTAAAATGCAATAACTATGCTTGAAGTAGCCTTGTTAAAAAAGTTTCCACCATGTATTTTTTAATCCTTCCTGCTCCACCTTTGAGAATGTGACATGCTTTATGTAGTATAAGAATCTTACATATTACAAAAACAGGTGGAAAAACTTCAAGGCTGAATGTCCAAAATGTACAAAATCACATATATCTGCTTCCTGAGACGTTATTCCCACTCTAACACTCAGGGGTTAGTGTCCATCACAGCACATCATCACATACATGCAATCTCTCTTTCGTGAGAGTGGCTTAGTTTACCCCACCTGTCCCACAACCACATAATTCAATTTCAGCCAAGCTTTGATACAGTAGGATATCCATGACACCTGGGCAATTAATTATTGTAACCCTAAACATTTTTTTGGCAAAGAGGCACATTACGGCACACAGCATGATACGGCTCTGTGATTCAATTTACCACGGAAGAAAAACTACCTAATCCTGAGGATTTTACATGAAAGCCCTTATATAGCCGCTCAGTCATCACCTAGAGGCGACAGCTCTGCTGGTGCTGGTATTGTTAACAGAACTTCTGATGAGGGAAGCTTTCTTAATTTTAATGTGTGTCAATCTCTGACTAAATTCTCAAAATAAGGCTGAAATAAGGGGTCTCTTCCCCATATTTGACCCCTTTAAAAATAAAAGTTAGGGTGGGTTTTTTTTTCTTTAAGTGAGCCATGCATCTGTGCATCATACTGGGAAAGATTTACGATATGCCTTGAGTCTCTTATCTTCCGTCTCCAGTTTTATAGGTTGTGTAGGCGCTACTGTAGGAATGAGAAGCCTGCTACCAACACACAAACTCAGGAGCAGCAGCAGAAGCAGCTGAATGAGCTGCACAAATATTTCACGCTTGGAGATCCTCAGAAAAGCAGGTCTCTGACCACTCCAAACTGGGGCAAAGCACCTCAGAAAGACTGAACTCACACAGACATCTTTCAGAGGAATTGCTATAGTATGTTTCTCAGTGTACTGGATTCCAAATCTAACTCCATTTGCTCATTTCTGTAACATCTCAGCCCACTGTTTAATTAAAAAAAAAAAAAAAAGCATGCTGTGTAATCTGAACCAAGGACCTTCGGTGGTCCCCTCAGCTGTTCCCTGACTCGGTCCATGTCCTTCCTAAGTTGGTGTGTTTTACACTTCACGCCACAGTTCACAAAACTTCATCAGAGTTGCAGTGTGATTTATTTGTCTGCTGGCTTTATGGAAACTGTAACCGAAGGTGGTCTGTATGAATGTTTTTGTAATACATTATACCTTCCTACCTGAGGAGTGAGATGAACATGGATCAAGGAAAAGTGTTTGATTAAGCAGATACTACGAGGTGCTAGAGCAAAAATTTGGCATTAGAAAGGGAGCTCCACTCCAGCACGAGACTCATTCTCACCAGAAAAGCACCTTCAGCATTTCTCAGGTTCAAAATGAAAATTCACGTCCTGCTTGAGTTGTTTGTTTGCCTCCAGAAGAGCTTTCCAGCCTGACATTTTTTTCTGGAGGGTAGGGAGGGTGTTGAGAGATTTGACTACCAAACAGCACAGTCATCAGCATCCCGAAAGGGCAGGTTCAGGCAATAAATCTAGGATCCCATTCACCAAATGGCTTCTGGGCACCCTCGTCTCAAATGCACAGCTACTAATTTTGACACAGCAACATGGTATAGAGAAAATCTCACAAAATATTCTTTGCTGAGGGGCTGCTCTTGTGAAAGGGGCAAGCCTAGATGAAACCAGAACAAAGATACTGAAAGGGACTGTGTCTTTTTTAATGTGAGGCTGCAACAGCCTGTTGAAAAACCTGCTGAATTATGTCTCTGCTCTGTGTGCTTACTATGAATGACTGGACAGCATCGGTTTTGTATTGCCAGACACCATTGTCATTTCATGCTAATGACATTATAGTCATAACAAAAGGTGGCTATTGTCACTTACTTTCCAGTAAGAGTATCCTGGACACTCTGGCTCTGCCTACACCTAGACTCCATTTCCCCAGAGAAAAGCAACTGTAGGTGAATGGCTACTTTTGGCATCACAGCTGTGCCAGGAAGCCCAAAACAGTCCAGGGATCTCATTATGCTAAACATACCAAATGCATGGTAAGAGCCAGACAGCCTCTGGCCCAAAGATAAAGAGTCTAGAGCAACAGAGGATAAGGGAGAAGCAGATAGGAATGTGAAGGTACTTGCCCAGCACTGCAAAATGGGTCCAGGAATAAATTTTAGAACCAAATCTTTCGCAATCCAGTGACTCTGAGTTTAATGTCAGACCATACAAATATTTGCATGGCAGGCTGTGAAAAGACTTTTGCCACACTGTCAAACTACTTATGAGATACAGAACTACTACCCCTGTGCTAAGAACAGGTTTCCCAAAAAGTCAAATAAACCTCCAGTCTCCTCCTGTCTGTAGCCAATGTGGGATCTCACAAGCACATTTTTTTTACTTTATCTAGTTTTGTTTACCTTCTGATAATTTTTTAAAAGTCTCCCTCCAGCCTCTGGAACATACTAAACAATCACGACACCACAACAGAAATTAGACTACTAATAAATCCAGTGTTGTGCTATCAGTAGTTGAGACACTTTCTGTAATGGTTCAAAGGTAACATCAAGAACTATCACACATATAAAAGAGGCTGGAAAGTCAGGACAGAGACAGCAGTGAAATCCTTGCAAATAACAATGGAGAGCAGTAGTAAAACATCTGTAAAATTATAAGCAACTGTTGATATCAGTGTATTCAAGCATAGCACAACACCCCTGAGAAGCTCTATAGGTACAAGTGAAATTTTGTAATTGTGTTGGCTCTGGATGCTTTTGATAAGAATAGTACCATTCTGCTTAACAGGCAAGAATATATATGCTTAAGTTAGTATCAAATGCAATATAGAATATTCAACCTGTCAAAACTACTTTTAGCTGCATTAGGAAATTTTAAAATATCCCTAAAATTTACCAGACTACAAGGTGGTATTACAGTCACCTGAGGAAATGAATGCATAGCTGAGGGGGGAAATGTTTTATAGTATCTGATAATACCTTAGGCATTGATAGGACATTTTTGTACAGGTTGAAAATGCATTCTTCATTTTTCACTGACAGCTGGTTAAAGGAGGAATGCAGTGAAAAGTCTATAAAAGCTTTAAAAAAACCCAAACAACAGGATAGGTCTGCACTTCTCTTTTTTCTCCTGCCCATGCTAACAAGTGATATGCAGTTGTTAAAAGTATCTTTTGGATTCAGTGCCACCTTGGCCTGTAACCACACCAAGCAAGAGAGTCTACAGCACTTCTTGAACCAAAAAAGAATGGGGTTTCACATCTCTTTTTAATACAATAGGGCAGAAATATTGAAGGCAACTGCCACTCCAGCAGGCTGGCTTTCGTTCCTTCTCTTCCACTGGAAGATACTTTTTGTAGGTCAGCATAGCTAGTTTTGGAATCTGTTCTTACTTCTTTTGGCTCCTTCATGTCTGATACTGTTGATCATTGATTCCCATTTGATATATTTTCTTTCCTTGATTTTCCAATACTGTCCTTGCCTCTTTTTTCTCCTACCTTTGTGGCTGCTCCTCCTACATCTCCTTTGGGAGACCATGTTCTTTCTTTTTCTAACATTACCTGGGCCAGCTCTTTCGTCTATTGCTAGTTTCTTCTTTTTCCTTCCTCACAACCTGCTCCTACACACTCTCATCTCTTCCTGTGACCTCAATTGCTATCTCTCCATCAACAAATCACAAAACAGCTGATCAGCTCTCCATCCAGTCCTACATATTTCTCAGCTTCACCAACATCTTCTCCTTGATGTCTCAATGTCAACTTAAAGGGGCAACAGCTAAAACAGATGACCTGACTCTCTTCAGTCCACAATTCTCTGTCAGTGTTGAAGTCCCCGCTGTTCTTCTGTAACTCCATCTCTAACAGCTCCTCCCACTCTCTAAACCTTTACCAAAAAAAAAACCTGTACCTTTTAACTTTTTTTAGTGTTACACTTTTGAGAGCATCTTGTTCCTTTTCATTCACACAAACACAGTTTAGATGCAGGTCCTTCTTAAGGCATCATCTCTTCTTGTTTGTGATAACCTAGCAAAAAACTGTGTTACTAATAAAGGGCCTCCTGCAAGAGCATCTCCATTGATCTGTCCTTTCTCCCCCTCTTTTCCCAGTGCTCCCTCCTTGCTTTGAATCCCTTTATTGGTTTCCTGTGCTCTGACATCAAGTCAAGGTTTATTGCACTCAGCTCTTTCAGCAACACTAGTAACTATTTTCCTGCTTTTTTCCATATATTCTTATGCATTTCATCTCTCTCTAAACTAGTCCATATCTTTTTTCTTTTATTAAAAAACAAAAAAACAAAAACCAAACAACCTGCTGTCCAGGTTTTCTGTCTTTTCTCTTGTTCAGAAAATTTGACTTGTAGAGAAAAGATATTCAGTGATCTATTTTCCATTAGCAGATAAAATAACTTTGATACTTTGGTAATTTCTCTTGAAATATTACAACAGAATGAAACATGCTTATTATTCCTTTTACCCACACATCTCTGATTTATTATCAGAATACATGTATTTTTACCTCTACAACACAGGCAGCAAAATAAGATTAAAAAATAGGCTACATAGATTCAAGAGGCATATGTCCATCAGTGGTCATCAAGCATGATGGTCCAGGTGTGCTTTCCCAAAAGCGCATAAACTGATGATTGCAGCAAACTGGAATACTATATTTGGAGAAAGATTCCAGTATACCTGTTTGTTACTGGCTCATATGTTGGACATGGGTTACTAGGCTAGTTGGGCATTTGCTCCGCTAGATTCTCTATGTTACATCCCCACAGTTCTTATGTTCCTATAACTTAATGGGATAACCTATAAATCTTTCTGAAATCGTCTAAGCCCGTTGTCTTTTTCCACCCTCACACAAACCCTTCTCCTTTCTTTAGAAGAGGGAATCACTTTGTGAACTCCTGTGGACTAGGATCTCATTTATTTGTCTTGTAAACTTCCCAGCACTTTTATGGGAACACCTAACATTCTGATTATTAATAACAAGAAAAACGATATTATGATGAGAGCAGCAGAACCGCTGCTGGCAGAATTATTTGCAATCCTAATTTCACATATACAACATACTGTCCCAAACCTCTGCCCCTCCAGGTAATATCAGCTGAGGTTTCGTTGTGTTTTGTTTTTCCTTTTCCAATTCTGCTGCAGGCAGTTTACTTTGCAGCTTGCATCCATTAATCTCAAAGTACTTATACATAGAGGAATTAATTAAGATTCTTACATACAAGAATTAATTAAGACAGTAGTAGGCATGTTTTATCACCTCCATGTTGCACATGGGGGAACTGAGGTGAAGAAAGAGTTGCCCAATTCTTTTGCAGAGCTGGAAATGTACTTAGGCATATATATCTTCTCAACCTGGTGTATAAGAATATCCTTTCTCTCCTGACATTGTGAGGCAGATATCCAGTTTACCAGGTAAAATACCACTGACATGCAGTCCTATTATTCAAAATGGAAACGCTTCCCTCAGGCAAATACCACGGCCAGTCAAATTTCTAAACACATCCTTCTTTCTTATTTCAGACAGAAAGAAGCACACAGCACGAAAAGCAAACTCCTGTTAACTGCTGAGGGATCTGATAACATTTATAGTCTTCTAAAGAATCAACCCAATACCTGGAATCTGTAATCTTATCATCCTGCTTTAACAGACTCTCCCTCTTCTTAGCATTCACATGTATACTTCTGTTTGATAAAGAAAGAAATATAAACCTAATGACTTATGATTCTTATCTACAGTTCATAAAACCTTTGCACAGCTGATGCTGTACAATCATGCTTCTGAAATGCAACAGTGCCACCTTCAGATCACGCTAAATGTGACTTTTGCACAAACCATCAGCATGGGAGCACAGCAGACGTTTTTCTTTTCATCCAGACAAGTCCTGCTAGAAAGCCCAGAAGCACATGTATAAACCTGAGCAGAACCTGCACATTCACATACTGAAACACACATGTTCACTGGGAACAGTGGGCTTTAAATGAACATTAATAAAGAGCAGTCAAATACTACTTTTCAATACCCGGCATATTCATTCTCTAAGCGTGAGAATCACAGCATATTCCCCTGCCACTGCACTAGCAACTCACGTTGGGCAGAGTAGCACATCAGCTGGGACCTGCTCCTGCTCTGCAACCTTCACATAATTTGCCAACCACTCCTCGGTGTGCTGGGTCCCAGAGTGAGAGCCAAGCTACCCTATACACTGGAAATATATATATCTGTATGCACGTATGTATATATATACTAGATACACTATACACATTACATACTGGATACAGCATGCATTATATATCCCCCAAAAGGGCCCTGCTCTGAAAGAAGCCTATCAGGGAAGTACGACCCCAGGTTATGTTTCAGCCCCTCCCTGATATGAGGAGATGCAGGTCTAACGTATGACCCATATACACCGGTATACCTCCTGCCACATCTCCTCCTTGCCAAGTTGAGGCTGTAAATCAAATGTGTGCGTTCTGTTCTGAAGCTTCTTCTAAACCACAGAATTTGGCAGATCCCTTTTACCTTCAACAGAGTTATTCATTTAAAACCGAACCAGCCTGTCATTAAATATTAAAACAGGTAACAATTTCAGGAAATTCTGTCCTGCCTTAAAAATTTGATTATTATCCAAAAATTGGTGCAATGCTGTTTAAACAAGAAAGAACAGTTAATTAAATTTACAGACTCTTTGTTGACATACTATGTATTTTATATTTGGTTTGATTATAATGGGCAAACCTCATCATTTTAAAGCCAGCTATTAGCATTTGTAATTAGAGACAGTTCTGAAAAAGGTTTAAAAACTTCTCAAATTAAAGTTTAGGCCTCTGGTATAAAAAATTATCTGTGATATTAGTCCAAATTACACATATTGGACTGGGGAATATTAAATCAATACATGCTTGAAAATCAAGGTGTGAATTAATTACTTGAGTTAATTTCTTTGACCTTGTTCTACAATATTACTGAGAGAAGAAAGTAAACAGAAAACACTCACCCACTGTCATACCGTCCATGTAACGCTTAATGATGTCAAAGGAATCTCTTAAATTTCCTTCTGTTATGTCAAATATGATATCTGCCTGGTTGGCCGGATATGTAGGTGTGATGGCACGAAGAAAAATAATCTCTGCAAGCAAAGAGCATCACAGAATGTACTGAGAAGTATTTGAAAACACCACTGAAGAACCCGAAATAATTTGATCCAAAATGACTTGTTCTCAAAGCTGGTGGAAGACACCCCTTTCCCCCCCCACTCCCAGTTTGTCGTTTAAAATGGAACGAAAGAAGGGAGGTCTGGAGGAAGGGAGGATTCACTTAGATTTATTTTCTCCTCCTACATCATCCAAGAAGCCCTGAAGCCAAAACACTATTCCTTTTAGAGTCCAGAAAGACCGCTCTTAGAAACCAGTCAGGCTTCCAGCATGCACCCAAAGCAGACAACACTGAGGAACCACAGAGTGGACAGCAGAGGGGGACCAAACAGATAAACCCCTGAGCTCTGATTCCCTTAGGCGGTTACACAAAGTATTGCCATTACAAATTACAGAGTCCTTTTGAGTATTGGAGGAGGGGTTTAGGTTAAAAAAAAATAAGTGAGACTATTTTAATAAGTGTGAGGGAGGTAAGTATTATTCTCATTATTATCCTTGCTCTACAGACGATGAAACCATGGGGCTGTAAGAATTCACCCCAAGGCCATGCACTGAATTACAGTTTGGGAATGTCTTCTGGGCTTCGGTAGTACTCTCAGATCACTAGGTCTCATCTCTTTTTATTAAATCACGAGGATGGACTAATGAGGGAACGGTTTGGGAAGCATCCTGGGCCAAATCCTTAGCTCTGCTGCCAGTACACCTGGTGAAGCTGAAGGGGTGTGTATGGGAGCAGAAGTGGCCATGAGGCATTCCTCCATTCCCTGTGAAGTAGGGCCAGCCAAGGCCTGAAACAGGCCTGATACAATCTATAGCAGCTCTACGCAGCTAAACTATTGGTGGCAAAATTGTTCCTATACCAACAAGGATTGGGATGTCTCTTGCCGTACTCCTTCTGCCTAGTGAAGAAGTGAAGAATCAGCTTTGGCTTTCATTTAGGACAACCTTCTGACATAGCAAGGTGTGGGTGCATCAGAAATAGGGATTTAAGATTTTTAAAAATGCCTCCAAAATAATCTTCCTTTCCTCCATCCCCTTCTTCTCTCCCTGTGTTTGTGACACACAGAAGTTGCTGAGTGGCTCATCCAGAGAAGCAGAGCTGAAGGCAGTCATCCCACCGCTGGATGTGTAGGCAATCCCCAGTGAAGCTGACAGAAAATAAATACAAATGCCAAGGACAAAAATTGGCTCTTGATTTGTAACTTTATATGTGAACTAAGCACAGTGAGTGTGATCCTTATGAAACTGCAGGACTTAAAAACTTGCAGGTACTGCAGAGGCCAAAGGAACTGAAGAAATACATGAGTGTCCATGAGAGTGCAGCATCTGAGGCTGGAAAACTCGCTTTGGATGCTTTTTGAAAATCCTGGACAGCCACTCACTTGGATGCTTTTTGAAAATCCTGGCTTAAAAGCTTTCTGGCCAGGCCTTGGAATTTCCTTACCTTTATTCTATATTTTAAAAAACAACACTTATTTTTTTCATAGGTAAAAAACAGGCAAAACACAGTACTAGCTAGTATATTCAGTACAATGTATTTTGGGATTAATGTTTGTATGCAGACAAAGGCCACCTTCTTGGAACAAGCCATCCACCGGTAGCAAAAAACAGACTATAAACACATGAGAGAAATATAATGAGCATCTACTTCCTATGGCAAAATCTGCAAAAAAGGGAAGAAAAAAGTCATGGGGCACACACCTATTATGTGAGTAAAGGTCATAAATGGGAATTCAGACTCAAGATTTCCTTAGACTGGGAAGCTGTACGAGTTAGAGCTCAGAATGACTTTCTTTGCCCCATAGAATTAAGACTCCTGGATACTGAAGGTTTTAATGAAATTAATAGTACACTATAATTTGGAACTGTGCAAACATTTTACTACACTGGTAGCTAGTCTGGCTTTAGGTAAGGACTTCCAGTGGAGGCTTCATATGTTGTAGTCTATTAAATGGAACAAGGAACAAACCACTTACCTTCAGGTCTTGTAAATTCTCTGAACGTGGGCAGTGAAATGACAGTGTGGGAAATTGTGTGGACTGGATCCAACACACAGTTGACATCATTTGGTCGACAAGACTTAATGCAACGGATAGTATCTGTCTTCTCAAGTCTGACACTAAGAGAAACGAGAGAGAGATGCACATATATCCTGAAAATTAATTACTTTGTGTTTTGCAATCCGAGGAGCTAGAAACTGTAATTGATACAAGTGCTCATTCTTCACCTCAAAAACAGACAAACCCAGATCATCAGAACTGCTGGACCACTAAAAAAATTGGCTTGGCTGAAAGTTGCAGTCAAAACCCCCTCAAACCTAGTTCTTCAAGCCAGGCATGTGAAAATAGAGACAACTGCAGTGCATAAGATGCCACCTGAAGTCGCTTTCCAAGTACAAACAGGACCAAAAGCTCCTCAGCTGCAGTGCTCCGGCATGGCCTCACCAGTTTCAGGGGAGCTACACATATTTGCACAAGCCTTTTTGTACTCCATGTGATATCTGTCATATAAAGCAGACACAATTGTTTCCATTCTGGAAATGTGGCAGGAAATATCTGAAGGGCCAACTTTCTTTCATGATTTTCAGTGCAGCAAAAGCCAGAAAAGCCTCTCTCCAGTCTTTTTTTTTTTTTTTTTTTCACAAACACCCCCCTTCGTTTCCATCTAAACTGAGAAAACTGAGAGGAATGGAAACTGGAGGAGGAAAAAAGTTAACCACATTATTTAAAACCTCAAAGACTGAATTCTGAGTTTGCGGAAATGGTAAGGGTCATTTCATATTCCATCTCAACCAGCTGCTCACTCGTCCTTGAAAGTCTATTAAAAGTAAAATTACTTCTCACCCTTGTCCACTAGAGTGCATTTAAAGTCACTTACAGTTCAAGAACTTCACACAATACCCAGTCTGTTCATGAGAGATGAGCTATGCTGGGACTTACAATGTGACTAAGCCCCACAAATGATCTCAACTTTGACCTGCCCATTTCTTCATATTTCTAAGTGTAAAAAAGAAAAGACTGCAGTGGCAGAGGGGGGGGGGAATTAAAAGATTAAAAGGAAGAAAAAGTCTCTGAGTAAAAGAAACAAAAATGGAAGCTTTAGTTTGTCAGACACCTCTAGAAACAAATGGTTCTTGCTCTTTTTCAAAATGCATTACCCAAGTCCACACCTACAAGACATCTATTTTCAGATGTTCAAAGGGACTTTATGTCCCTATTAATAATAAATACATCAGTAACTTCTTATATGCTACTCACATTTGCTCATCAAAGAAAACAAAGCCAAACTTGCTGATGTTGCATGAAGAGAACATAAAGATAAAAGAGAAAACATGAATCAACACTAAGGATGTCATGCTTCAACAGATGTGAACTGGCATAGTCCACAGGAAGGCAATGAAGCTGGGTTAATTTACACCAGCTGAGTCTGGCTTGGTATTCTCACTGTATAGTCGATGTTTTGAGTTTGACCAGGAGACACAGGCCAGGAGAGACCTTTTACTTCCCGCCATTATCTGGACACAAAATTTCATCATTTCCTAGACATCTCACAGGGAACAGAATAGGGCCTTCTGCTGAAATGCATCATGCCGGTCATTTTGGAACAAATTAATTCTGGATATAGGGATATAACAGTGTGACCTACTATAACAGATTCCATCTCCTTACTTTAAACCTCAGCTGCCAAATTAAGAAAGGACTTCCAGCTAGCTGACCCTCATGTCTGTGAAGTAAGGGTCAGCTAAACTATGTAGTCTAGTTCCAGTGTAAAAGTCTATTTCAAAATACAGAACAAACAGAATTGAAGCAAAATGTATATCATTCCTGTTTGTTTCCCTCTCTCTTTTTTTCTTTTCCTTACTGTGTATAAAGGAGTTTAGTAGACATTTACATCTATACAGCCATATAAACACTGCATTCCTCAGGATCCTGCTGAGCTGGGGTCACAACAAGCCAAGTCAGACTGGTTTTACTTCCAGTAACATGTTTACAAATTCTGAAAAAGTTTTTTAAAAATTTCTGTCCTTGTATTATGTAACATAAATAATAACTGTAGCATCATCTAAAGGTTTTAGGGAGAGCAATAAACAGCAGGTTGCATAACTCATTTTTGGGCATTATTACTAATGAAGTACTCGTACAATACATAGAGCATCTTAAATTTTCATAGCTTTATTTAGATAATAGAACTTGTATGCAAAAACATTGCGGTGGAAGTGTCTGAAGCGTTCAGTATTGGTTTGCCTCTGCTTCCTGCTTCTTCCCGATTTCAGCTGAAACAACATTCGGCAAATACAAACATTTCTGAAATTCTCATCCAATAAAGACATTAATTTCTTTAAGAAGTCCTGATTCACGGGAGTAAAGCATTCTGACATGAGTTATGTACCCTGCATACAAAAATGGAGGATCACAAAGATCACAAGTGATTTGTGTTAGTTCCTAACTAAAACCAGTTTCTAGATCCATCCAGCTTGTAATCATACAAGTGACAAATGTTTGTCAGCTCTATTTCTTTGCACCATTTCTCTCTCCTCTTACAAATTCCACAACCTTCCTTTTTTTTCAGCATGCCCTGTCCACACTGCTAAACTTGAGTTTGTGCTTTCATTTTCCGCTGCCTAAATATTCCTTCTCTGATCTTCTTTCTTTTGATATCCCTGCTAATTGCTTCAGCATATCCGAAGTGCAGTTGGTAACACTTTGTTCTCTCATTGCTTTGACGGCACATCTTTAGACATCTTCTGGAGCAATTTCTTTGACAACTAGCATCTATTTCAAATCCCGATATTTGCTATTAATGATGTGCTCTGATCTCAAAATACTTTTTATTTTATCCTTACACATCATCTTTGCATTTGATCTTCTGATTAGCTGACGTTTTCCTTTTTGCTCATGTCCTCTTATAGTGGGGACTGAGACTGATAAAAGTTTCTTCCTAAGTGCTAAGAACTTTATTCAAATCTTTTCTTCGGGTTTCATCCCCCCTAACAAAAATTCAGCTTTGGATCTGGTACCGCCTCCAGGCCTTTTTCATTTAAAAGATAAAAAAGGTTAAGAAACAGTTCAGTTGCTCTGATTATTTTGCAAATAATCATTTTCTGAGTATAATTCTTTCTTTCTTTTTGGGTCCTGGTGTCATTCCTTTTAATATTCTCTGGTGGATTCAATTGGTAAGTTCTTTGGACCAGGAGCCGTGATTTCATTTTCATTTTGAAAGAACCACACACACAAACGGTGTTACATAATTACATACATTTTCTTGAAGGTTCCAGCTACACTGCAGCATTAAAGCATCTAATACAGGAGAATCTGAGCTCTCTGTTCTTGATTTACTTGCTGAATGCAATTAATACAGTAGCATTTTACGATACTGAGGGCCAAACTCTCACACCCTCTTATTCTCCTGCCAAACAAATATATGTTGGTGTTTGCAAAAATGAAGTTTATTTTTGAATCTTTATCCTACTTAATTATGGCCTCATAATGAACTAGTAGCCAGGGGATATTTCTATAGAAGCATCTTCTGTGGTGGTAGGAAACGCCATTAGCTCAAGTAGCACAGGCTTGTGCTTTCAATATTTAAATCTGGGACTCTATCCCCACTGGCAACTTCTGGCAGCTTTATAAGTATGTGTCAACAGACTCATTAAACATTGGCATTCCTCAGGAGACTTGAACTCTTGTCAGCCAGCTGGGATAAACTTTGCCTTAGGGCACATGTAATACTCTGCCAGAGTGCTGCAGTCATACCCCAGTCTAGTCCTTGGCTGATGATGAGCCTGAGAGCCCGCAGCTGACAGCTACAGAGTAATTCCTTGTGTTCAGGTGATTAAGGATGGTGATTTTGGTTTAGAAGGTTCTCAGCTTCTAACCTTGTACCTTGCCAGTGCTGTCTGTATCTACATAGTAAGCATTTTTTCAATACATGCATTTACATGGATTATTCCTAATTCATCTATAGACTGACTATTCTGCCTATGTACTGGGCAGCAGAGATATCTGAGCCCAAGAGGGTGTCAAAGAACATTAATTTTCATATTATACTTCTGGGACTAAGCTTTCAACATTTATCAATACAAGGACTGAAGAGTAAAATAAATCCTTTTCCAGATCACAAAACAAAAGAATTCCAAGGAAAATCCGGTTGTATTGTTTACATTGTTCTTGATGCCATAGAAGTAAAGGAAGAAAGTAACAGAAGTAAAGGAATAAAGATTTGGATATCGGAATTCTGGCTGGCCTTTCAGGGCTTCCAGGGTTTGGTTGGGGTTTTTTTGATGGTGGTGGTGGGTAAAGTCTTTACAGTTAAAAATGTATCTGCTTTGATATGGAAGTTGGAGAGACAAAAATTAAATATCTTTTTCAAATGTTCCTGTAGACACATCTCAGGATATAGCATGTGAAATAGAAAGCAGTTCTCTATTACTAGCTGACTGCTGAGAGGAAGTTCACTGCTCTTTTCCCATCATTACTTTTTCAATCCAGTGAAAATTCCACAGAAAGGAAGATGAAAATCTCTAAAATAAATGTTCTTTAGATGAGATTCTTTTCTTTACCATCCTTAAAAGTTAGAACTGGGATCTGTACTTGGTGGAAATCAGCACAAACTCCCTGGCTACACCAAAGCAATGATAACTAGTGCAGCTTGAGAAGCTGGCTCCAGGCTTTCACAGTGACTTGTGTGCTGGGGCACCTCTGAGGTCCTAAGGGTCTAAGCTATGCCCTTTTAATAGATTTTCAGAAAGCACACAGTATTTGCTCTTAAATGATGAAACTCTCTAAAGATGTCTCAGTTGAGGCAGCTTAAATTATGCAATTATTTTGTTTTGAAAATTTAGACCTAAACATATGCAGCTGTGTATCAGCAGATGAGACCAATTCCACTATTGTGTGAAGTAAATGAATAGTTTTCAGTCCTCGGTTTATTCAGATAATAAGCTCTTGGACACCAATTTCTGCTTTTTAAAATGATGCAGAGTACACATAAGAATCTCCCCAAATTGAGACGTTCAGCGACAGGGGAAAGTGGAGAACTGTAATGATGAAACAAATAAAATGCAAGGGCAGCATGCAACAGATGAACTAAAACTTTATTGAAATTTGAAAAAAACAGCTGCTCTTGGAAGAGAAAAAGTAGCCAATGATGCCTGTAAGTTAGGGATCAAAGCTGTGCAGAGACAAAGATAAAAAGCTTGGCAATAAATGTGTTGACAGTTCCATGGCGGGAAAGTTGCATTTGAATTGTCAGAAGAAGGTCTCTGGGCTCTGTGATTTGCCGCTGCATGACTACAATGCCACTGTGGTTGTTCACTTTTTTTGTGGTGAAAAAACCCTCCTGGTTCCCGCTGATGATGGACAGCAGAATTTTATCCCCAGGGACAGCATTGGAAGGGCCCATGCGGAAAATGTCGGTGGGTACTTGAATGTTGGTAGGAAAAGAGAGGTGATAGTAGGTTATTCTCAGAGGCAGGCTCTGGCACTCCTTATTTTCATTACAAGGCAAGCGCTCACAGCGACTGCAAGAAAAGTGAGAACACAAGACAAGAGGAAGATTAGTGTACATTTAGCAAGCATGATAGGAGAGCAAGGGCAGTGGGGGTGGGAAAAGATATGTTGACTTGCACACTGTATCCATTCTTCAGCCTGGCACCTCAGCCATATTGCAAATGGACGTTTATTAAATAAGAATGAACTTGTCAGTAGTTGGTGCTTTTGGAGAAGCGTTGCCATTTTCAGAAGTGTTGCCCTTTCTTTGCACGCACAGATGGATTTGAGTCTGGCACCTCAGAGCGGGTGAGAGTTTATTTGCCTTTAGATCAGCTAAGCTCTTCCTAGGGAGAACATTGACTTTTTTTCCCCCGTGTGAGTTTTATTTTTTTGTTGATTGGACGTATGTTAGATAAAGGAAGAGATCCTAAGTGGTTAATGAGTTGATTGTGTCCTACTTGGGATTTTTGGCTGGATTTTAAGACTGAACAAAGTATTCTGAAAACCACAAATGTAGAAGCAGTTGGTCTTTCTGAGAGAAAAGAGGCACTCCAGATACTGCAATATGTATGTTCATCATCTGACAGCATACAGAGGAATGTAACTTATTTCCAACACTGCCTGTATGTTAAGGTTTATTTGCTTTGAAGACAAGCCTTCTTCCTCCCGATGTGGCACAGTATTTTTCTGTGCTACCTGGGGAACCAAACTGAGTCAGTCTAACACACACTTAGGCAAGCTCTGAAGAAAGACCCAACAGCCTGACATCTCCAGCATGTGCTCTACACATTCAGTCCACTCTTATACAGCCTTGAGTCACACAAATGATGCTGCTGAGCGAGAAAGTTGCCCTCTGCTGTTCTCTTATCACTAGGCACTGTATTACAGCAACAAATTCAGAGAACTAGAAAGAGATCACCTACACAGGCTGAAAGTGAACAATGAATGTCAGCACTGGAAATCACAGTCTGAATGGAGGGAGCAATCTCCTCCCTTTCTGTTACTGAGAGAAGTGAAGTCTGTCCTGTAAAATATGTCACAGACAGGTATGAGCATTAAAGTAAATGCTATTAAAGAATATTGTCATTTACCAGCAGAGTAACGAAGATTTGACATGTCACGCTACCTGGTGGGTTTGAGAAATCTTTAAAAAATTGCATAAAAGGAAAGATTATAAAAATTTCAGCTTAAAGATATGCCCAAATCACCACATTCAAGTTGGAATCCGAACATCCTCTCAGAAAGGTATGCAGAAGTAGAAATAGACACGATGATCTCAGCTGGATGTTGACTTTGCAAAATTTGGGAATGATCAGGTTGTGCACTCCAAACCTGTTTTATGCACAACTATGAATCAATTAAATTATGTACAAGAGTTTCTCTACTCAAAAGCAATATTCAGTCCACAGGCTGAAGTTTTGGAACCTGGAATGAATTATTTATTCATTTCTTTACTAAGAAATGCTTTAGCATGAAAGCATGGTTTCCTTCTTATTACCTCAAGGAAATCTGAGAGTCCATTTCATTTATTTTATTTTGACATATAAAATTCCTCCTATCAGGAGTGTCTGGTATCAATGAGAACTGTGTCTCATAAGCAAGCATCTCTTTGTCGCCAGTGCATGGTGACTTGAATTCCAGGAACACCTCATTACATGCAAAACAAGCATTTTCAAAAATAGTAGTTAAAAGCACCCTAAGTTCTTCAGTTAATGTGTTGTACATTTTCTTTTAATACCACTTGCACACCAAAGTACAGAGCAATTCTTTGAAGACTTAAATGCATTCTTAATTTTATTCATGTATATAAAGAGCGCACACAAGTCTTCACAGGATGGCCAACTAATTAGGTGTGGATACTCTTGGAATATTTTCAGGTATAGTGAGTTCTACATTCTTTTCAGAAATGTCATCAATAACTCCACTAAAAAGAATTACTTGGTTTTATTGAAATCATGAGGCTATTTGGTTTTGCTGAAATCATGCAGTAAGTCAAGGCAGTTAATTTCTTAGTTGGATATGTTTTCTTCATGTAAATCTTTTTGGAAGCACTTACATGCTCACAAAAATTCCATTATTTATTCTTTTATAAAAGTAAAATGCATTTTATAATAATAGCCAGAATTTCAAGAGAACTAAAAAACCAAAGCTCGCAGCTTCCTAAGGTTTGAATAAGGACATTCAGCTGATTCAGAAAATTATTTGTGAAGACAGATGTGCCTGCAGCTAGGATCTAGAATTATTCAAAATTCACCATCTTTTATCTTATTCTTTAGTGGTGCACCCTACACACTGCACACCACTATAGGTTTAGTTAATGTGCACTAATTGTTCCATCAAATAACCACAAAGGAGAGATAGCAAATATTATTGCTTTCAAGAACCAGAGTTCATTCTGGGGTCGCGCACCACAAAGGCAATAAGCAATGAGCATTTAAATCTCAGTGTAGTCTCTAGACCTTATTTAAATGCTTCCTTCAGTAGGCAGAAGAAAATCATATGGTGGGGGAATCCAACCACCTACTGCTAGTCAGTGAGCAGCCCAAGACCCTGTGGCATCTCAGGAGGGATGAGCTGGCCGTACAGCTACCACACCCTGCCACCACGTCACGTTGCTGTGGGAGAGAGCACAGGGGACCTGGCAGGAGAAGGGCAGTGCTGGGCAGGCAGCAAGATGCCACCAGAGAAACCCAATGCAGAGCCCAGGTAAAACATGCACCGCTTTGCAGTGAGGCCGTTGTCTATACATCTTTGCAAACCTCTACAATTAAGTGCATGGGAAATAAAAATAAGCATGTACTGCTGCTAAACACTTGTTCCTGAATTTGTTCCTGATTATTTTAGCTCACTCACTACTCTGTTCTCTTTATGTGGCTAAAATACTGGTTTCAAAGAATTACTCACAGTTTGAATTTCACGTACCAAATGCTTGTTACTCATAAAGGAAAAGAAAACTACCAAAACTAGAGAGATTCCATTTTAGATAATGAATACAACATTTCCTAATGGAAAAAATGAGGAGAAAATATTTTCTGCCTTCCCTCCTGTTAAATTTCTGAGCTTGGTTTTCACATGGTACAGAGGCAATTCATTCCATTGTGCCCAAAGGAGTTGAGTGGTATACACTCACTCACGCTATCATCAGTGTATATTCCTTTTCACCAGGTTGCACCACACCTTGAGGCCCAAATGAGCCACCAGCTAGGCTGCATCACAATATCGTGGATCTCTACATTTAAGTTAACAGAGCAGCTGTGTAGGGAAGGTGATTTTTGTCTTAAACAGACCAGAACTTAAAGGGAACAAAACCAACTGCTGGTTGGTTTTCACAGGTATTTCTTAACCAGAGGACTATCAGGACAGTATACAACAGTACACTAGGCAGAGTTTTCAAGCTATAGAAGAGAGAGACCCATCTCCATTTTGCCCTCAGCACTGAGCCTTTATGTCCTATCCTCACCTCTTTCATCTGTGTGTGCCAACCTGGCTCCTTCTTCCTATCCCCTTTCTTTGGTTACTGCCCTTCCTACTCATGCAAAGGTTTTGCATCAGGTCTACTCAGGCAGTGCCAATCCTCGTCTTCTTGCTTCATCCTCTCCTGGCTGACACTTGTTCTCTCAGTTGCTACCCCACAGCCCTAGTCCCAAAACACACATCTCTTCCTTCAACAAATATCTTTGTGCAGCCATACCAAACTATTCCTTGCTCTGATGGTCTTCATCCAAATCTGGCATCAATCACCCTTAAACATAAACTCCCGACTTCTGTGGTTGTTCTTCCCCTTGTCTGTATATTGTTTTACCCAATTTTACCTTCTACCCCTCAAGCATCTCCCAGATTCATTCCCCTCAGCTGGTCATACCTTCAGATCCTTCCCTCCCTTCATTCAGCCTCCTTACCCCTAAATACGTCCCTCCTTCTTACTGAGACAGCTCTTCTCTCACCCATGCTAGAAACAGCTTTCTTAGCCACAGTATTTAGGTGGTCTTTGAAAGCACAGAAGAAACAGCCTCTGGGGTAGTCAGGACTGGCAGCACCTGGCCCAGAACAGGCAGGAGCTGACACTGTGGGGAAGATCGGGCTTCTTTCGTGTGGCCGTATGTGGGAGCAGGTTCAGACAGTCTGTGGAGTCAGTACCTGCACATTTTAGACTGCTTTAAAGAGCTGCAAGAAGCTTAGGTCTGCTAAATCAGAAGATAATTGTTTGTTGCTAAAAAAGAAAGACCTCTCTACTGATAAGAAGAATTAAATTGCACTGAGGAAGATAGTCAAATAGAGATTGTCACTGAAGCTATGAAATCTTTATCATTCAAGGACTTGAAGCAAAAGTTAAACAAATAATCCTCAGAAACACTCCAGGTAGGTGCGATTCTGTTTGGGTATACAGGGGTGGATTAAGGATACCCATCAAGGTCCTCATTTCCTAGGGTTTATGAAAAAAAACTTAAATGGAAATTTAAAATTCGTAATTTCAGAAGTTTCAGAGGTTTTTGGTAGAGATGACAAAACATGCAAAAAGTAATCTCCTAACAAATTTCAGATTTCTGCTCCAAACCATTACAGCAAACTGTTAAAAGAAAAAAAATCAATATGTCTTGGACACACAAAACAATGTGTTCCTCCCTATCCTTATTCTTGGAAATGAGTGAACTGCTTTGGCTGAAATTTGCCAAAACTTGAACCTGGCATGTAAAGTTTCAGCCGTTAGTTACATTTTGGCAAAATTCTAAGCAGTTAAAAACAGGTCCTAACAATAAGGAGCGACAGACAATCTTAATAATATGCAGACATGTCTAGAATATAAAAATATTTCCCAATCTGGCTCAATGCAGCACACATTTCTGACAAGCCGCCATAACCACTTCTTTACTTTTTCTACTATTTTTCTTGGCTTAAATATTACAAATGTTTTACTTCAGTGTCACATAAAGAGAACTTAATTGTTATGCAATTTGAAAACAAAAAGTGTTTGGCAAGGCAGTACAGCAAGTTAAGTCCTATTGTGAGTAGCAGTAGATCTTAATTATTCTTGGAAAAACACCAAGCCTATAGGCTGATCAAGGAAAAAAAATAATTAGAATTTAAGCAAAGGAGATAAGACCTTCAATAAAGTTGTTACCATTAAGCATCAGACCATGCCAGGCACTTTCCTGGTCTTTGGGGAAGGTTACAGAGGCTCTTTATTCCTGAAGCTCAGAGCATCTATACAGTGTCCTGAGCTTTCAGCCTGTAGCATGGATTGATCTTGCAATTACTTCACCTGATGACACTCACCACTGGATGAGCCACCATGCAAAAATTTCTGCTTTAAAAGTATTGGGTAAGGAACCTTCTGGATCACTGAGGGCTGTTGCCTGTACACAAAGATTTTAAGGAAAAAATAAGAATGAAATAACTTGGACTTGTAGGACTGAGGCCAATTAAATTATAACTGTTCCAAAGAAAATACTGAGGAATAGGGTAAAAAAAAAATCCCATGAAGTGCCAACTGAATGGGCATGGAAAATGGGTTGTCTTATGATGTGCCAAGCTGGTGAAACTGGAATGTGTTTTGAATAAAAAGAAGAGGTAAAATAGTATTGGTAATAGATAAGATGTCATGAGAAGCCAACTATTTTTGAGTCCTGGCACAACATTGGGTGAAAAAGTGATTTAATGTTATTATCATGCAAAAGCTAATTAAGATATGGTAGCTATCAGCTATGTTGGGTTATATATGCCAAAAATAAATGATTCAAGAATATGTAAATTATTTTGGATGTAAAAAGGGTGCTAAAGAGCTGTCTTATGAAACTGTTCCCTAATGGGCACAAGGTAAACCAATACATAAACCCTGATTCTGGCATGTTTGTATAATATTCGTATACTGGCTAAGTACGAGAGTACCTATCTCCCTAATTAACTAACTTGGACTTTCTACAATAAAGATAATGAACTCATATTCTCTTTGGTTTATGCAAACACATTTTCAACAATAAATTTAGTAACTGTGTCTGCAGCTGTTGAGAGGGGAAAACTTAATAAATCCAACAAGATAACAACTCAGGGAATTAAAATAATTAGAACTTCATTGAGCAGCTACACGATTTGTGTCTGACTCATAGCCTAATCATAGCCCTAGCACATCAGAAGAATCTCTCCCTGTGAGTCTCTTCGAGTTAGGCAATGTAAGCCATTACAGGGCCTCAACAGTCCAGACACAGAAAAACAGTTCAGACATTCTACTACTTCCGCAAGAGATGCCCTGCGTCTCAAATAGCCATTAATTTCAACACATGCTTAAAAAATACAGATAAGAAAGAAGGTGAAATGTATGTGTACGAAGGAAACTTTCCAACTCAGGGATGTCCGTAAGAGCAGAAGTCTGCTAATTCTGCTTAGTGGCCCATTGCAAACTACTTTTTTTTAATTAAGATACAAATGAACCCACAACACTACAAATAAAGAGAACATCTGCATCACAAGGCACTGCTTTTTTATTGATGTGACAAATATAATTTAAAATTTAATTACTACTGATACTTCTCAGAATATAAGCATGTTTTATAAATATTTGGTATTATACTATAAACTCCCATTCTGATCAAATACATCTGCTGTTCCACTTATGTGGCATTTCACAGCTTAAGGTTTAAATGTAAACTAAGTGTTCTCCACAAAGTGCCTCCAATGAAGATCAGCATTAGCTTAATTCTACAGAGGAGGCAGAGAATACTCAATTTTATCTAAAAGATGGTGGGCATATGAACACTGACTGTGAAAAGCAACACAGGCTGACAAACGTGATTTATCAGCGTCATTCCTAGCTGGTGGAGCATACACTTACCTGAGTATGGGGCAAATGGGAGGGACCGTGGAGCAGCCTTCGAAAGAACCGCTGGAGGACAGGGTGGCCATAAAGCCCCAGGCAGGAGGAAAAGCAGTCATCCACATCAGCCATAAGCTCTAGCTATGTGACTGAAATTTTGCAGCAACTTTTCCATACTGCTAGCACCATTTGATTGGTATAAATGAGCTGCTAGCAGCTCCTCCTCCCAACACCAGAATGCAGAGACTTTCTCTGAGCTAGGTTAAGAGACAAATATGGGCAGCAGCTAACATACCATCCTTGCTAGGGTTCCCAGCTTTTTTAACAGAGGTGAAATGGTACTAAAAATAAGACATTCTTGCAATGCTTTGCAACAGCACTGATAAGATTTCAGAGAGGGAGCATAACAGTAAGGAAAGACCACACGTGAAAGGAAACAGAAGTCAGAATTTTGAAGCTGAATGTAACGTGCCTAACAGGTTGCCTGCAAGGTAGTCAGACAGAGAACATCAGCTTATGGCTTTAGACATCATTACAATGCAAACCACTGTCACATGACATTTTTTAAGGGACTACTTTTTTCTTAGATTGAAAAAGGAGCATGAGAATGGGACCAGACCTGTGTGTGCAAAACATAGCCTATCAACAAAGTACGTTTGCCAGAATCCATTATCTATTCAGTTGGCAGTGGCGTGGGATAAAGGAGATCATGTCACCAAAAAACTGTTCAACCTTGAAAAAGAAAGTACTTACGTATCTCCTGACTTGCGGTAATTTTCTGGACATTCCAAAGACAAACAGCGAAAACCCCCCTGGATGTTAAAGCAGGTCTCATTGAAAGAGCAGTTGTGGCTTTCTGCAACACACTCATCAATATCTGCCAAATGGAAAAAGGTGAGTGGATTAAACACACGCCTGTCCTCTACTTGCAGGTGCCAGATGATGAAAGTATCGTATTAGGTAATACAGAACATGGGGTGCAATTAAATGTTATTACAGGGTTGGAAGGTGAGGGCAGGAGAACAAAAAAGAAGAAAATTAGCACGAACAGGCAAGAACAGGAAAAGAAAGAACAGCAGTGCCACTAAGTGGACAAGATCTAAATATTTGCTGAAATGTTTACAGCATGATATTTCTTTTTAATGGCTATACTAACTCATGCGATTTCACAGTGGGAATTTTCATTATCAGAATGTTATAATTATTTAATAATGTTATAAAAAGCATTCTCTACTGTATTCTGTAGGTCATACGAGAAATTTCCTGTGTATTTATTATAAAATACTGGTTTCTTCAGATTTCAAGCAGCTGTTTACTGCTTTACCTATAATGTTGTAGGAAAGGCATTTTTTTTAAACATAAAAGCTTGCTATGACTTTTCAGAAGACCACAATCCAGTTAGGTCTCCCTGCAGTTACTGAACTCACCTTGGCAGTTGCGTGCATTGGGTGCCAACCTGTAACCAGTGGAGGGACAGGTACATTGAAAGCTCCCAGGAATGTTAATACATCGAAAGGAACAGATATGCCCTCCAGTAGGTAAAGCACATTCATCAATATCTGCAAGAAGAAAACACCACTAATTTAATACACGTTCATGACATTCAACCAAGTGCACATGTGGTGTTCCTGCTGCAAGCTTCAAACGCAATTTCATTATTCTAATCAAGCCAAGGAAAAAGATCATTAGATAAGAGTGGCTCTAGTCAACAAAGGCTGTCAGGAATAAATGGAGGTGTGAAGAAAATCAAAAGCAATTTAAGGGCCCAAGAGACAAAGTAAACGGATAATAGCAAGCACTTTACAGTGACGTGTATCTTAGTACTTTACAAAAGGTAGGGAGAAGAATAGTTTCATCCAAAGAATAGTTTCATCCCTGTTCTGGGAAAAAAAGAAAAAGAAAGAAAGAAATGAGGTGTTCTGCCTGAGGTCCTACTGTTTTGTAAGTCTCAGAGACCTAAGTCCAAATTCAGGGTCTTGTCCATGAGGTCACACCCACATCCTCCTTCTATTTGAGGAAAACCTACTTACACACTAGTTCAGAACCAGCCACAAAAAGAGAATATATATAAAATACTATCTAGTAATATTATGTATTACCTATGTAACATATAAATGTGATTGTATCTTCACTCGCTGAAGTATAGAAATTCTGTTAGTTTCTCAGGAAAAAAAATTCTGGCATGTTACAAAAGTATGCCAAGCTACAGTTCAATGTAAGCAGCAAAACTGAAATCACACAAGCAGAGGTATTTCTAGACTAGGACATGGGTGGAAGACCTTCATTAAATAAAGTTTCATAGTTTCACAGGAAAATACCAAAGAGAATTAAATGTTAAAATGGAACAAGTACATGGAACTATTCATGTATGTTACAGTGAGAATAAGAAATGCTCACTTATGCTCTACCTTCAAAATGATAATGCTTACCTTCACATGAAATCCCATCTATGTCACTAAGTTGAAAGCCACGGCGGCAGTAACACTGATAGGAGCCATACACATTGGCACACTCTTGACTACACGGGCTGCTCTCACACTCGTTTAAATCTGAAATGCAAAGTTATATACCTGAACCCCAAATCTCTTGCTATATTCATCACTCCTATTACAGGATTAAGGCAAAACTTCAGAATACATTTTTTTAAAATTAAAAAAGGATGGTATGCATGCCACTGAGTAAGCTGGAAATAAGGGTCTTTGGGTGTATTACTCTTAACAGGGTCTAGCAGTATAAGTAATCTGCACTGTGCTATTATTTCCCACTGTCCTTCAAGGTGTATGACTTGGAGGGAGTCTTTAGGACCACACTTGCATTTTTATATCTAGATATCAGCAAGGCTGGTTTTGAAGGTCTTGATTCTGATCTAGCTTAATCTCCCTTCAAAACACAGTAAATGCAGAGCTATACATTTCTGCATGATCCAGCCAAAAGGCAATATAGTGGAACTGTGGGCTTGATTAATTCTAACTGTGTTTGCTGACTTCTCATGCCATTCCAATGCAGTCTTACAAGTTAAAATAAAATAGAAATAGCTGAACAGCAATGTGCTGCATCTCACACTATATGCCAAAGCATACAACAGCCGTACCTTCACATGACCTGCCATCAGCTGAAAGTTTGAATCCCATGGTACAAGTGCAGTAATAGGAACCAGGAGTATTCTCACACTTGTGAGCACAAAGGCGGCCAGGGTAGCGTCTGCATTCATTGATATCTGCAATCATAAATATATACAAAGGTCTATGTCTTGGCTAGCTTCACTGCAGTAGTAGTCTGGACAAGAATGTTGTCATAAAAGTTTTATTTTTATTTTCCAGATCTGAATTTCATACTAGAGAGGGAAGGACTTGCTCAAAATGTTCATTTAAAAGCACTCCAGTGCATAATTGAATTGGACCTATAAAGAATAAAGTTGCTTTGATCTTCCAAAGGAATGTTTTACTGTAGATGCATAAAAAAGTATCACAGGAAACAATTAAATACACTCTCATAATCTTACCTTTTAGCAGGATAACATGTTGACAATACTAATACAGCTACCTTTGAAGTATCAGCACTTCTTTAATATGGTATTAGATTTATACAAAAAATATAGCAGTCAATTTTACATTCAGATGAAAGAGGTTACACAGAGGGCAATAACATTCTTTACACGGGATCATCTTTTAAAATGCCATGGCTGCATATATTTAAGTCGATAGCTGCAACTTACCAATACAAGTTCTACTGATGACATCAAAAGAATAGCCAGATTTGCACTCACAACGATAATTGCCTGGGGCATTTATACAAACATGTCCTTCTCCACAAGGCTGATTAGAGGATGAGCACTCATCCACATCTAAAAAAAAGGAGAGAAATGATTGAAAGTATACTTCTAAGCATGCAAGTTGAGAGAAGAGCAGCATGTTAACATTATTTCTGTGTCCCCTAGTAGTTATAAAGTGTTTTGAAACAGAAAGTAAGATTTTGATCTAGCTCTCAGCTTCCACAAGAAGATCAGGGTCACAAATCCAAACAATTTTTATTGAAACAGGTAAGAGAACAGATATTCTTAATGAAACAGGTGTCCTGTTAATGCTGATAGACTTGTGAGGGAAGACAAATCACAAAATCAAACAACCTTTGGAGGAAATCAGGTGCAAAATTGTTTTATTATGCACACTCAATACTCATGGATCAGATCTTCAGCTACTGTAAGATGCCAGAGACCCACAGTCAGTAGTGCTTTGATAAGCCATTTACAAAAATTGAAAGCACATATAAAAATACCTCCCTTTGCAAAAACCACCTTAGTGAAAAGCCAGCCAAAGGCATACATGCCTTTCAACATTACTTGAATGGCTTCCGTGGGACATTAAGTGGGCATTGTGTTATACCTCTGTATTGCAGAGATTTGAGACCACACAGCATTGTTCCAATACACTAATGAAGTCACAGACAATGCATTTTTTAGGGAGTGATTATAATTTCTCATCTTCTCAGAATATTGGGTTTCATGACTTGTATGAAAGACAGAGTAGGTCCTTGTCATTCTTCACTTGTTGGGACTGCCATGAGGGAAAGAACAGGATCAAGAATTGACTGTGGGAATGAGAAAAACCTGGGCAAAGTGCAAGAAACTGGTAAACATAAGCGATAGATGTGATTTATTTTCTTCAAACTGTTTTTTCTCCCAAACTGTTACTTACCTACACATCTTGTTCCATCTTCATTGAGATGATAACCTCGGCCACAGCTGGGTGAGATTCGCTGGCAGGTATATGAGCCATCAGTGTTAATACATATCTGACCAGCTGGGCATGGCATGTTGGTGCTGAGGCATTCGTTGATATCTACAAGAGCACAACAAGTCAGTGTAAATATCTGCTGTCTCATGATGTTTAAGGTAAGATGCTTTCCTCACGTAATGCTTCAGAGGATTACATCCTGATGTAATCCTTCTGAGTTTCAAAAGTTCTGCCCATGGGAGAATACAACTATTTGTGCCATTTAGCTTCACCAATATAAAGCTTTCAGGGTGAAGATGAGAAGTAGGAGAGGCCCAGATCCCACTGAAAAGCAGAGGAAATTGGGTATAGAACTTGCATTTGTTTAAAAGCCTTCGAAAGTCTCCCTTAAACACACAAAGAGATGATCAACAATTCAGTTCACCAGTTCAGCCAGTTATGCTGCAGTCTGCGGGCTGTGGCTCACAGTGAATGAGCTATTTGGTAGCACTCATAGAGTTAGTAGCTGGCTCCATTTTTACAAAGAGGTAAACTACTGCTCACAGGTATTCACCAAGAATACCTTAATTTGTCTTATGGTAAGTTGTCCATGAAAACACATAAGAATGTGAATTATGTATTCACAAGACTATGCAGCCTTCTACCATCCATCAAATGCATGTCTGCTTTTCTACAAACTAGACATCATATCCCTTTGTGACAAAGATATCCTTTACCTGGTAAGAACCCCCTTTAAAGTAAAATCTCAGAAAATGTAATGAGGTGAGACTAAGCTGTATTAGAGTATGATCTGGCACAGTGCGTTGTAGCCAAGAGGGTAAGGAACTCACTGTCACACAAGGTTAGCATGTATTATCAGTGCTACCAGTTTAGGGGAAAGGAGTTTCAGAGTTGGGAATCAGTGGCTATAGGAGGGACTGAGGCAGCCTTTGCTACCTGGAAATGTTAATGTAACCAGGACCTGACAGTTTGAAGGAGCAGCATGGCTTCTGAGTGTATGGGCTCACATCCCACAGCTTTCAGCAAAGTCCAGCTTCACATCAGTACTTCTCTGCCTAAAATTTTCCCAACTGTTTCACTGGGATATTATAATAATTTTACACAGTAGCAGTTAGCTGTTTAAGTGCTACTGCTTTCCAGTTGGTATAGTCTGGTATTAAGCAACGGCATCCAGCTTGCAAAATGTTGGCTGCCTGAAGATGGGGAAGGGGACGTAGTATAACGTGAAACATTTCAGCTAGGCCCATCCCAGCTCACTAGAGTGCAGAACTTTCAACTTTCAGAGACACCGGAAAGACAGGAAAGTTTTCGCACTTCTTCCCCTCAGCACCACATAGGGCATCATTTGATTCACAGTGTGTAAAATCAGCCTGTGAAATTGTTTTGGTAAATATTTTGAGCAAATGCATTTTAGGGGAAATAACTATTGGTGCTACAAATTGATGTGGCCTTACTGATGTTAATGAAGGCAAGCAGATTACCAGCTGCCGTGGACCTGGTGCTAGCTATGGCAGATATACGTCTGTCTGCAAAGCGTTTGTTCTGCAAAAACACTGGCCCCCTTCATTTTAAAGGCTGCAATTTCGTCTTCAGTCTCAGTGCTTCCAGTGTCAGATTTCAGCACTACAGGGAATGATATGTTCAGGACAAGGGGCTGACAATGAGCTAGACTTGGCAGCTGCTGCTGCTTAGCCAGTTCCACAAGTCCAAGACACGCTATGCCGCTGGGGGAATTCAAAGTTAAGTTGAGACTTGAAAATACTACTCAAGGGAATAACTGATAGATTTGTAGTTCACATTAGACAAGTCCATTTAGAGCCTGCTAGAAACCAGTAATTCTAACATGTTTATATAAAGGTTATAATTCTGTTTTGTAGGAGTCTTGGAAACAAGGCATTATCCTGAGATTGCAATCAGTCTTTAAAATAAGACTCCTCTCCACAATGTACTACTATACGTGGCCCATCATTCTCATACATAGAAAGATTCTTGATAGGCTATAACTAATAGGGGACAGGTCTGGAAAGACCTACGTAACTGTTAAACTGTGCATACTAATATCAACAAAGCGTGTTACAGAGAATGTCACAACTTACAGCTTTTTATACTAAGCTTTAGCTAAAACCTTTTGGATAGAGGGAGATAAAAGATATCACTAATTTCTTACAAATTTTGTTTTAGATAAAATTCTGAAAGCCTAAAGGGAAATATTCAAATGAAGCTAAGTGCGTTAGGTAACCAAATCTCATTCAAAACAGAGATCTAGTATTTATGTCTTTAAATGTTTTTTTGTCAGTAAATCTTACCTGTGGGACCAAACTTGCCTTTAAAGGAGCAGAAAAAAAACATAGCAGAGCAATGCATACATGCATGAAGAATGACTTGAGAAGCTCTGAACTCACCCAGTAAAACTACAACTTATCTCATAGGCAATACTTAAGTATTCACTGAGATAAGAATATGTCTTACCAATACAGTTCCCTAGAGCATCTTGTATGAAC
The DNA here is from genome assembly GCA_011057875.1 of Pterocles orientalis. Classification (NCBI taxonomy): domain Eukaryota; kingdom Metazoa; phylum Chordata; class Aves; order Pterocliformes; family Pteroclidae; genus Pterocles; species Pterocles orientalis. The sequence continues at coordinate 884,493 of WKFP01014236.1, forward strand.
CCATTCATGCACTGTAGCTTGGGGCGGCAGCGGAAAGATCCTGGAGTATTCTGACAGATAAAATCGGGGGGGCAGTTATGAGTACCAGTCTCGCATTCGTCAATATCTGGTACATAACAAAAAAATAAAAAAAGTTAGCAAGAGTTTGACAGAAGCTTTCTCATCACTTTTAAAACGTAACACAGTTAAAAACATCAGACAGATTAATCCTCAGCATACCTGCATGCAATTCAATACAGTGACCCATGATCAATCTGACCTACTACCTCAAGCAGAATCTCAGTAAAAACAGGTAGAATAAGTTCAGGTTTTTTTTTTTTTATTTCATTATTAACTTTATATATAGGGAGGGTGTTTATTGTGCTTTACAAGTTTAGTTCTTACAACTAAATTTCAGCAGTGTTCAGCCTTGATTCAGAGGTGTGCTTATACGCAGTCTCAGCTTCGATTTTAATTTTAACCTTAGCTCCAATGCAGACATTGTTCATTTTGTTCATAGGTGAATTAATTGGCCTTGATTCTCATCCATATTAAGGCTTGTAATATCCTTGAATTATTGTGCTTTAAAATACACATAAATATGACTTCTTCTCAGTTTAGTATTTCATTCCAGTTCAGAATAGACAATAAATACTTGTGAATAAGCTATGGTTCAGATAAAGCAGACAAGGGCTAATGAGGCTTCATTCACCAATGTAACACTGCCACACAAAAGCAACTAAAATTTAATTTTTGCCACCTTGCAATGGGATGAAATCTCTTAAAGCTATTACAATACAGAAACTTTCTAGCAAGAGAATGCCTCAGCTTTCCCATTTAGGCATTGGACACAACTGTAGGTGCAATTGCTTAACCCTAGAGCTTTGCGAGACTTTAATAGTGATTGTGAAGGCCATTTTAAGTTTAGGGTGGGTTAATACTGAATTGGGTTCAGCAAGGTTCTACATGTTGCACAACTCAGTCATTTTACTTGGCATTTAAAAATCATACATGAAGATTACTGATTTTCTATTTTCATTGCTATTAACATAACATTATATAATTAACATTATTAACACATCTTATCCAGATAAGAAATTTCTAACATTAATGGCATGCATAATTTACTGTCCATACACCTTTTTTTTCCACCAGAGAAAGATTGTTCATACTTGCTGGTAAGCTACTTGTTGGCCTAAATCTGATGTCATTCAAATCAGCAGAAATTTTACTTCAAAGGGATCAAAATTAGACTATGACACTTTGAAAAGCATTGTATGTTCTGCAGGTTTTGCATTGGAGTTTGTTCGTCCGCTGTTTTTATTCAATCTTTTATTCATCACCGATCAGCTCCTACAATAAAACCTTACCCAGAATTCTGGTTGAGTTAGTTTACTCAGTGGAATAAAAGTAGTCTGTTTATAAACAATTCTAAGCTCCAGGGGAACAGACTTTCTCACAGTAGAAACCAATTCCACATCAATTGGAGCTTGCTGCTAATTTGTATCTGCGAAGGTAGCGTGTCAGAGGAAGTTATGGATGCACATAACAGCATACTGTGAGCTAAATGTAACTTGAAATCAGTCATTTCTTTAGTAAATAAACATAGTTTGTGCTCAAACATAGCTAGAAAAGAACAGTGCTTTTAACCCTTTTTCATTTTTAAATCCTTAAGAATGTTGTGATTAAGAAATTAATCCCTCTGTAAGAAATTTAAACCTCCTGAGGATAAAGGCTTACTTTTTTTTAGAAGATGCATCTACCTTAGTGTTTTAAAATTTAATCACTTGGTCACTCCACTTGCCACACTTAGTTTAACACTCTGAAGTGTGCGAACTTGATTCTTTCAGGTGAAACTAAACCACTAGCTATGCTCCAGGAGCAGGACTTCGGCGCTCCACTCTCTAATGAGCAACCAATTCACAAGACCAGACTAAATTTAGCCAGAAGTAAACACCATAAAAATGTGTATAGTGCGAGTGCTGGGCCTTCAAAAATCAAATGTTTCAGTCCCCAGACCAGCTCCTTTTGCACAACACAAATTGCCAGTGTAAAATAAATGTAGTTATCTCTCCTGGAAGTCTTCGTAGTAGTCCACAGAGAGCCTGATCCAGTATTTTCAAGGTGACAGGTCACAGAGGAACTAGCACTGTGTCCCCCCATGTAACTACAGCTTACATGTGTATTTACCAAAACTAAAAAAGTATGACATGATGATGTACTTATTTTTTCACTTAAGTCTGGAAGTTTTTTTCTGTTTCTCTGCACAGGACATACCTTTGCAACGATTGTCATCCGTCAGTTCATAACCAGTTCCACAGCTCGTGTCCCGCTGACAGCGAAAGGATCCTAATGTATTGACACAAGTTTGTCCAATCCCACAGCTGTGTGTCCCAGTGATACACTCATTAATATCTAGAATATGAAAAATAATTTTTAAAAAAGGAGTAAATAAGAAACATGACATCACAGGGAAGATATGAAATCGAAGGCTAGCTGTGGGCACACTTACAACCAGTCATAACTTTGAGCATCAGGATATGGAGTGAATTTGGCCTCACACACACACCCACAATGTGGCTACTCATCTCTGTTCTCAGACAATGAGCCAGTAAAGACATTCTGAGTCCATTAGTAACAAGACTTATGGCTGCTGATGCACTGCACTTAAGAAAGAGGAGGAAGTTGTACTGAGTGAGAGTAAAGGGCCAACACAATATGGCTGAGTCCAGCTGCAGATGATTATAGTGACTATATGAATGAGGTAAGCTTTCAGAAATCCTTCCCTTGCTCTGCCTCCCAGCCACATATGGCTTAGGGACTCCCTGAGCCACAAGTTGCAACTTTCTACTTTATAGCTACTGATAGACATTTCTTTTGTGATTTTTTTCATTTTCTCTTTGAATGAAAAAGAATACTTGGCATCCACCTGTATCAAATGTAAAAGTTCTTCCTTTTTATATTTCACACTAGGTTAATCTGACCAATCATCAATATCTATTTTATATTCTGAAGTTTGTATCTGAGCTGCTTGCCTGTAGTCCCTTTCAGTCAATGAGAGAAAAAGGCACTCCTGATGAGTAACACTTTTCATCCTATGATAGCTACGCAAAATAGGCAAGATAAATTGTGCTCTGAAAGTTCTTGTTTCTCTCAGCAACAAAAGGAGCTTAGGTGGACTAGCTCACAAGCATGTCCATAATGACATGTCTGAAGCCAAGTGCAATAAGCTCTATCCCAGCCCATTTCATTTGACAACCCTTTAGTCATTTTCTGGAACACACTTAATTCTTTCTCCTTGACTATTCCCGCGCCACTCATTATAACCAAGACTTTCATCCTTTCTGTCAGTTATGTCCTTAATAAGCTGAAGAATTCTACTCTATTTCATCTGCCTTATCAATTACTATGTACTACTATGAAAGAGAACAGATATATTTATTTTGGTTTTATTCAGAACAATAAATTCAAGATCTTCTGCCTCTTCACTCTAAATCCTTCACCTGTTCCACTGATTCTTTCTTAACACCATCTTCCCACAATTCTCATTCTAACACTTGTTTAAATCATTTTTTTATTATCTCACCTCTTTCCCCAGCTGGCATAAGCATATTCTAATCTCTTCTGTTTGGATTTTTTTTTTATCTATTCCTGCTCTTTTAAAACAAGGATGTTGATAATTGAAGAAATGGCTTTATTTCTTTTACCTTCACAGTTGACACCATCTGGTTGAAGCTGATACCCAACAAAGCAGGAGCAGACATAACTGGATCCTGTATCTCTGCACTGCTGAGAGCAGGGACCACCACCTAATTGGATATTTTAAGAAGTCTTATATAATTAAGAAGCTCTCCACAGGAACTTAAAAAACCATTGATTTACAGGATGCTTGCTGATTTATTTAAAAAAGCAGACAACTAAACACACACATATAAAAAGAAGGAAAGGGCCAAACACTGAAAGAAGTGTTTGTAATCACTGGATTCTTTTAACTCTAAAAATGAATCCAAGAAGGGAGTAAATGAAGGAGTCACTCATAGCCCATCATTGTTAGAAGTTGCTGATGAGCTCAGACACCTCCTCAGGTTTTGGCTGGGAAGTTAAAACTGAGTATGGTGATTACTCTACAACGAGGAGGACAAGATGCATGCAATGTTAATGAAACATTTTCACTATTAGCTGCTCGCCCGAGAGTCAGTTTTCTCGGGAGCAGATGAAAGACCTGTGGCAGAGAGAGAAGTGGGATCTGAGAGAGACTACTATGCAGACACTCCGGTCAGAGAAAAGAGAAGGAAGAGGAAGGAGGTGCCCCCGAAATTTCCCCTGCAGCATGGTGAAGATTCATGGTGACGCACGGTTTGTCCCTTGGTGCAGCCCATGAGAAGATGCAGCTGTGGAGGACCCCATGTGGGAATTGTGCAGCAGCCCACATGGAAGCCGAGCAGTCATCAGGGGACTGTGGCCCCGTGTGGAAAGGCCTCATGCCGGAGCAGTTTGAGAAGGACTCTCCCAAGAGAAGGGACCTTATGCTGGAGCTGGGAAAGACTGTGAGGAGCCCTCCCCTGAGGAGGAAGAAGCAGTGGACTAACTACACCCCCCATTCCCTGCCCCCCTGCACCACCACGGGGGAGAATCATAAAATCATTAAGGTTTGAAAAGACTTCAAGGATCATCAAGTCCAACCCAACACCACCTAATTCACTAAACCATGTCCCGAAGCAACATATCTATACGTTTCTTGAACACCTCCAGGAATGGTGACTCCACCACTTCCCAGGGCAGCCTGTTCCAATGCCTGATCACTCTTTCAGTGAAGAAATTTTTCCTAATATCTAGCCTAAACCTCCCCTGGTGCAACTTGAGGCCATTTCCTCTTGTCCTATCACTCATTCCTTTAGAGAAGAGGCCAGCACCTATCACACTACACCCTCCTTTCAGGGAGTTGTGGAGAGTGATAAGGTCTCCTCCCAGCCTCCTCTTCTCTAGACTAAACAACCCCAGCTCCCTCACCCGCTCCTTGTAAGACCTGTGCTTCAGACCCTTCACCAGCTTCGTTGCCCTTCTCTGGACCTGCTCCAGGACCTCAATGTCCTTCTTGTGGTGAGGGGCCCAAAACTGAACACAGGATTCAAGGTGCGGCCTCACCAGTGCTGAGTACAGGGGCACAATCACTTCCCTGGTCCTGCTGGCCACACTATTTCTGAATGCAGGCCAGGATGCTGTTGGCCTTCTTGGCCACCTGGGCACACTGCTGGCTCATGTTAAGCCGGCTGTTGACCAGCACCCCCAGGTCCCTCTCTGCTGGGCAGCTTTCCCGCCACTCTCCCCCAAGCCTGTAGCCTTGCAGGGGGTTGTTGTGATCAAAGTGCAGGACCCAGCACTTGGCTTTATTGAACCTCATACAATAGGACTCAGCCCATCGGTCCAGCCTGTCCAGATCCCTCTGCAAAGCCTTCCTACCCTCAAGGAGATCAACACACCCGCTCAATTTGGTGTCATCAGCAAACTTACTGAGGGAGCACTCAATCCCCTCATCCAGATCATTGATGAAGATGTTAAACAGGACAGGCCCCCAAACTGATCCCTGGGGAACACCACTGGTGACCGGCCGCCACCTGGACTTAACTCTGTTCACCACAACTCTCTCGGCTCAGCCATCCAGCCAGTTTTTTATCCAGCAAAGGATGTTCCTGTCTAAGCCATGAGCCACTAACTTTTCTAGGAGAATACTGTGGGACATGGTGCTGAAGGCCTTGACAAAGTCCAAGTAGACGACATCCACGGCCTTTCCCTCATCCACTAGGCAGGTCACCTGGTCATAGAAGGAGATCAGATTGGTCAAGCATGACCTTCCTTTCATGAACCCATGCTGGCTGGGCTTGATCCCCTGGTTGTCCTGCACATGTCGTGTGAGCACACTCAAGATGAGCTGTTCCATAATCTTCCCTGGTACTGAGGTCAGGCTGACAGGCCTGTAGTTACCTGGGTCTTCCTTACGGCCCTTCTTGTAGATGGGTGTCACAGTAGCAAGTTTCCAGTCTTCTGGGACCTCCCCTGTTAGCCAGGACTGTTGATAAATGATGGAGAGGGGCTTGGCAAGCTCCCCTGCCAGCTCCCTCAGTACTCTCGGGTGGATCCCGTCTGGCCCCATAGACTTGTGTGTGTCCAGGTGGCGTAGCAGGTCATTAACTGCTTCCTCCTGAATCCTGGGAAGTTTATTCTGGTCTTTGTCCCTGCCTGACAGCTCAGGGAGTTGAATACCCTGAGGATAACTAGTCTGACTATTGAACACTGAGGCAAAGAAGGCATTAAGCACCTCAGCCTTTTCCTTGTCCTTGGTGACAATGTTCCCTCCTGCATCCAACAAGGGATGGAGATTCTCCAAATTCTCTGTTTTGAGAAGGTAGAGAACAAAGCCTTCGGGCTTTAGGAAGAAGAGAGGGGTAGGGGAGAAGTGCCTTTCTAAGATGTAGTTTTTCTCTCTCATTATCCTGCTTCTTGTTGTAAATAGTTAATAAATTTAACTGTTTGGGGTTTTTTTGGGTTTTGTTTTTGTTTTTTAGTTTTTTGTTGGTTTTTTTTTTCCCCCACGTCATGTCGGTTTCTTGCCCATGACCCTAAGTGGTGAGTGAAATCCTCCATGTCCCTGCCTCAGCCCACCAGGTGTTTAACAAAAGACTGTCCGGTGGCATTTCTAATCTACGACACCTACTCAGCAGGCAGGAAATATAAAAGGAAGAAGAGTGTATTGTGGGTGACAAAGGTTTCAGAGAACCTAAAGGAACCAAGACTTACTAATGAGGTACTAAGGACCTAGTCAGGTGTGTGCAGGAGTCACAAAGGATGTGAAAGACAGCTGAGCTTATTCTGGTAGTCAAAAAGATACTATAGGAAATTTACACACAATTTGGCTCACCATTAAGAAAACTTATTTTTTCGGATCTTGTTAAAAAATAAGTTAATATAAAAACATTTAATATTCTTACAATAGAGAAGAGGTTATATACCTCCAACTGTTTGTTGTAAGAGTATTGACATTCTTAGTACAAATTGAACCTGTCTTCTGTTTTTCAGAATGGCTTCATAGGCATTAAACAAAAGGTTTGAGACAAGTACAATCAATGTGTGCAAATGCCGCTATAATACTTTAAACTTTTGAGGGAATTAAAATAATTTTCTAAAGTGCAACTATTTCTGATGATGACAGGACCACAGACAATTTGGTTTGTACACACTACTGCCAAAGACAACGACATTAGAAGGAACCATAGTCTTGTGGCTGAGATGGACAGTTACTTTTCTGAACCTATAATACCATGAGCTCCTGTCAGCCACAGTAAGACCTGTTGTGGAGGTGTTGGAAGAACAGAATTATTTTCCTCATATACCACGAAGGTGCTCCAAAACAAACTGCTGGAATTTCCACAGTCTAGGAAATACAAGGTTCCCCTGGTGAAGACTGGAAAATCAGAAGTAATTTTGGCACACCAGGTTCATCAGAAAATATATGGTAGACAGAAGCTCTAATTTGTAATTAGTCATACCAATCCATCTCTTGCAGGCAGATGATTAACTGACAAATGTAACAATTGATTACGTAAAGAAATAACACTAGGAAAATATAAAACACATTTTTCTATGTCATCTCTTGTAATTAGCAGCTGAAGACGAGGAGGACAGCCAGTGTTGGCTTTGACTAGCTAATGACCTAGCAGATATTTCCATCTTGAGTGTAATAGCCATTCAACATGCAGCACAGTAAATCATCTCTCAATTGGAATATAAATCTATTAAATTGATTTTATCCTAAATACATTACTTAGTTCTGAAATGCTTGTAGAAAATAATAAATAATTGCTGTTTTAAGTTTATAGACTTGTAAATCACATGTGACAAGCAATAAATCAGAATACTTAGCAGAACAATATCCCAGTAACACATTCTTCCCAGGAGGCAGAACAGCCTGACTAATGAGGACAATAGCCACTTTTCTTCCTTTTTTTCAGGTGATGCATCTCAAAAGGAAACAAGTTTCATTTCATATTCAATCATCCTGATCATCCCAAGAGGAAAATAAAAGAATGCACGTATTTAATATCGGATCCCCACTTTCTGAAGAATCCAGAGTACTCCATGGGTTCAATGGGTAACACCTCTGAGGTTATTACCCATGAAGTTAAAGAAAAGTTAAATGGATAGTCTAAGCTTTGGTCAGATAAGACAAACTCCACTATGGGAGACAATGCCTCCCTTGTATTTAAGAACTATTGAGGCATCACATAATGGCCTACTATTTCTTAGAAAGGATCTTCAGTCTGTCATTTTCACCCATAACTAGCCTAGGCAAAAGGTTTTGGCTAATCTCTAGATCTAAGTTTGCTTCACTTTTGTTGGAGGCAATCACAAAAGAGCTGGCTAACAGGACTAGTCACCTGACTTACCTCTGCAGCCATCATGCAGATAAGGATCTTCTTGGTCTAGTTCCTCCTTTGAAATTTCGACTAAAAAGAGGAGAGATAGGCATTAGAGGAGAAAGCACTTTTCTTCTCACAGTAAAAAGCTGCCTGCTTGAGACAGGACTCAGACCACACTTTTGGATAAACCAGGACAAAATTAAAGAGCATTATTTACATATTTTACAGCTATTTCATACTTAAATTTGACATTCAAATGTACATGGCCATGGGGCATTTTCCATCTGACTGATTCAATATGAAAGTCACGCTGTGATCACAGATTACATATGGGCTGAGATTTGGAAATGCAGGTTCTTAACATTAGGCTTTTAACCAGAGCTTAACCTCATTTTCATAAGACATGTTGTTGAGGCATGCTTGGCTTCCACTGGCTTTATAGTAGCTTGGGGTACTCACAGTTTTAATGAAAATCAGATTAACCTCATTTATTTAGACTTCATTCCAAGGAGAACTCCACACCCAAGTTTTGGGCACTACGTATGGCATTCTTTCAAATGTACTTCATATACCTTAACTCAGAGAGTTTTGATCAGTGGTACTGCATGAGAGTGTTGATGTGCTACGTACATTGGTTTCGAGAGTTCTCTCTCTCCACACGGAGGACATAAAAACTGAATACATCCACTGCCTGAACATCGCTTGCCCAAAGGACTAACTAATGGACTTTCTCCAATCACTTTCAACAGCAGGGGAAATGGTAGGCTGGCAGTGAGATATATAAAAACACAGTCTCAAAATACTCTGGTTATTGAACAGGAAGCTTAGTCTCATTTTAGTGATTGTCTGTAAGCCTATTCAACCAGCCGTTACTTACAAGCAAATAAGATATCACAGTCCTGAAAGCAAGTTGTTGTGCAGTGGCACAAGCCTGGGTTGGTACATTGAGCCCTCAAGCCATAGGGATACATTTTGGTCACACAGAAGCTAATGAAATCAGTTTGCCCAAGACTGGTCTGATTTTGCAGAGGTCTCTGGGGACACAGTACTCTATGTGTCTAAGAAAGCACTATACAGGGAGTCAGCTTGCCCTGCCCTCTGCAGCAGAATGCCCTGCGCATCTTGTTGTTGCATAACACAAACACAAGGTGCTAGTCCAAGAAGCTGCCTTACAAAACGGAGACTGATCTCCCCTTCGTGACTAACAAAGGTGTCTATTCATGTTGCTTGCTCTGCCTTTCTACAGGCCATTTTTACCGTTGATAGGGATATTCGACATAAGTCCAACTACCAGCTTGTTTCTTAGCTTAATGACAAGAGCACTGTCCTGCCCTGCCTGTTGAAATAGACCCACCTTTGCAATGCATAATGGTTATTATGTGTGCCATAATAACCATACTAACCATATGCATACTGGTTATTATGCCTGCCACTTGCCTACAACGTTAAGTGGGGAAATACTGTACACCATGCTTGCAATTCTGGATTTTCAGGAATTGTTTCTCACGTCATGCAGGTACACTGAGTTTGCAAATTCTTCTAATTAGCAGAGTGGTCTAAGTAAAAGGTATCTACCACTCCAGTCCCTTCAGACAAGCAAATGGACAAGGGGATTTACCCTGCTGAGACAGCAGTACACAAAGAGACTGGCAAGACATTTCTTAATGTTACTCGATAAGGGTGTACACTGACATAAGCCAGGTTTGAAAGACCTGAAACAAGTCTGATAACACACTGGCTTAAGTAGACCAATGCAAGCTTTTGTGGTGGGTTAGGGTTTAAGTGATTGATTAGGATGATGTCTCCCAAAATCTGTCACTGGTGATCTGCAAGCCAGACTGCATGTTTTCAGTGGTCAATTGCCCATGAAGAAGGCAACAGTATATAGCATGACTTTTCGGCAGCTTCAGATCTGTCTGTCTGCTAAGTGAAAAAGGCAAAAAAAACCCAAACCCAGGTCTGTAAGTGTCAGTACGTCCATACTAATTCACTTCAGCTCTGCGGACTAGGTACGGAGAAGGGTGTCAGGAGGTGCTGCCATCTAGGTGCCCATCTCTTTTGATAATGTTGAAAGAAATGCAGACACCGTGCTTCCCAGAAATGTTAAGCTCTCCCAGACAGTCCGGGCATTTCAAATGCCCTCAGTTTGTGGTCTTTTGCCTCTCACAGAAAAGGCAACATTTGAATTCTGCTGAGCTGGCAAAGGCCATCTGGCTTTTAAATCCAACTAAAAGAATTGGTTGTCAACTACCTTTTTAATAAAGAATTTATCAGTGAGCAAAATGCTATTAAAAATTAATAGCTTATACTCAGCTTCCAGGGTAAGGATCATGAGTGGCAAAATAATCTGTCTTATAGTTAAGTTCTGACACCAGGAACTGAATGACGACTTTCCAGCTGTTTTAGCCTCCCGTGGTATACAACTTTTCAGCTATCCCTAGCCAAAAAAATAAGCTCCAAACCATGCACTATTATATGACTCAGAGGAGATCTCAAGTAAGAGAAATTCCAACAGAAATAATTTAAAGTACATGCACTCCTTGTACCCCATATCATTTTGTGTCTCACTCTGTTATAATTTGAAACATAAAATACCTTGCTCCTTTTTAGGAGCATCATCACTGATGGACACATCAATGCCTTCTTGGTCCTTCACACAGCAAGCTCTGAAGACAATGCCACACTGATATCCTGTCTTCGGGTTGGGTTCACAACTCTGTCCTTGAACTTGGGCTGCCTTTCCCAGCAAACAACAGTAACAACATCTCTGTTAAAAAAAAAAAAAAAAAAAAAAAAAAAAGACAAATCCTA
>WKFP01014237.1:0-11265 GCA_011057875.1 Pterocles orientalis
TCCCCTTCCCCCCCCCCCCCAAATCTACAAACTCTCCTAAAGTAAACAAGAGCCTGGTGGTATTGAAATCATTTCCTTTGGAGTGGGATAGGAACTCAGGGTAAATAGTATACTAGAAAGAAAGATTTTTAACCTTAGGATAAACAGAGAAACTGATAAGTTTTTTACCACGCTGACCAAAACTTGTATAACTTCAATCAAACACAAGGATGTAGGCTTTTCATATAATCACTACATTTTTGGCTGTAGTCACAATCTTCATATGTTCTGGAAAAGTTAATACAGATGTGTTGTTTATCTCTTAAAGTTGGATTGTCATGCGGTTTTTAACTGGTGTACACTGGTAATAAAATGCTGAAATTTCTTCCCTAAAGTGAGTCTTTCTCTGCATGGAATGCCGCCTCCTGCCCTGTATTGGGAAAACGCCAAGTTGTTAAATTTCATTTGAGGAATGTGAGGTGCCTTGTCATTATGCATATAAACATATTCCAAAGTGAAATTACTTTTCTAATAGTCTCAACTCTTATGAACTCAAGTGAGACTTTTGATGTTTACCGTTTTCTTTTATTGACTTTACATTTATTATTCTCCACCCTGGAAACTGGATAACAGTAGTTTCTAGATTAGTTAAAATTGCTTTTGGAGCATGTGTGTGAAAACACTAGGAAAAGCATAACTTTCATCAAAGTGAGTCAGTCTGAGTTTGTTTAAATAAACTTTGGTGTTTTTTAAGAAACGTTAACTTTGTTATCTATCCTGTCAGTGATCCAGATGAGGAAAATTGGTGTAATGCCACAAAGTTATCTAGAGCATTTGAGAAATTCCTTGACAAAGGTTAAAGGCTATCAAATGAATTCTCACAGAATAAGAAATAAGATGGAGCTTTGGATAGAGGACAGGCTTGTAACCAAAGCAGTTGACATTTTACTCTTTAAAGCAATTATAAAATGAATCTTGTGTTGATCTGGTGTTAGTCCTACTGATGGTTCCCCCCAGAAATATAAAATTTCCATAATGATTTTAGAAAAGAATGATGAGCACTCTGGACTCTGAATCCAGCATATGAGATGCTTCCCTCATTGCTAACGAGGAAAAGCTCTATTGCCAGAGAAAGGATGGAATTTATTAATGAAGTTGCAACATTTCCCAGAGAGAAGTGTATATGTGGACATTGTGTGACATGCTTGGTGAATTTGAAATACCTGAGGCCTGACTATCTGTCTGATACAAGATTTACTGGGCCTAAACCATCTACATGGATGACCTGAGAATGCACAGTAAGCCCAGTGCATTCTGAAGGTGCAGGGGGTTTACTGCTTATATGCAAGTGATCTGTGCTGTGGATTATGTGTGAAGCACCCAGTATGTGTGAAATCCCTCTATGGATTTGTGCTGTCTTTGTCCACAAGTATTTTCCCATGATTTGTGCAAACCCCTCACAGAGATCCAAAACTATCTGTTCTTATCTAGATTTTTTTTTTTAATGTGTTTGGAGAAAATTGGCTGTATGGTTACCATGTGTATTATACTGTGGTTACCTGCAAGGAAAGAAGCCCTTATTTAAGTCTGCATGTTGTTATTTTTGGTTTCTTATTTTTACTGTATTTTGTAAATGAAACTATTTTGATTAAAAACTTTTGCCAAATGTATGTTTCACTTTTTTTAGTTACTCATGTTGTCAGTTATTTTAAGGACATCTGTGGAATTTTCAAGATACGGCTATGTGAAATTAAAAATTAAAACTGATAAAAGACAAATTCCATACAATGAAACCTAGAGTTGTCTATCTCAAGCAACCTGTGATAAGCGTATGCATTCTTTGTTCGGTTTTTTAAAATTACTTTTGTACAGTGCTGCATGCCGTCACTAACTTCTTGACCTTGCCTTCTGGTTGACAGCAGACAGGTTTATGTTGACATTATGTAATACGGCTGCAGTGATACAGATACAATTAAGTATATAGATAAAATTTATCTGCCAAGTGTTTATCCAAAGTGTAGGTGTATTCATTTTAGCTACCCAGTACAGATTTCTCAATGCTCTGCTGTTGTTGGGAGATGGTTTGTTTCTGCCTCTGTATACAGAAGCATGTGCTACAGGTCAGTCTATTCTCCAGAAATATTTGATAAATCCTCCTTACACAACAGTGTCGCTGTATATGTGTCTTTAGTCAGTGCTAGCAATTGAGTTGTTTGGCTCTTACTGCTTGGAGGAGGACTTCTCTTTCAAATTGTCTTCTGGAGCTACTGGATGCTGCTTGCGTAATGTCAAATTGTCAGTTTTGGGATAGATTTGAAATCTGCTTTAGGGTGTGTTCCAGTAAAATATTTGTTTCATTTTTCAATGTCAGACTTCAGTGTCTCTTACAGAGGGTTAATTGTAGAGGTTCTGCTAGAAATGCCACCTGCTTTTAGTTATTGTGTCTCATTATCTCCAAAAGAATTACATGAGAATAATAAAGAAAAAAATCATTGAGATTCTTTTACCACATTTTTCACAGTGATTTTCCTTCCATACATGTTATGTTTGTGCTTGGCTGGTGGGGCCCTCACTGGGGTTAGTCCTGGATGCCCAGCATGAACTTCTCAGTCTCTGAACATAGTGTTTGTTCATACTCTTCTGGCTTGTGGCATCCCTGTCAATGTCCAGGATTTTTGCAGACCAAACCACATTTCTTTTGCAGGCTTTCTACTTCCTTCTTCCTCCTATGAGACTTTTAGTACTGCTAAATGATCTCTTGCTTTTTGGGACTTTTTTTTCCTTTTAAATATTTCTATCCATGTAACAGTTTAAGATGACAACAGACTTGGTGTAAGTAAGTACTTTAAGGTGAGTTACAATGGTGATAAACTCTTCTAGCTGATGACAGAGGCTGAAACAGACTGCAAATTGTGGTTTGAAAGAGATTCAGATTGGACACTAAGAAGAATAAACTTCTTTGCTAGGAGAGTAGTGCAGTACTGGAACAGGTACCCAGAAAGGTGGTGGAAACTTCATCCTTCATTTTTGGACTTGGGTAAACAAAACCTTGTGTTGGAGATAGTCCTGGTGTGAGATGTCAGACTAGGTAACTTCCAGAGTTTCTGATGTTTCTGTGATTCTAAGAGTTTGCAGTTCATCATGGTCAATAATTAAACTAATATTCAAGTTTAAAGTAGAGGCATTCCCTTATCAGACACAGCTAAAATTTGTTCAGCAGTCAACACAACATTTGTATGTCTTTAATAATTCTCAGTGTTTTTTCTTCATACTTTCTATTGTATCTGTAGTCTCTGCTTTGTCTCCGATTTGAATATTTAAAAAATAAAAGTTACATCTGATAAAAAGTAAAAGTTATAGCTGCTAGTTAAATATGCCTACTAAAGAGGAGGTGGAAAACAGCTGGAAAACAGTTTCTAACAGTGCTTTTGAATCTGTGTGTACATTTGTTGCATTAATGCCTAATGGATATTAAGCAGCCTGTATTATGATGGAGCCCTATTACATGCTATATTGTATACAGGGAAGAAGTCCCTACCTTCAGTACTTTGCAGTCAAGGTGTATTGGACAGCTGGTTGTTATGCCACATCTTAAATCACGTGGAATGATATCTCAGCATTTAAACAAGCAATTTAGCAGCTTTGAAGAAATTTTGAAGGAAACACTATGAGAAATCCATCTCAGGTGTGGGCAAAAGCACAGAAGTTCCGCATGGAAACCTGTTGTTAGCAAAAATGGTTAGTAAAGACCACTGATCATTTCAATATGAAGTAAAGATCTCAAACATTATGGATTAGAAATAAAAAAATAGTGTTATATAGGGGAGGGGCCTGCTGAGTTAAGTGTCCTTGTGAAACGGTGAAGGGTTGGTCTGTGTAGAGATGAAAGGGAGGACTGGTAAGATTTCCGTCGTCCCAGGGAGGACATGTGCGTGAGATGTTCCACAGGAAAAAAGATGCATTATTTAGACCACACCTTGCTGTCAGGGCTTAGAGGGAAGGCCAAGGTGTGACGGGGCAAAGCTGAAGTTAGTGTTTGTTGTGTTACTTCTTGTTTTTCCTCCTTCTCCACTTTCGCTCATTTGTTCTTGTGCTTCTTAACAGGTTCTTATCAAATAGTCACAGTATGTAATTTAGGCATCTAAAGTTTATATCCTGGACTGATAGACAGCCATTGAGTAAACTAAGTGCATACAGTCTAAGCTAAAGTTTGACTACTGACTGTTCAAGATATCTTTAATGTCCTATGCATTCCCAGATGGCACATATAGATATGTGCAAGTGTATGGTTTAAATTTAAGAATGTAAACAACATTTTGGTAACATTGAAAGTACAGCTTCATAGTGTGGTCAGATAATTTTGTTAAATATCTTGGTTTTCCCGGAGGTCTGTACTTTATGCTGTTACAAAAGGAAAAACAAATTTGTGTCAGTTTCACGGACAGTTTGGGAAGTTTCACCTTTTTTGTGTGTAACATAGGTAAGAGAGTAAGGATTAAATCCCTTCTGAAGACTGAAATGTGAAATAAGAATTTCTAAGCTTTTAAAACTACTGAAAATTTGACCTGTTTGTTCAAAGATGGCCTAAGAAGGAAAAACTTAACATGGTCAGTTTAAAAGGTTGGCAAATGTCTACTTCCTTATTTGGAATAATAGAATCACAGAATGGCTTGTGTTGGAAAGGACCTTAAAGATCATCAAGTTCCAACCCCCCTGCCATGGGCAGGGACACCCCCCACTAGCCCAGGTTGCTCAAAGCCTCATCCAGCCTGGCCTTGAACACCTCCAGGGATGGGGCATCCACAACTTCCCTGGGCAACCTGTTCCACTGTCTCACCACCCTCACAGGAAAAAACTTCCTCCTAATATCTAGTCTAAATCTACCCTCCTCCAGTTTAAATCCATTAGCCCTTGTCCTGCCACTATACACCATGATGAAGAGTGTTTCCCCATCCCTCCTGTAGGCCCTCTTTGAGAGGTTAATTGCTAGAATGTATTTGGAGATGCCTCAGAAAAAGACCTGAAGGAAAAAAAAAACACCTTTGTGGGTCTCCCTAAAATACTGAGTGTATCTCATCCATTGCTGATAAGTGAAGCTGCATTGTTTACCTTTAATTTAGGAAGTATATTTTTTGTGTTAAGAATCAGTTTTTGTGTAATAATGTCACTTTTTTTTCCCCCACTATTTAGCAGAACGAGAAGGGGGTTCTGAAAAACACAAAAATCATTAGATAACAAGAGAGGCTTCACCAAAGGCAAGTTGAAGCTTGATTTCCATCTTTTGAATAGGAGTGTATAAAAATCTTTCATTAGTGTGGCTGGATTGTTGCCTACTTCTTTTCCCAACACGTTTCTATCATAAATGATTGTTGAATGTCACTTGCTGTGTTGGTATCATGCTTATATGAATGCAGATAAACAATAGGACAGGAGTTAAAAAAAATTGAGAGTGAATCTCATCGCAATTTCAAATACATTTATAAAGATGAATAACCATTCCATTTATTTTAATCCAAGACACATGCTATTATCTGATTCCAAAGTTTGCATTCAGATCCTTGTGAATTAGATAATCAACCAGCTTTGCCGCAATTTGAAAATTCATGAAGCTTTAAATTAGAATAATTTGTATTTTTATTCTGTCTCTACATGTATTAAAAATTGCTTATGTATGTGTATGAGAGACCTTTTGTTTTCTTGACACATGCATTATTTTGTCTGTATTGAGGAAATAATCCTTTGTATTAGAATTACAAATGTAAGCACTAGTATTAATGTTTTGAAGTTTACATCTTCAGGTATATTGAAATGCATTCCTGTGCTGGCTTTAGACTTTGGTATTAAGGGATACAGAAAATGATGAATCTGGGAAAAGTGTATTTGATCATTTCTCTGACTGCTGCTGGCCATGGATGCCACTTCCTTCCCTAACATCTTAGTTTCCCTTTCTGAATGATGTATTGATACTGAGGAGGACCAAATATGAATAAAGCGGGATTTTGACTATGAGTAATTTCAACAGAATAGTTTACTCTGTATAAAATACCTAAGAATTTCATATGTAGAAGTTTATAAACAAGTGGTTTTTGATGAATCTTAGAATTTACAGTACAAAGATGGGTGCATACAGCCAGAAATATTGTTGAATATTTGTGTAATATATCCTTAGAATGTTTCCAAAATGTTAGCATATGAGGATTGTTAGTATCTGTATACTTGCTAGTTGAAAATAACAACTAAAAAGGATTATAATGAATTATAGTAGTATTAACTACTATGTAGATTGAGGATTGGTTTTAAATTGTATGAGAAATTTTTATGGAGTGTAAAATATACTTCTAGGTATCTTTCTGACCGTGAAGATTTTGTTAGAATTCTGTGAATGAATTATTGGTTCAAGTAGTCATGTTTTGTGTGCTAATTTTACAGTTGGGTCTGTATTTACTATAGTTTTTCTGGTGCAAGGAAGTTGCCCTTTGTAATTTCTTAGTATTCTTCAGTAATTTCCACAGACAGAGATATACTGTGGAAGGGACTACTTTTTAATGCTTTTTTTTGGTAAGATAGAAAAATGTTACTAAAATGTCAGTGGAATACAAATGTTGGCAAAGCGTACTTTATCTATAGATCTTTATGTGTAGAGTCTTTGACAGTGTTACTGGATGTCTTCGAAACATTTTTTTTTTCTCTTTGTGGTTGTATCAGGATATGCATCTATAAATTATGTTTCAGGTGTTTCTCAGCATGAAAATATGTGAGTGCAGGAAAAATCAAGGTGCTTTCATGTACCTTTTTTGTTTGCATTTTTTGAAACATTTTAACACATAGTCAAAGTTTACTTCTTGTGTTTTTGTAGAAAAATAAGATTTTCTTTTATTATTTTTTCTTTGTTTAAAAAATTATTCGAATTAATTCCCAAGCTTAAGGACAAGTGGGTTTTTTTTTTTTTTTTTTTTTTTTTTTTTTTTTCTTTCTCAAAGTCATCTTCTTGTGTTGGTGCCCTGGAAACTTCAATAGTTTTCTGATTTTTAAAGGAACCAGAAATAGCTCTCATATTATCAGAGTAAAATATCACTGAAGTTTTTGTACTGAAAAAATACAGAAATGTCAGCATAATAAGGGTAGGTGACCTCTCTTCTTTTTGATCCTTGCTCCTTAAAACAAGGAGTTTGCAATGTCTCCCCCTAAGTAAGAAGGATAGGAAGAGAAGAGTAGCAATGATTTGTGATGCTATCACGTTGCCAGTGAAACAAGAAAAAGTGACCAAAACCTTTTTGTTACAGGTTCAGATTTCTTGTGACTTCAGTTGATGTGTAAGTGAGGAAGTACATATAGCGGCTAAAACCTCAATGGAAAGTGATGTTTTCCATTATTATCAGAAGGGGGACATACAGTTGTCATAGTCATCAGAAAGAAGCTGCAGTAAACTTGAATGTTGCACTTGACTCAGGTTTTTGAACGTATGCACCGTTAGCTTTCTAATTCATCTGAATTCAGTGTTGACCCTGTTTGAAGCAGCAATTTGAACTAGGTGACCTCCCAAGGTCTCTTCCAACCTAAATGATTCTGCAGTTCCAAGGGATAAGAGTTGAAAAAAATGCTCTTTCCATTACTAAGTAAAATTTGTATCTTATACTTGTCAGCCTGTAGTTTTTTTGCAATAAAATATTGTAAACTTACTCCTTCTTTATAATTTCTTAGGGGGTAACATTGGGGGCCACAGCTTGCAGATTCATAGTATAGTGCATTTTATTTATTGCATATTGAATTTCCAACAAGTTGCAAATTGTTGCAGTTTCCCTTGTATGCTTTATAATGCCATTTAATCCTTTTTTTTCTTTTGGCAGTAAAATACTATTTTTCCATAGTTTTATGGATTTATATTTTTAAAAAATAATTTATGTTTTTTAAACCTCCAGGGAAATGCTAGAAATAAAATTATTGTTATTTGTATCTTTGTGCTTGGATTTTCTATAAAGATAGACAAGGAGGAAAATAGTAAAAAAGATAAATTAGAATCTTCTGTTGTTTGTAAAGATAATTCTGTTCCCTGAGGTTACTCTAGTGTTCTCTACTGCTTACAGTTTTTCTTGGTATTTAAAAATTCAACAGCGCAAAGTCTTTTCAGTTCAGTAAGGGCTTCTGTTTAACTATATATACTACATATGGAGATGTTTAATCTGGACAGTCTTTTCGTCTGATTCAAAAATAATTCTGTTTCTCATTGTTTCATATGAAAGTGAGTAGAATAATTGCTCAGTATGTAAATGTTTGGGTTTTCAGAACACTTATTTTTTCTTTTGAACTTAATATTATGTATGAGGCACTTTAAGGTGTATTTAACTTCTCCTCTGTGAGTTATCTGATCCAGCTTACTGCACATCTGCTCTGAAAGATCAGTGGGGGAACAAATGAAAGGCAGATGGAGTGGACACTATTGAAAGAAACTAGACCTTGGTTTTCTAAGTCTAAGACTTTACGTGTTCGTTGTTCTGTTGTCTCTGCTCTTCCACCCCCTGCCCCCCCTTTTTTTCATGTTGGTTGTGTTCGGTTACACATGATACAAGAAGAGAAATATCAAAGAGAATTTAGTTCTATTTTTTCAAAGAGACCAACATCTATGTAGAACAAGGAGCTAAAATCTGACTGAAGGTTGGCTGTCGTGGAGCTCAAGCTTATTAGGTTGCAGGTTATTAATAAGCTCAAGCTTATTAGGTTGTTCATATGGGAGACAGTCATTTCAACTGGCTTAAGCATAGGAAATTTTATATCAGAATTTACAAACAATTGTGAGACAAGTGCATTGGAAATCAAGCTTTATTATTACTAGGTTAAATGTATACAAATCATTGTGCATCCTTAGATTCTCTTTTGCCATCTCATTTGCCTCAGCAGACAAAATTAAAGGAGCTGTTCGTAGGTTCCCTAGTTATATGTGAATTCTTAAATATTGATAGAATTTTAATAAGCTTTCCTAAGTTAGTTGTTTATTCAAAATATCTTTCATCACACTGTCTCTCCTAGGATCTCAGGATCTGGGCTATGACTCTTACAGGACAGGCAGATCCTAACTAGCATTTTTCTTACATGAGCAAGGATCACTTTTCTTTCCCTTCTCATGACACGTTAGTGTGTTGGCATCTTTTTGTGTTGTTCCAATATGCAGTTTTGGATAGAACACAATTTAAGGGTTTTTTGTTTGTTTGGTTGGTTGGGTTTTTTTAAGAAAAGAAGCCCCCCGAACCAAAAAGAAAATGTCAAAATAACAGACCTTTGTACCATTCTCCTAAATTTTCATTGCATAATATTGCTTTATGCAGACTGGCTAAAATTTAGGAGTCCCTTGCACACCTTGGAGCACACCTGCCCAACGATATGTATTGAGTGTGATATCTGTTATGTAGACTAGCGCAGCTCAGTGAAAAAGTAACAGATATCCCTGAGACAATGAATTTAGGATATCTCACTTGGAGAGCGTGAAAAATGAAGTTGCTTTGCTGTCTTTTGCAGTGCCTGTTTCACTTTTTGAAATTGTCCCTGTAGCATCCCATAATATAGAAGATCCAGCAGAATCAATTTTTTATGCTCAAAGGATTTAAAAATCCTTTCTAGAAACTTCATTTGCTAAAATAAGCATGACCATATTTCTGTCTTTGTGGTGGTTTTTTGTTGCTCATGGATGGTTGTAAAGATAGAATTTCAAGTAAGGGCGTAGATTTTGTTTTACATCTTTACAGGTTTGTTTACACCACAAACAGAAGCTAGTTTTAGCCAAGTGAGAGAGCCAGTACTAAACCTAGTTCAACCTAGTTGCTTAGCTTGTGTGTTTTTAATAGTACAGTTTCATTTGTGGTGATGCCAAAGATTTTTTTTTAAGTTTTAAGAAATACTTTATTTTCTTGAATACTTTATTTTAAGCAGATGTCACAGAATCATTCAGGTTGGACACAATTTTTTTTTAGCTGACATACCATCTTTTGATGTAAGATTTTTTGCCATTGCAAGTTGAAGACAGTTGCCAAATGGATTACATCTGCTCTTTCATGAGGTAACAGATGATAAGTTAGACACTAAGAAAAACTTCTTGTGAGATGTGGATTTAAACAATTGATAGAGTGAATGAAAGCAAAATTTTCATGGGTTTAAAAAAAGAAGACAACAAACAGCCTAACACTTCACATCTAGGAAATTGTTCCTAATGCTTGGACATTCACAAGGAAATATGTCTGTGATAAGAAGAGGGTCTGGTTAGTGATGTGTGTTATACTTGATATCCCAAAAATACCGTTTTAAAAACCATTAATATATTTTTGAATATCTAGTATATACTGATTTGCACTGTACCAACTCTCAGATGGAAATGTTCTTCTAGAGTGAGAGGGAGAGATTTACAGTGGTCTCTGAAATAAATTTTTTTTAATGTGGTAGAATAGTTTTCATAATGCAAAATCTAATGAGGTATAATTGGCCTGTATATTGAATAAAGCAAACACTTCTACAGAGTTGGTTGTACCATCCCTGTCCTCTCCCCAAGTCTACAGCTCACATTACCCTATCGGAGAAATTAGATTTGGTTTGCAGTAATTTCGTCTTGCCATATTTAGATTGTTTGCCATCTAACTCCTATCTGTCTTCCATGTTCATCTAAGAAATCACATCATTAAGAGCCAGTACTTTTAGGATGAAAGTTGAGCTGACCAGTTTGTAATTCCCCAATTCCTCTCTTTTCCCCTGATTTTTGTGTAAAATATTTTTTCATTAAGTCCTACCTTACTGCATTCAACCATCAGTTTTCAAGTACAATTGCCAAGGGTACTAAAATTGCTTGGAATTTTTTTAGAAAAATGCTAGATGAAGTTCTTCAGAGTCATCCTTTTTTGATAACATCTATTTTGCATGCATACTCACATTTCTTGTTCTCTGGCTTAGTCATCTTTGTTCTGGTGATGTTTTTAATGGGCCCTGATGAAGAAAAAATATTTGAAAATTTAGCCTTTTTGGTATCACTGATCTCTCCACAGAGTAGCATGCAAACTTATTATATGTCTAAGACTATACAAGTGTAGTCAAATTATTACTTTCTAATGCTGATACTTTCACTAATGCAGTCTCTTGTGCCTTTTTTCTTTTGTATGGCCTTAAATGTTTATACTGCTGTTTTGTACTCAGCCTTCTTAATTAAACTAAGTTTCCACTTTCTGAATGTTGTCTTTTTATATTTGAGGTTAATCAAAACCATGTGATTTGCCTAGTTCAGTCTTTTAGTACACTTACTGTTTTTTTTTT
>WKFP01014237.1:11285-34072 GCA_011057875.1 Pterocles orientalis
AAACAGCCTAACACTTCACATCTAGGAAATTGTTCCTAATGCTTGGACATTCACAAGGAAATATGTCTGTGATAAGAAGAGGGTCTGGTTAGTGATGTGTGTTATACTTGATATCCCAAAAATACCATTTTAAAAACCATTAATATATTTTTGAATATCTAGTATATACTGATTTGCACTGTACCAACTCTCAGATGGAAATGTTCTTCTAGAGTGAGAGGGAGAGATTTACAGTGGTCTCTGAAATAAATTTTTTTTAATGTGGTAGAATAGTTTTCATAATGCAAAATCTAATGAGGTATAATTGGCCTGTATATTGAATAAAGCAAACACTTTTACAGAGTTGGTTGTACCATCCCTGTCCTCTCCCCAAGTCCCAGTCCACAAACTAACCAAATAATTCTGCATACTTGGCAGGTAAATGAAACAAAGGCCGAAACTGAGATGAAATCAACTGACTTTTATAATGCTCTCAGCTGCTAAGAGGAAGTTAGTAGATTCTAAAGATACCTGTTTCCATGTAAAATTTTCATCTGTGTAGTTTGGTTTTGCCAGTCTGCCATTGAGTATGGGATTAAGATCTTTGTTAAACAAGCCTATGTGAATAAGCTAACATAACAGTTGCCCTCCAGACGTGAGCTTCCATCTATTTCTTTAATGACTCTTTTAGAGGTGGAGTGAGATGTCAAGAAATGGTTTTTAGAGAAGCAGTATGAGTTTTCCTACTATTATTTTTGATATTTTCAAAATTTGTGTGTTTATTAATATTCAGCATGTAACTCCTGAATCCTTTTCTGAAGAAGTTCTGGTTAACTAGTTGTTCTCCATGCTTACTTTTCTCAAAACTATTTCTGCAGTAACACGTCCCTGTAAAACTTCATCCTCTTTTCTTCAAGTCACTTTTTTTTTTTTTAGGTGTTTTTGAATTCTAATCCCGTCTCTTAATGCCCTTGCTGTCCATCTCAGTTTCATATAGTATGAAAATTTGATAAGAATTTTCTCTGACCCGTCATCCAGATAGTCAATGAAATAATTGTGAAGAAGACAAGAATCAAGACCAGATTCCAGTTTGGAACCTGGACTTCTTCAGCATATCCTTGCTTTCTGACAGTGCAAAGTAGTCTGTTTGTGTCCAGTGACCCAATCAGTTTTGTCTCTGTTTAAGGCTGTTTCAGATAAGTAATGTCAAATTTGCTTCTAAGAATGTAATGCCAAACGATATTCAAAGACATGACCTCTGCTGCTTCTCATTTAACTCTACAGCTCACATTACCCTATCGGAGAAATTAGATTTGGTTTGCAGTAATTTCTTCTTGCCATATTTAGATTGTTTGCCATCTAACTCCTATCTGTCTTCCATGTTCATCTAAGAAATCACATCGTTAAGAGCCAGTACTTTTAGGATGAAAGTTGAGCTGACCAGTTTGTAATTCCCCAATTCCTCTCTTTTCCCCTGATTTTTGTGTAAAATATTTTTTCATTAAGTCCTACCTTACTGCATTCAACCATCAGTTTTCAAGTACAATTGCCAAGGGTACTAAAATTGCTTGGAATTTTTTTAGAAAAATGCTAGATGAAGTTCTTCAGAGTCATCCTTTTTTGATAACATCTATTTTGCATGCATACTCACATTTCTTTTTCTCTGGCTTAGTCATCTTTGTTCTGGTGATGTTTTTAATGGGCCCTGATGAAGAAAAAATATTTGAAAATTTAGCCTTTTTGGTATCACTGATCTCTCCACAGAGTAGCATGCAAACTTATTATATGTCTAAGACTATACAAGTGTAGTCAAATTATTACTTTCTAATGCTGATACTTTCACTAATGCAGTCTCTTGTGCCTTTTTTCTTTTGTATGGCCTTAAATGTTTATACTGCTGTTTTGTACTCAGCCTTCTTAATTAAACTAAGTTTCCACTTTCTGAATGTTGTCTTTTTATATTTGAGGTTAATCAAAACCATGTGATTTGCCTAGTTCAGTCTTTTAGTACACTTACTGTTTTTTTTTTTCTTCAGCCTGTTTAATTTTTTATTGGAGCTGCAGATTTGGGTTCCTCCTTACATTTCTCTCAATTCTGAGATTGAGGACTGCAAGGTCATTACTTTCATTTTATTCTTCTCATTCCAATCTTCTTTGAGGAGTGGGAACTCATGCTGTAGTTGCTCTTTACCAAAGTGCTTTTCACCTTCTCATTCTCAGTTATTTCCTTTGTATTTATTGTACTCAGAATTTGAAGGGCCTTTTAGTATTTTCTTCACCTTCTAATAGTGTTTACCAATGCATTCCAAGAGCTTGAGGGACAGTCTGATGCCTTAGTGACTAGTAAAATGCAAAGAGAAAGGAACCACGATTTTATTTGTGCAGTCTGTTACATGTCTAGGACCATATGTTCAAATTGCATTTTTATCACCTGTGGGAAATTTGCACCAGGTGTTGATCTTAGGTGCGTACCACATGTCTGTGAGTGATGCAAAGCAGACTTCTCTACAGGTTTGTGTGTGTGCACAGGGAGCATGCTGTTTGGGGAGCTTTGAGAAGATACACCTTCTCTCTGGTATAAGAGGTACCTTTTGTCTGCCTTGCATGTGCAGTGCTCCTGTGCACAACTTCAACTTTGGTTCCACTGGAGGGGAGATTGCTGGATGCACCACTGATGTGTTTCACTGCGTGATGTGTAATTCCATGAATGGATGCAAGGGACATTTACACCTGAAAGAATCTCTTCAGGAGACCAAGCTACTAACTTAGATGTGTTTCTGTGTCCTGCTGTACTTTTCTCAGATCCCTAAGAAATTAAAGTTCTGTGCTTTGAATTAGTTGGCTGGCTATTTAGAAGACTGATACAGCTCATGTTTAAGAGTCATATGAGCCATTTCACCAGCTAATTGAGTCCTAGTCATACATTAGAACATCCACATCCTTTGGTTTATTCTCCATGCTTTGTGTAGTAAACTGTTTTGTGCGAGGTCTCCAAGTTGTTTTCCTGCTGTAACGTTCCCATGAGTAGCCATCTCTCTATCCTCTTTCATACAAAGCTTGTT
The DNA here is from genome assembly GCA_011057875.1 of Pterocles orientalis. Taxonomy (NCBI): domain Eukaryota; kingdom Metazoa; phylum Chordata; class Aves; order Pterocliformes; family Pteroclidae; genus Pterocles; species Pterocles orientalis. Next base: position 14,327 of record WKFP01014237.1, read on the forward strand.
TTGTATGTATTTCTGTGTTTAGTCTTTACTGAGGAGTTTGGTCACTACTTCTTTTTTAATTTTTTAATTATTTAAACAGAAGTGAGCCAGCAATGTGCTGCTGCCACAAAGAAGGTAAGTGGTGTCCTGAGCTGCATTAGACAAAGCATTGCCAGCAGGTCAAGGGAGGTGATCCTTCCTCTCTACTCAGCACTGGTAAATACACACCTGGAGTACTAGCTCCAGTTCTGGGCTCCCCAGTATGAGAGACATGGAGCTACTGGAGAGAGTCCAGTGAAGGGCCACTAAGATGACTAAGGGACTGGAGCATTTCTCCCATGAGGAAAGGCTGGGAGAGCTGGAGGTATTTAGGCTGGACAAGGAGATGGCTCAGGGAGATCTTACCAAAGTGTATAAATACCTGAAGGGAGGGTTTAAAGAAGATGGGAGCCAGGCTCTTTTCAGTGGTGCCCAGTGATGGGACAAGATGCAACAGGCACAAACTGAAACACAGGAGGTTCCCTCTGAACATCGGGAAACTTTTTTTTTTTTTTTTACTGTGAGGGTGACTGAGCACGGGCACAGCTTGCTTGGAGGGGTTGTATTATTAAACTAATAAACCATCTAAAAATAATCTAATACAGTAAATAATCAGTATGTAGTCCTGACTCTCAGTTCACCAAAAGAAACATAACTGAAGGCATTGCCTTTTCTTATAGTTGCATTCCAGTAAACATTTGTAAGTGTTTTTAAAGTTCTGCCTTCTATCAGAAAATTGATTTTACTTATTTGTGTTTGCAGAAACAGTTTTGAATTTTATTAGCAGTTTTTCCAGATACATACCTGGGGGAATTATTTACTAAAGAAAATGGCACAAAACCCATTGAATGTCACTTACGAAAATATGAACAATCTACTTATGCATGTTGAGCTATATCAACATCAAGGAAAGCATTCTGTTCTCCAGTTAAAGTTGTGTCATTTCTTTGAATTTAGTCCAAGTTACAATCACAGAATTGTAGATGTCCATTTCCTGAAAAATTAAAAAGGACTTGAAGTTCTGTTCTTCACTTGACATTCCTTCTCTCATCTCTTGTCATTGTGTAAATATTCTAGGCAACATTCTCATTTGTTACAGTCTTTTAGACTTTTTTTTCCCTACTGCTGGATTTGATATCTAATAGTGTGATGTTCATTAAGTTTGGATTATTTGGGGTTATGTCTGATGTCAAGGATTCCTGAGTGGTGTTCAAGTACTAACCAGGTCCAGGGCTTACAAGTGCAAATGCGGTCTGGTGTATTCAGCCCAGGAAGGCTCTGGGCAGCAATTGCATGGAGAAGGATAAATGGTCATTGGAGACTTCGCTGACTAGCTGCATTACTAAAAGTGAACAGGATATTGGCAACCGTTGTCCATGTTTTTAGGTAGTGGTCAACTAACCAATGTTTGTTAAATACAAGGAGGAAACAAAAAGCCATGAATACATTTATGGAATTAAACCTTCAAGGTGGAGAAAAGGTTTGTGGATTTCTTGCTTGAATTTAAAAAAAACCCACCTATGCAACACTTGTTCTTCATGGAATATGTACATTTGCTCTATGTCTTAAATTATGTGTCAGTTTGTGGTACAGACAGGTAAGTGAGCCACTGTTGCTACAAAGACTAATTTCAGCTAGCAACAGTAGAAATGGAAACATGATTTGGAAGGGGTTATTTGTCTTCTTGGATATTTGTTCTTTTCTGCCTGGGAAAAAAGTAAAAAAGTAAATTTCTTTTTCCACCACTTTACCTGTATTTATTTTCACATTTCTGTTTCCTTGTGTGCAGATTCACTTTCATGTCCCAGAGTTTCAGACTCTGTTTATCTTCCACCCACTGCTTTCTGAAGCTACATTAATGTGCCTCAGCTGTCTTTGCTTGTCAAATCCATAACTAATGACAAAATGGTGCTTTAAAAATTAATCAGACTGTTTCTGGGGGAATGAAAAAGTGATCTGCATGTAATCACTTTATCCAGAGAGAAGAAAAATATTCAAACATGCAAATTAATTGTATGTAAAAAGCATAAGACTTAGAAACGAGTACACTGCTATATTTTGTTAAAAGTTCCTACAGCTCCTTGGTTCGTTCTCCAACCCATTTTAAAATGGATTGCTACAAATGAATCAAATGTGACTCATAAATCTGAAGGCATCTTCACTGTAGTTATGTTAGAGTATTAAAAAGTGTTTTTAAATTCAAGTAATGAATTTCAAGGTGTTTCTGAAGTTACGTAGCATAATATCTTTCAAAATGAAATTTTCTTATTTTTCACTTTTCTTGGTCTCAAAGATTTGAAAATTACTTATGTACTTTCCTTTTCATTTGCTACTGAATATATATTGCAATCTTTTAAAAATGGCCTTGCTGACCCCTTTTCTTAAGAAAAATTTAAAAAGCTGTATTTCAACCCTAGCTGACCAAGAAAAGAGGCTAAAATATTTAAGAAAAGTTGAAGATGATGTATTTTATATTTATCCACATTAGTTTCCAGGACTTAGTTTTACATTATGGATTTGAAGTTATGGATCATCTGAAACAGTAGATTACCTTGTCTGTATTTTCACTGAACGACGTCTATACCTTACACAGTTTTTTCACTAAGCTTCGGCAGAACTTTTTGTATATTAACCAAACATGAAATTATGCTATTTTGCATAATTTTGCAATGGTAATTTGTACAAACTCTATAAAGTGGCTTTTTTTTTTTTTAGCAGATGAATGTAGTTAGGACTTATCAACAGAAATCCATACATTCATATAAAAATTAAAAGGTGATCCCAAAAATGAAAAAGTGTAAATCAGTTTTATGAACCTGTCAGTTCCAGGGCTACATGAAGATATTTGAGTGTCAACTTTTAATCCATCAATAGTATTCTGTGTAGGAACTGTGAAGTAAACAGGATGGTTGTGGAACAATGCCCACTCAAACAGTTTGACACCTGCATCCTGAAACTGTCAAATGTCTCTTGGTCATTCTAAGTGCTCTCCATTTTTTCTATTGGACAAGATTTGGAAAAGCGCAGCCATGATTTTTGCTTAACTGTTTATGGAGTGACAAGATGAATAAAGCTTCTTGTGTTACATTTAGCAGTAAAGCAGTGGACACAGAGATACTGCACGTTGGAAGAGATATTGTATTGCAATTGAAAACTAGGAATTGAATTTTTAGTATTTATGAGGTTGCTTGTTCAAAAGTTGGAACATCCTTCTGATTGAAAACAGCAAGCTAGAATCATTTTCTAGAATCTTCTGATCTGAATTGATTGGCATATTTAAAAATGTACAGAAAATTGGTATGCTGTAATAGGACAAATTGGTTCATATTTCAGTGTATTGGACACCTTAAGATACAGCAGTAAATGTAAATTTGTAAGATTCTTTTCAAGGAAGCTCAACAGTTCTTTCAGAGCTGGAGAAATACTTAGATGTTCAGTTTTAGGAGACACAAGTAATGAGGGTAAATTTTTACTACTCGGTGCGTGTGCTACTGTAGCTGCAGGAGACAGCCATTGGAAGGAACAAATTTTCAGAGAGCTTGGCTCCATTGCTAATAAAACCACACCTCTCCCCAGCATTTGATGAGTGACTAGGATTTTTTGAGGGAAGACTGGAGAACAAGAACATAGTGGAATTTACTGATTGAAATCAAGCATGAATAAGTGTAGGCAACCCTTTTAAAAATTTTTTATGAAAATATCAATTTAATTTATTTTTGACCTGATAATGAGGTGTTCTGTAAAGTGTACAAACTGAGATTGTTCTTTACAAAAGCAGAAAATACAATTAGGACAGAACTGTAAAACTGTTGACATCTGGTTCTCTATGCAGCCTCTGTATCTGGAACCACTTGTGTTCTATGTCTTAATTTATTTGCAATAGTAGAGCAGGAAGTCATGTTTGTGCAGCTCACAGGACAAATACCTTGAAGTAGTGAAGATCTAGTAGATCTAAAGTGATAGATCCATGCCAACTGTTTCACTGGTAAGAAAAGCATTTCCCATTTCTTTTTTTTCTAATGAGCAGAAATGTCTCAGAGGAGTATCACATACCTTGGTACTAAACTAAACCAAGACTCTGAACACACCCACAGGAATACATACATATTTGAACTTCTGGGCTGTAGCTCTGGGCTTGAACTGGGACTGAATAGTGAAGGAGGCTGTTGCCAACATGAAATCATCTTCATTTGTTGCAAGTTTTAAAGGGTGTGTGGTGAATGAAGCAAGAAAAAAAACTAGAAAAAGAGAAGGGATAATGGCAGAGTTTATAAAGTTGGATGGCATTTTGGAGGATTGTATTCATTCCCATACCTGTGCTAAATTTCTTGATGGAGCAAGTCAAGTAACTTTTCACTAATACTGCACCATCACTTTCTGTGTATCCAATCTCAAACCATGAGAGCTGGCTTACAGAAGTGTAAGAGCTAGCAGCTGCAAGTACATGAACTGCTGAATGGGCTGAACACTATGTTAACAAATACAGGTTTATTTTGGGTGTGGGGAAGGGCAAAAGGGAGGAAACTATTGTGGCTTTATCTTCTCAATTACTCTTCATCACTTAAAACTTGCAGTGCTGTGAAAAGCCCTATATTTTGCAACATAGAGAATGTGCCACCTTCATTCTGGGTTTGCATGGTACGTATCGGCTCCGTGTTATGGGAAATACTTTGGAAAAAACCCCACCCAGATACATACAAGATCAGACTGGGCACAAACAAGTACTTTCTGCTTATTCTTCCTTTGATTAAGTTGCTGATAATTTGAACACCTCATAATTTTTCTTATTTCATGTGACTGTTGTCACAGCAATATTGTTAGAAAAGTTAATATACTATAGCAGTATAATAAAAAAGTAGTTGAGAAAATGTATTCAAACATTATTTTAAAAAAATTATCAGCATCTTAAAATAAGTTGCTGCATACTGTATCTTGAACAGCAAGGAGAAAGCGAACCATTTAGTCCCAGGCCTGGAGTGGTGATGTGGTTAGGAGTAGTATGATTACAGGTGCAATGACTATTATGGTCCTGCAAAGCAGATGAAGTTTTCATGGGCAGACTTAATTTTTGGCACTTCTGAAGTTTAAAATGTCTGGCTTTGCAAACTTTAAAATCTTTTTATATATGTTCAGATAACATAGCAGACTAGCTCAAAAACATACAAATAAAATGGAAATTATTTGTACTAATGTCTATGTGCTTTATCTTGGAAGCCTTAAACCCTTCTTACAGTTTTGCCAATTGACCTCATAAACTAGACAAATATGCTTAATATTTCTGTTTTCATCCTGCAGTTTGTCATGTCATCACAGTCAAAGATTAAGTATTGTAGGTGTAGAAAATATGTGTAAATACTTCACATTAAAAAAAAATCTCAGATAGTCCTATAATTAAATATTTTTGCGAAACTGGTTTTGGTTAAGTAGTTCAGGTGATCAGTTTCTGTTTTCCAGGGTCATTTATTGTACAGTAAAGCAAAAGCAAATCACTGCCAGGACAAAGACTTTGCTGTTAAGTCATAGAGTTCTTATGAATTATACTCTTTACGTTAATCAGATTAATATTAAAAAATGGTTCTAAGTTGTACTCGCTCTAATTTAAAAATATATACTGTGCATTAGGTTTAAGAGCATTAGTATCTTAAATGAATACTTTTTGTATATGGGAGCAAATTACATGTACTAACTAATGCTAATGAGCAGCCTAGTAAATTGAATTCAGCCTCACAATCTCACATCAAGTCCATTCATCACTCTCCAATCCAATGATCTGGAACTTCATGGTGCAATTAACTTTACTTCTTCTAGGCAATTGTGTTGTCCCTTCTGCAAATATATGCAGGACTTGGAAGTTTCTTTTATTTGAATCCCCTGAGGCAAGTACTTCCCATACAAGGAATAAAATTTGAAAAATCACCTGCTTCATGAAGGACATAAAATGTGCCTACCAGTACGGACATTCTTCTACTTAAAACACCTTCAGTAGGAATTCTACTTCCTTTCTTCTCAGTTGCCATCACTTGGTTTTGCTTAAGGAAGGAACGTAAGAAAGGGATTTAAATGGATGTAGTATTTGTAGCCCTGGTGGTGAACAATTAAAAGGTTTCTTTTGTTCTTTAAATTTTATAAAACAATACTTGATTTTTCGTCTAATCTCCATACTGTACCAATCTGTGTCTTGGATGTAAGGACTTCAGCACATCAAAAAGACCAATTGTTTGTCTAGCCAAGTACTCCTGTCTCCAGCTCTTCAAGGGGCAGCTCAAGCCTGGCCCGTCTTAGGAGCTTACTTCCCACACGGCTCCCCACCTCCGTATCGCTGATGAGAGATTTTAGAGGGCACCTCCATTCTTATTTTAGGATTTGTTTTGGACCTGTTTCCATTTATTAGTCTAATGCCTTTTTGATCCTACTTCCACACTTTCCTGCCATAAATTCCAGAAGATACCTGTATGCTATATAAAAATCTTACAAATTTTTTGTAAGTCTGTGTACTCCATGTGTAAGGAACCTGAGACATTTCTTGCTAGAGGGCTGCTTACAGTTAGAGGGAAAGGACTGTCTGTACTGGTCAGTTGGAACGTGCTAAGAGCTGTGTGTGTAAATCTCATTCTCTCATCAGGGTGGTTTTCTCATACCTTGTAGTCATCTTGAGTCTTTTATACTGTATTCTGGGAATTCAGCAAAAGGTTTTGGAACTGTGGGCCTGAATAGAGTGGTGAATGAGGCCAAATCAGTTGTTCTGGTACCTTGCAACTCTGCCTTGCATCCTCTTTTGTGAGATCCTTGCAGTTATTCAAGTCACCTGGACAGTTTTCATGTGGGAAAAGCAGTCATTCTCTGCTTCATGATGGATGCTACCAGTAGGGTAGGATGATGGACATGTGTATCTGAGTATTAGATACCGCTTTAAGTCTGCTTAGGTTGATTTAGTGTGAGCTAGCTGGAGTGTGGACAGATAATGAAGCACGGTTAAATTATCTGTCATATTTGATGCTGTAACTGATCCTTCAGTGTGTTTTCAGTCCGTCTCAATTGCAAAATAAAATATGTTGTTTAAGCCATAATGTAAACATTGATCATTTGGTTATCCATCAATCAAAATTCATCATGACTTGGATTTTTTGGGCCTGAATTGAATATTGCAAGAATACTAGTGTGTTTTTTTGTTTTTGTTTTTTGTTTAAGGAAGCTTGAAAAGCTTGATACTTGGGATGCCTCACTGTGATAATGTATATAAAAGCCTCCTGTATATTTACTGCAATTGTTGCTTCTGAACAGAATATGAAAAGCCTCCTTACATTTTTATGTCGTACAAGAAAACAACAGTTTCCAATTCACGATGTGAACAACTTTTTTTCTGAGATTATTTTAATATACTGAACTCAGTAATGTGTTCTTACTTTTGCTTTTTATTTCTTCTGTCTGATTGACAGAAAATTAAGTTTATCTAAATTTTGGAGTTTTTTATTACATGTCTCTTGAGCCATCCCAATTAAGAGGAAGAGGAAGAAATAGATACACCTGAACATAAACACTAGCAAACATTCTTTATTTAAAATTATGTTTATTTGTATGTGTAAAGGATAGAGGCTAAATTGTTCAGGGAGAAAAGTCTCAGGATGCAACAATATGCAGCATTTCTTATATCCTACTGTATTTCAAGTTCGCATATTTTTTTGAACTCAGTTGATCAGTAAGCAAAAAACAAGTGTAACCTGGCCAATTACAGTTATTTCAGATGAGGAAATGGAGGGAACACCTACTCTGCAGTAAAACAGAGATTTTCCTTCTGAAGGCCAGTGAGGATATTGTCTGCTCCCAAGGTGGTAGGATGGCTGTCACTGTGGACCACTTCACTCAAAGTGGCACTAGGCAGGCTGTGAGGAAGAGCATTTTTGTACATCTGTTTGTCTCCACTCCACAAAAAGACCACCAGTAATCGTTGCATCTATCTTATCAGACTGAATACTAAGTGACATGCGCTTTACAAATATGGATCCAGATTTGAAAAAGACAATCTGGCAGGTTTTTTTGGTTTTCAGGGGTTTAACTAGTTGCTATGTATGTGAAAACCAGTAAATGGAAATAGAAATAGATCCTATGAATTTTCATTATAATGAAATACAATCCCCTGTTCAAACCCTGCTTTAAAAAAAAAAATAATCGTGGCCTTATCTCCAGATAGTGAGTGATATTTGTTTTTTCATTGTGTAGGTTATGTTCTTACTTAGTATGTTTAATGTAGAATTAGTGTCATATGATGACCTTTTAACTTTTGCATCACTGCTTGAAAAGTAGTTGTTCTTAAGAAGTTTGTAGCAATAAGGCATTGTAATATGAAGTTATTGTATCCTTTATTATCTCTTTTGGCTGTTGCATATTGTTGGGATAAAAATATATACTATTTTAGATTTAGTATTCTAAAAAATGTTTTAGTTTCTGCTTTTTATTTCTCTGCTTTGGAAAAGTGTTTTTTTTATTTTTTTTTTTTTTTAATATACTATGTCTTCTGAAACTGTTCAGGAAATTTCCTGAGTGCTTTTTAAAAATTTCATTTTAATGAAGAAGGGAATACACACACACTTGTTCTATGCATGTGTGGATGATGTGTTTAAAAGTGTGTCCAAAACCTGTAAAAATTTTAAAGCGTGAGCCATTCTCCCTTAAGTCTTTGATCTCTGTGTTTTGACGTATTGCTGTAGATAGAACTGACCTTATATATGGACTGTGGTGTGAAATGTGGTATGAAAGTGCTGACATTAATTTACTATTACTTTCAATATTTTGTCTCTGTTGTGAAAGTTTTAATCTTTGACGCTTTCATACAAGTGATTGAGTCGTTGCATTACTCTGTGCCTTTATTTTTTCACCTTTATAAAGGATGACAAGTATATTTTGCTCCTTCTACAGTTGTGTGCTTTGAGATGAGTGGGCAATGCTGACATAAGCGTTACTGGTAATACTAATAGTGTTTGGTTGTATCTTAACTATTTTAAAACTTTGTGTTCAGAAGGAGAACTGGTGATTAATAAAGTGTGTAGAAAAAGCTAGTTCTATGAGGGCAAATCTTATTTTTGGGAAATACGTGTTTTAAAGATGTATATTTAATCACTGTTATAGGAATAAAATGAATTTATTTCGTTATGGTGCTTATCAGGGACAGGAAATTATTTTGAATTTTAATTTGTATCGGTTCTTAAATCATAAAAGGGAAAGACTGCTGCTTTAAACATTCCTATACTATAAAGAAGTGACATTTCTGTTTAGCTTTTAGTATGCTAACATGTATCTATGTCCTACTGTTCGTTTATTGTCATTATAGGTTATATACCTGACACTTCATGTTCACACCTCTTTCAGTGACGCATGTTTACTGTTTACGTAAATTCAACTGGGGGCCAATGTCACTGTTTCTGCTAGTTTCATATAGTGTATTGCTAAGCAACATGTGTACGAACAACAGTGTTTGCTTTCATTTTATCTCTTTCCTGTCCCCCTCCAGCCCCCCTCTTCCCTAAGAAGTGACACAAGTTTGAAAGGTGAGTATTAGCTTGTCAGGCAAAACAGTATTTTTAGTTTATACCGTATGAACGATGGAAGATGCAATAGAGAGTGCAGATTTTGGATGTTCTTCAGTTTCATTACTTAAATATTTGATGACATTCCCAGCATTTTTTTTTCTTGCAAACACTATTTTTTTTTCTTTTGGGAGTAATGGTTCATTAATATATTTTTACACTCCCTGGGCTGTATTCTCCTTGGAAAATAGTTCTGGAATACTGTTTTTTTCTCATGTATAAACCTGTTATATTGTACCTGTACAACAAGGTATGGGTAGATCTGAGTATCCATTTCAGGTATAGCTGAAGATTTGTCGTCATGCTGTCTAGATTCATGAAGAGTGAAAGCCCAGTGATAGAATGCTATACACATGTGTATACATAGCTGTAGAAGATAGAGAGAGAGAGAGAGAGAGAAAGACAGAGACAGGATTTTCTATAACTTGAGTTCATAGAGTATGTGACTTTTTTTTTTACGTTTATATATAGCAAGCCAAATTCTGGTGTAAATTCTGGGGAGAAATAGGAAAAAGATAAGGGACCGAGTTCCTTAGAATCCTGAAGTCCTACACTCTTAATGAATTTAAGTGAAGGAATTACTGTGTCAATACGGAAACTTGTCTATTGACTTCTTTAAGCTTAAATACTTGGAATATATATGCAGAGTCATTTTTGTGGCTATTCCGCATGGATCATCTTAGTTCAATTAAGGTGTAGGAATAACAGGTCTGCTTTGGGGAGATGTGTTAATGAGCACACCAAACCTTGAAGAGAACCTCATTAGTCAACTGAATTTGTGTGGAAAAATGGAAGTAAAAGGCATGTTTTCTTGCCTGAACTACCACTAATGCCAAAACTCAGGAAGGAAGTATGTATCTGTATTCAAAGACATTTTATCAATTTCAGTTTTATTTTTTCAGAAAATAGACTTTGGTTTTCATTGTTAATTTTATTTGTACAGTGGAAATTACGTTTCCTCTCTATGAAAAGATTTTCTCAGATGTTTCACTTGTTTTTTTGTGCTGTGGGGACTTCCCAAATCCTGCTTAAATTTTATGTTTTTTTATGTGGCTGTGTGTTGTGGATGCCTTGTCTTGTCTTTTCTGCTTTTCTAGAAGGAATAGTTTGAGAAATTCAGGATGTGAGCCATCATTGCTTGTCCTACTAGATTTGGAGTAGGAGCAGTTGAGTATACACTTTCCTGTTAGGTTGCCTTGTAAATATACTGTATTTTAAATCCGAACTGCTTTCTCAGATTTTACCATGAAAATTAAGGTATTTTACAGAAGTCAGATTTTCTATATTTTTGATGGTATCATTTGCAAATAATACATACCTAAAGGTAACCAGTAGTAAATCTATTTAATTTTCTTTTTTTACATAAATGGGCAGATTGATGGTAGCCTTATTCCTCTGTTACCTTTCCTTTTTTCCATTTCTGAGGTGAATGTCTTTTCCTACAATGTTTGATTGCACAAAGGTGAATTCCATTATTTTTCTCGTTTGATATTCATCAATTTGCATGTTAATGTTTTCAGTGGAAACTAAATATGCTAATTTCACAGCTTCTTAGCAGATATCTTAATCATGAGGATATTTGTATGTTTTAAAAAAATGAGGTAAACTGCATAAACTGGTTTGTAAAATTATACTACAGGTCAACCTGAAAATCATGTCTCTTTCAGGGGCCTCATCTCCATAGGGAATATAACCAGCTGCCACTGAAGTTGAAGCTAACCCATAAATTAAGAGATTTGTTTTTAGGGTTGGTTGATCTGCCTCTGCCTTTTACCCCTAGTTTATGTAAACAGTCAAGCAGACATCCAGTCAGCAAGGCAGTCAGCAGTTCTTCCAATCTTTTTATATACTTTCTTTAAAAATGTGTTTAAATATTAAATATAGGTGGCCTCTTTATCTTCAATTATGACTAGATAGATAAGGATTTCAGTGCCTTCGTCTATTGTAAAATGGAATTAGTGCGATAAAGGCAAATAACCACTGTGTTAGAATCAAAATACATAGGAAAAATTAAAAAGGAGTTTCTAAGACTTTCAAAACTATAACTGTTCTTCTGAAGTTAATTTTTTTCTTAGGGTGAAGTTAATTCTTTCCATGTCTACAGAGATCATATTGTAACATCAAGTTGCAATAAACTAAAATACGTATAAATGATAGTACAATGCTGAAAGCGGGTGAGCTGTAGGGTTGGGGGGTATACTCGAGAGAGATAACTAAATTAGTGTATGCTCTTCTGCATAGTGATGGGGGAAAGTAAGTTTAAAGAACAGTGAGATTTAGAATACCTAAGTTAGGATTTGCCCTAATGGCCTGTATGACCTCTAAAGGAGTCACCTTCTTGGAGTGGTGGTGGTGGGCGTGAGTGGTATTGAATGACTAGGAACTCTTTTAGATATATTGTGAATTTTTGCAATGAATGTTAGATCATAGAGCAGTTTAGTTTGTACTGCTTGCAAAATATTATTTATAGCACTTGCTGGATGTCATTTGTACCACACTATCATTGTATTTAAACTTAATTAATATGTCTTCTCACTTCATTTTCTTATACTGTATGGTATATGCTGAATAATTATGCCTCTAAGTTCATGCAGTTTAGACCTTAGTCATTACATTTCATAGTCAAATTTTACAATTGTCATCCAAATGTCCTCATTTAAATGAGATACACATCTCTTGAGGCTGTCCCAGTGAGCAAAATTTAAATAAAATGCATGTCATCTTGTCATTACGAACTCTGTAAAGAGATTTTTCTCTTCAGCTGTATTTCAGTGTTAACTCAATTCTTCATAATAATTTCAGTAACATTGTTGCTTGAAATGAATAAAACATTAAATTATGCGTTTTCTTCTTAAAAAAGCCCAACAACCTTAAAACAATCTACCCATAATGTGGTGTTATTATTACAATAATAACAGTGCTTAAACTTAGTTGAACCTTTACTATAGGCTAGTGTCTGGAAATTAGTATTTTGGTGCCCCTCAGATGACATCTAATTCAAATGTTTCACAAAGATTTTACCAAGACAGACTGATATCCTGTGATCTCTTGGAGCTAAATTAATATTTAAAAATCACATTTCCTAAATCGTTTCTTAACAGGAGTAATTTAAATTTTCAGTAAGTTAATTTGATGAGGTGAATGTCCTTTTCCAGACCAGATTTCAATAAAGACTGAGTAAAATCAGTGCTCTTTAAAAAAACATATTCAGCAGCAGTAAGTACAGTTTGTGATGCATACTGTTTCAAGCCATTTCTATGAATAGATCCAAGACAGATTTTTATTCTCTAATCATATGTTTAGGGGATTGGCTATTTAGTAGATTTTTAGCTTTCCAGATGCTCAAACAATGCACTTTAAGTACAGTATCCATGGATTATACCCAGAATGCTGTAGATTAGCTATTTTAAGAATTGAATTGTGAATAAAAGTTGAAGAAAAAGCAACAGGAGTTGCAAATGTGTTGTCTCAATTAGCTCATTTAAAATATATTTACAAGTGAAAGACAAAGTAGGCAATGTCTGCATGTAACACTGTTACTTCATTAATATTTTATATACATATGTGTGTGTCTATAAATAAAAGCTTTATATGAATTCTGTCAACAACAGAGTATTTAAATCAGAGGCCTTTTTTGTTTGTTTATTTCACTAGGAAGGCAGTACAAGTTTTTATCACCAAGGACCTATTAGCAGATTTTGTACAATAATGAACATAGTTAATTTTTAAGTAGAATTTCTTTCTGTTTAAGATACTCAAAATTTTACAGTTTTGGCAGATAGGTTGCTTTACTGCCAGTTGTAACAGTGTTTTTAATTTGCTTTAATTCAGTAATTGTAGCTCTTACAAAAATATATTTTTACTGAATGATTTGTGACATGCTATTTTTAGTCTTTAAAAATAGGATGAAATACATTTATTTTAATGTCAAATAATTGCCCTAAAATGTTTTCCTTATAATAAGTATACTTGTTGAATCTGTGTCTTGTAGCATTACCTGATTTAGCTAACTTAGAGCAAGCCAAGTTCAAAGCTGTTTGCTTTTCCTCTTCAAATATTTAGGGTGAAGAAATACTTATGTTTATGAAATGGCTTTTCTGATGAAAGGCATTTGCCTACAAGCAAATAAGTTAGTTGCACAGATACTTCAAGAAGAAATCAATAGAATTCTGATAAATTCTCTGCACAGGTTGAGGATAAACCAAACCAGCTTTTTTGTGGCTTATGTCTTCATTGCTAACAGTCCAAAATGATACAGACCTTATGTTCCTTGCAGGACCTATCTGTACTGCAGTTGAGTATGTTGCAAAATACTTTTTAAAATCAAGAGTGACAGGCCATTCAGTAATGGTTTAATTTTCCAACTTAGTTTGGTTTAATAAAAACTGTCTCAGTGAACCTCTCCTCCATCATACATGGTCGAAAGAGTCTGAATATTATTACAGCTTTGCTGAATACAAGTTAACTTTGAATGGATTCCTGCAGAACGTGACGGTTCTAACATATTTCAAAATGATGGAGGACAGCTACAGAGCAGAATTGCAGGCAGAAAAGAACCAGTGTATGTAAACCCAAAAGAGGCAAGTAACATTGTTATATTAAAATTTTATCCTTCTTGAGTGACAAAGAAAACATGAAAATTGCTTTCTTTGTTCATTTGATTTGACTGATCATGTTTTTTCAGTCATTACTGGTTGTTTGTTAGCAGTACTGACAATATTTTGTGTATGTTCTTTGTTTTCTTTTTCTGATGGCCACATTTTTATGTCATAGAATCACAGAAGAGCCCAGGTTGGAAGGGACCTGGAAAGATCATCTGTTCTAACCTGGTGTGGGAAAGTATGGGAAAGAGCCTAGATGAGATTATCTAGCACCCTGTCCCAGTCGCATCTCAGAAGCCTCTGGTGATCGGGACTCTACCACATCCCTGGTGAGCTTGTTCCAGTGCTTGATTGCTCTCACTGTGGAGAGCACTTATATTGAGGTGGAACTTCTCCCCCTGCAGCTTGTACTTGTCTGTTGTTTTCTCCTCATGGCTCCTTGTGAAGAGGGAGCCTCTGTCCTCTTTGTAGACACCCTTTAAGTACTAGAGAGTACTGGTATGTGAGTGTGAAGTGGTCAGTGCTGTTAACATTTTTGCCTGTATTAGTTTTGGAGAATTTTCACCTAAGTATCTGGAGCACTGCAAAGTATAAAAAAAACACCAAAAAACTAAAGTCTCCAGACAAAAAAATAAAGGTGACCAAGACATTTTCCATACTGCTTCCAGTTTAAGATTATGTAATATCCGTGTCCTGAAAGCTAAGCTTTACTGTTTATTGAGCAGTCCAGAATTTTCATGGCTGCAATTATTGGAACCAATGATACAGATACCTCAGATTTGTATTGTCAATCTATAAACCAAGTGTCTTTATAACCTGTAGCGGTTACAGGCTTCTGATGGCTAAAACTTCCTATCTGGCATGGACCATGAGTTAAATGCACGGAGGAATTAGAGGCAATGAAGAGACAGTGGACCACTGATATCCACCTGAAGAATAATTAAAAAGAAAATAAATTGTGTTATTTTTTTCTATGCCTCACATTTCCCTAATATGAGAACATTTTTTGCTTTCTATTGTTTGCTTAAAATAACAGTGGTAACCACTGCTGGGAATATAGCACCGTTCTTGCTGTAGATAACTCACTCAAAATGCACATGGATTGATTAAGCTGCTGAAGTGCCTCGAGCACTGACTCCCAGCTGTGCATGTTCTGATTGCTGCTTGCAGTGTACACTGGGAAGCTTGCTTGCAGAGAACAGACAGACATTTGGTATTGCACCGCTCAATATTAATTGTGTAACAAAAACAAATGGTAATGGAGAAAAATGTGCTTGATGTCCTCAGGTGTGAATGGGCTTTTGAAGGAAAGCGTGAAACTTGGCATTACTGCATAGTTAATAGTGCAGATGTTAGATTTTTGTTTACTTTCTGGATAAACACTAGCCATATAATTAATAACACAAACTAGACAGTTTGCTGTATACTGTTGTCATGGCTAAATTTTTCCGTGATTTTGCCTACTGAGGTTAATTTTTTGTAAGACCTTGTAAGGTTTTTTGAGATCTTGTAAGATTTTGTATCTTTTTTGTTTTTTTTACTGGGATGATCTTATTTGAACTTGTACTTGTTTACTGAAGGATTGTCAACATGACAGCAGTTTCTAAAGGAGGAGCATTGGTTATTTTTTAAACGAATTATTACAATGAAATTGGAAATTACAGAAGGAATCCTGTTGTAGATGATCATGTTTTCCTATTAAGGTGCAAGCTATGTGGCTGGTATTTAAGTTGCATGGATGACTGTTAGTAAATGATACCAGATCACATTCTTAAATTTACAGGGATAAAAAGACAGTGTTAATAAAGCCAGTGTGGTAGTTGAAGTTACTAAATTTGATCTGCTGCTGACTGGGCTCTTAATCTTGAGTGTAATGAATACTTTGTGTTAAACAACTCTGTATTATTTATTCTAATCTTTCATCCAGAAAACTAGATCGCTTTCTGTGCTGGTGGGAGAAAAGTGACTGAGTATAATCCATGAGCTAGATGCTGGCAGATGTAGAATCAAGAAATTATCAGACTTTAAATGTAGAAAGAATTGGATTCACTGAGTTGGTTTTCAGCAGGGGTTCAGAGTTACTGATTACAAGTACGGACATTTTGTATAAATATGGATTATGACACTAAATTGGTGTGAGTTGTGGGTGGAGAAAACAAAGAGTAGTTCTTTATTCTGCAGTATGTTTCTTTGTTTGTAGACATGGTTTGCTTCTAGTTCAGAATTTTATGGCTTCTTTTTTTTAATAGTATGTACATATTTCGGATTGAACACTGCAAAGAGAGAAATTCTACACCAACTGAATAGACTTTTTTTCTTTAAGAAAATCTAGCTATTGGTTAGTCACCATTTTGAAATGTGAAGGATTTCTCACCAGCATTGGGTTTGATTTTTCATTTAAATAAGGTTCTCAATATTATTACTGAATGAATAATAAACTTACAATCTAAAATCTGGTAACTATTCCATGGCCATTTTTACTTATACATGTATTTAACATGGAAGTTAAAAAAAAAAATTAGTGTTCAGTTTAAGAACTGTTTTGCTGACCTGCTTGCTAGCAAATGGCTGTCAGTATAATTCAGCTTTCTTCATTAGCTCTTAATTAAGTTAGATTGCAAATGAAGTTACTAATGAGAGCAGACCCCAAACGTCTCTGTCAATATTCACAATGGCTTAGAATTCATGTACCTAAAAATGAGTTTGAGACTAGCAGGACTTCCATAAAATTGCTTGCAGTTTCATGATTAGTAGATGAACTTACTGGAGGAAATCAGTGCTTACTATTGTGTCTAGTCGGCCTAAAACTGCAGAATGAAAGACGGCTCTGATTTCACTTAAGCTTTGCTGTCATACCTTTCAACTTTCGAGCCTGCCAGTGTGTGTGATAGAAGCTATCAAAATGTGTGAAAAATGACCCAAAAGCAGAACTGTTACTTGCAGTTATCAATACAAACTGTTATTGTGCCATAATTGACAGATGGTTTTTCACTCTAATATCTGTTTTTAAGGATATTTTTACACTGATTTAGACAGAGTTGTGTTGTGGGTTGTGCGGTTTTTCGGTGGTAGGTCTTGTTTTTTTGTTTTTTTGTTTTTTTTAAAGTGAAAACAGCCAGGAATTAATGGTGCTCCCCAAGGAGGTATTGCAATGTAGAAAAACTGTGGGAATATAGAAACAAACTGAAATTTGTTATTTGAGTTGGGGGAACTAGAGCCAAAACACAGGCTCTCAAGTCTCCTCAAAGTGTGCTGATGAGTAGCTCTTGTCTGTTTTAGTGGGAAATGTATTCTTTCTGTAAAACTCTGTAGGATCTGGGGTTTGTTCTGCTGCAGAGAGAGAGAATATTTGAGAATTCATAAGGCCAAATAGAGTGAAAAATGATTTTTTTTTTCTAGTTCAGTTGGAGAGCTCATTTGGCTAGAGCAGTAACAAAGTCTGCTGTTAAAGTGACTTCACCCAATTCTTCCCTCCTGTCCAGTCATTCACTTGGAGTGAATTAATGTTCATGGTAACTGAACACTGGCATTAAAATTAATGTGTTCTTTGAAGGTTCTTGTTTCCATACAGGTCACGTTTGGTTTTCCTTAGGTGTACAACTTCAAGAGTAGGGTCTGGACCAGGTATAGATTTCTCCCTAATTTTATATAGTTTTCAGCTGATATTTCTCAGAACATTAAGCTGTATATTTTTAAACTACATTAGATTTTATGGATTGAAAATCAACACGTTACAGTTCCTTGATTGAGAACAACAGTAGCCAGATGTTTGTGTTAAAGAAAAGAACTGCAGTTAATAGGATCTTGTATGTTAAGGTAGGCTGGCCCTGTTACGAAAACTGCTGTGGATTATGTTATTTGGGAACTGTCTAAAAAAGACACTGTTTGCAGTTACGTTACAGAAAGTTTTGTGAATATCATTGTGCTCCTTAAATAGACTAATAGATGATCTCCCTTCTGACTCACGCCAAAACTGTTGCTGGATGAGGGAGTAACATAAGCAGTAGAACAAGGTTTCTATGATACCCTACTGTTTCCTTAGATGTCTTTCTTGGGTTAATTACAGCAGGATTCTCCTATGAGAAGAATTTGCGTAGCTGACTTGAAGCATCTTTGATCTAACTTCTAATGATTAGGTCTGCTAAGTGTAAATGCAGGAAGCTATGTTGGCCGTGGAAGCTCTGGTGATGCTGCAGCTCCCTGGTGAAATGGCAATGAGATTAAAGAACCTAGAGATAGTATGAGGACCTGCCTGCACCTGGAGCTTGGTGGTTTCATTTGCTGTAGTCTTTTTGCAGAGAACAGAAGAAAATTGAGCTCAAGAGACAATAAGTGAGGTAAAATTATAGGAACCAGGTCAGGGAGGGCACTTGTTGAAAGAAATTTGAAAAGTAGTAACAGAAAGGAAGAGAGTTGTGTAAAAGAAGAACAAGATGTTAAGGAATTTTAAGCTAGTGTATCAATACATGAAGTGCAAATAAATTAAGAGCTCTGAAAATGTTTTATTTTTGCCTAGGAACCTAACCATTTTAGGTGTTGGGGAAAAAAACAGAAGCAGAGGGGGATCAGAGGCATGAAGGCAAACCATTTGGGAATACCGATTTCTCCACCTTTCCTTCCAAACTCCACGTATTCATGACTCTTTCCTAATGTGACCTTCTTCGATAATTGCTTGTCCAAAGTTGTTTATATGTAGATCTCAGGCACAGCTGTGTGCCAGTACAACCATATCTTGAATTAGGAAGTGTAGGAAACTTAATTTCTGAATACATTCAGCCATCTGTCCATATTCTAAGTCTGCAGATTTTGCTTATTACCAGTGGGTTTTAGGGGGTTTCCTCAGCATTTGCTGAAGGTAAATGTTAGAGTGTATCAGCCACAAGTGCAAGGAACATGTTCATAGCACCTGCCTTTAAGCACCAACTTCACAGAATCACAGAATGTTAGGGATTGGAAGGGACCTCGAAAGATCATCTAGTCCAATCCCCCTGCCGGAGCAGGAACACCTAGATCAGATCACACAGGAATGCATCCAGGCGGGCTTTGAATGTCTCCAGAGAAGGAGACTCCACAACCTCTCTGGGCAGCCTGTTCCAGTGCTCTGTCACTCTCACTGTAAAGAAGTTTTTTCTCATATTCAAGTGGAACCTCCTGTGTTCCAGTTTGAACCCATTGCCCC
This sequence comes from Pterocles orientalis, assembly GCA_011057875.1. Lineage (NCBI taxonomy): Eukaryota > Metazoa > Chordata > Aves > Pterocliformes > Pteroclidae > Pterocles > Pterocles orientalis. The sequence goes on from WKFP01014237.1 coordinate 33,706, forward strand.
TTGTCCTATCACTGGATGTCACAGAGAAGAGCCTGGCTCCATCCTCCTGACACTCACCCTTCACATATTTATAAATGTTAATACGGTCACCCCTCAGTCTCCTCTTTTCCAAGCTGAAGAGACCCAGCTCTCTCAGCCTTTCCTCATAAGGGAGATGCTCCATTCCCTCAGTCATCTTCATGGTCTGCACTGGACTCTTTCCAGCAGTTCCCTGTCCCTCTTGAACTGAGGGGCCCAGAACTGGACACAATATTCCAGATGAGGTCTCACCAGGGCAGAGTAGAGGGGGAGGAGAACCTCTCTTGACCTACTGACCACCCCCCTTCTGATACACCCCAGGATGCCATTGGCCTTCTTGGCCATGAGG
>WKFP01014237.1:34092-44777 GCA_011057875.1 Pterocles orientalis
GAAAAATTTCTTCCTAATGTCTAGTCTAAATTTACCCTCTTTTAGCTTATACCCGTTACCCCTTGTTCTCTCACTACACTCCCTGATAAAGAGTGCCTCCCCATCTCTCCTGTAGGCCCCTTTCAGGTACTGGAAGGCTGCTATTAAGTCTCCTCGGAGCCTTCTCTTCTCCAGGCTGAACAACCCCAACTCTTTCAGCCTGTCCTCATAGGGGAGGTGCTCTAGCCCTTTGATAATTTCGTGGCTCTCCTCTGGACTCTCTCCAACAGGTCCATGTCTTTTTTATGTTGGGGGCCCCACATCTGAACACAGTACTCCAGGTGGGATCTCACTAGAGCAGAGTAGAGGGGTAGAATCACCTCCTTTGACCTGCTACTAATGCTTCTCTTGATGCAGCCCAGGACACGGTTGGCTTTCTGCGCAGCAAGCACACACTGCCGGCTCATGTTGAGCTTCTCATCCACCAATACCCCCAAGTCCTTCTCCTCAGAGCTGCTCTCTATCCATTCTCTGCCCAGCCTGTATTTGTGCTTGGGATTGCCTCGACCCACGTGCAGGACCTTGCACTTGGCTTTGTTAAATTTCATGAGGTTTGCACTGGCCCACCTCTCCAGCCTGTCAAGGTCCCTCTGGATGGCATCTCTTCCCTCCAGCGTGTCCACCACACCACACAACTTGGTGTCATCAGCGAACTTGCTGAGGGTGCACTCCATCCCACTGTCCATGTCTCCAACAAAGATGTTAAACAACACTGGTCCCAGTACTAACCCCTGTGGAACACCACTTGTCACCTTAAATGACAAAGCCTTAAATATGGCCACCTTAAATTTATTAAACCTCCAGAAAATATAGGCGAGTTCTAGATTTGGTTGTGTAATATACTTATCAAGATAGCAGTCTTGAAAAAAGCTACACTATAGAGAAAAGATATATTTTGCTCTCTGTCCATCACTTTGGAATAAAAATCGGATATTTTTAATTATTTTGTTAGAGTACTAGGTTAAAACCTGTAAGGAAAGAATGCAGTGGGAAAGATTACATGGGAGTTAATCAATTTAATGCATGACTTCTGTTAGACTGCTTTTAAACACAAAAAGAAAACACTTTATCATTTGTGAGACCATTGAGAGGGCAATTAGGTAAGTGGTGGAAAACCGGATTTTTATTTTTTCTTCCTGTCCAGAGTAGAGAGTATTTACATTGTGTTGCCCATGTATTCACCTTTAAAAGCTTGTGTTTTCAAAGTCTGTATTTTCTGCTCTTGGCTAATAAAACCGACTTTACATTTCAAATATATTTCATGCACGCTGAGGGTAGGAGTGGATTCGACAGTTCACCTCAAGTGCATCTACACTTATGCGTGAAGTATGAGGAACAAGCAATAGGAGCTGGAGGCCATTGTGCGCCAGAACAGCTATGACCTAGTGGCCATCACAGAAACATGGTGGGACGAGTCTCATAGCTGGAGTGCCGCAATGGGTGGCTATAAACTCTTCAGAAGGGATAGGCAAGGAAGGAGAGGAAGTGGGGTAACTCTATATTTTAGGGAGTTTTTTGATTGTATAGAAATCGAGGATTGTGATGATAAATTTGAATGCTTATGGGTAAGAATGAGGGGAAGGGATAACAAGGCTGATATCCTGCTGGGAGTGTGTTATGGGCCACCCTTCCAGCAGGAGGAAGCAGATGAAGCATTTTGTAAGCAGCTGGCAGAAGTCTTGAGATCGTTCCACCTTGTTCTTATGGGAGACTTCAACTTGCCAGACATCTGCCAGAAATACAGCACAGTGGTAAGGAAACAGTCTAGGAGATTCTTAGAGCGTGTGGAAGATAACTTCCTGACACAGCTGGTAAGTGAGCCTACCAGGGGAGGTGCCTTGCTTGACCTGCTGTTCACAAACAGAGAAGGACTGGTGGGAGATGTGGTTGGAGGCCGTCTTGGTCTTAGTGACGATGAAATGATAGAGTTCTTGATCCTTGGTGAAATAAAGAGAGGTGCCAGTAAAACCACTAACATGGACTAAAGGGCAGACGTTAGGCTGTTTAGGACGCTGGTTGGGAGAGTCCCTTGGGAGACTGTCCTGAAGGGCAAGGGGTCCCAGGAAGGCTGGACATTCCTCAAGAGGGTGGTTTTAAAAGCAAAGGAACAGGCTGTCCCCATCTGTAGAAAGACAAAGTGTCAGAGAAGGTGACTAGGCTGGCTAAACAAAGAGCTTTTCCTGGGACTCAGGGGAAAAAAAAAAATGAGAGTTTACAATCTCTGGAAGAAGGGTCAGGCAACCCAAAAAGAGTACAGAGATCTTGCCAGGTCATGCAGAGTTAAAATAGGAAGGCAAAAGCCCAACTGGAACTCAACTTGGCTGCAGTGGTAAAAGATAATAAAAAATGTTTTTACAAATAGATTAACGACAAAAAGAGAGCTTTGGAGAATCTCCATCCCTTGTTGGATGCAGGAGGGAACATTATCACTAAGGACAAGTCAAAGGTTGAGGTGCTTAATGTGTTCTTTGCTTCATTCTTCAATAGTCAGGCTAGTTATCCTCGGGGTATTCAACTTCCTGAGCTGGCAGGCAGGGACAAAGAGCAGAATAACTTTCCCACAATCCTGGAGGAACCAGTTAATGACCTGCTATGCCACCTGTACATGTACAGGGCCAGATGGGTTCCACCTGAGAGTACTGAGGGAGCTGGCAGGGTAGCTTGCCAAGCCCCTCTCTATCATTTATCAACAGTCCTGGCTAACAGGGGAGGTCCCAGAAGACTGGAAACTTGCCAATGTGACACCCATCTACAAGAAGGGCCGTAAGGAGGACCCGGGGAACTACAGGCCTGTCAGCCTGCCCTCGGTACCAGGGAAGATTATGGAACAGCTCATCTTGAGCGTGCTCACACGGCATGTACAGGACACCCAGGAGATCAAGCCAGCCAGGATGGGTTCATGAAAGGAAGGTCATGCTTGATCAATCTGATCTCCTTCTATGACCAGGTGACCTGTCTAGTGGATGAGGGAAAGGCCGTGGATGTCATCTACTTGGACTTTAGCAAGGCCTTTGACACTGTGTCCAACAGCATTCTCCTAGAAAAGCTAGTGGCTTATTGCTTAGACAGGAACACCCTTTGCTGGATAAAAAACTGACTGGATGGCTGAACCCAGAGAGTTGTGGTGAACGGAGTTAAGTCCAGGTGGTGGTCGGTCATCAGTGGTGTTCCCCAGGGATCGGTTTTGGGGCCTGTCCTGTTTAACATCTTTATTGATGACCTGGATGAGGGGATTGAGTAAGTTTGCTAATGATGCCAAATTGAGCAGGTGTGTTGATCTCCTTGAGGGTAGGAAGGCTTTGCAGAGGAATCTGGACAGGCTGGACCAACGGACTGAGGCCAACTGTATGAGGTTCAATAAAGCCAAGTGCTGGGTCCTGCACTTTGGTCACAACAACCCCCTGCAATGCTACAGACTCGGGGGAGAGTGGCTGGAAAGCTGCCCAACAGAGAGGGACCTGGGGGTGCTGGTCAACAGCCGGCTGGACATGAGCCAGCAGTGTGCCCAGGTGGCCAAGAGGGCCAATAGCATCCTGGCCTGATTCAGAAACAGTGTGAAGAGCAGGACTAGGGAAGTGATTGTGCCCCTGTACTCGGCACTGGTGAGGCCGCACCTTGAATCCTGTATTCAGTTTTGGGCCCCTCACCACAAGAAGGACATTGAGGTGCTGGAGCAGGTCCAGAGAAGGGCAACGAAACTGGTGAAGGGTCTGGAGCACAGGTCTTACGAGGAGTGGCTGAGGGAGCTGGGGTTGTTTAGTCTAGAGAAGACGAGGTTGAGAGGAAACCTTATCACTGTCTACAACTACGTGAAAGGAGGTTGTAGTGAAGTGGGTGTTGGCCTCTTCTCTAAAGTGACAAGTGATAGAACGAGAGGAAACAGCCTCAAGTTGCACCAGGGGAGTTTTAGGCTAGGTATTCGAATTTCTTCCCTGAAAGAGTGATCAGGCATTGGAACAGGCTGCCCAGGGAAGTGGTGGAGTCACCATCCCTGGAGGTGTTCAAGAAACATGTAGATGTGGTGCTTTGGGACATGCTTTAGTAATTTAGGTGGTGTGGGTTGATGGTTGGACTTGATGATCCTTGAGGTCTTTTCCGACTTTAGTGATTCTATTTTATACTGTTTTGAGACTGAAAATGTATTTTTTTGCAGCTGAGATGTGTAATCTATATCATACTCATAAAAAAGTGTAAGAAATGCATTCCCCAGCTACCTATGCAAGCAGAAATGTTATAATGGAACAATGACTTAAAGTGAAGTCTAATATTACACAAAAATGTAATTTGTTGGCTCCAAAGGTCTCTTTCAACGTGAATGATTCTGTGTAGGTGCATTCCATGCTTTGTACCGTCTTCTCTCACTGATTGTTCATACTGTATTGTGAACAGGTCCCTGGGGAAGGCCAATAAAGAACAGAGAATAGAGTTCAATAGGTAGAGTTTCACCTTTAGATAAAGCATGGATGTGATCCTGCCTACATCAGATGTGCTCTGCATAGTCCAGCCTTCCAAAGGAGTCCCAGCAAGCCTCACAGCTTAGTGTTCTCGTGTTGTATCTTGATTATGCTGTTAAAAGATGCCTCTGATAAGTGCCAGGTAGTGTAAATCACTGAAAACTTAAGTATATTGTAGAAGGATATGATGTGGGGCTGTGGACACTATAAGCTTAGACCATGTGCTCTTGTATGGTTTTAGATTTCAAAGAGTTTCTTAGATGTAATAGTATGAAATACTGGTGATGTAGCTCTGCAAGTATTTGGCACTGTGTTGAAGCACAGCTTCAGTGGGTGTCTTTATGTGGGCACTTGCTTTGGTGGGTACAACAGGTGAGAAAGGACTGGACTTCCAAGCCCAAGAGAAGCATGGCTAGCAGGTCAAGGGAGGTGATTCTGCCCCTCTACTCTGCTCTCATGACAGGCAGTTTGCATGTATGGTTTTTTTTAATGTGGAAAAAAGTTTCTATATGAATTGTACTTGTCCTCATTGGGATAACAGATGTAATTTCTTCTTCATGTTACCACGCATTTCAGGTGCAGTAATGAATTAACATTTTGTGTAAGTGATTGTTTACCAAAGGAATAATATATTAGTCCTGTGATGCTGTAATCTCTTTAATTCATCCCTCACTCTGCTTACAAATGTTAAGCATTGATCTATGTTTTTTGTGTACAGATGGACATAAATACGTACATATGTGGGGGTGTGTGTGTATATATATATATATTTAAAACTACATGTTTACCTTTTTTTCAGCCACAAGAGAGGGCTGAAGAGAGTGATAGTAAAACTTACTGCAAGTATTCTGCTGTGAATGTTTGCTGTTGAGTAAAGTCAAGACTAACTGTGTGTGGTTCACCCACTGGGTATTTAGCTTCGCAAGGCAAAAAGCATGTAGTCACTCAACTAAAGTTCTGATTAAATCCTTTATAGTTTTCCTAAAACTCTTTGTGCTTGTGTTTGCTAGTATTTAAACTACGAGATATAGTGTTGGTGGGGACTCCATTCTGCAGTGGCATCCTTTGATCGCCTTAACTGCTGGGTAGACCTCCATTTATTGCTGTAGTAACTTGGTTCTGAGGAGCAAGAGGCAAGAGCAGGGAGGACTGCATACCAGTGGCTTCACGTTTCCTGGTGATGCCGACTATGTACCAATAGCAATGCTAAATGGATACTCCTTAAGCTGCACCACTGATGTCCTAGAGATCATATTCCTTTAAAAGAGAAATGGGAAATGTGGCTTTCTAGAGATTCAAGCTCTGGATTTTGGTTTCCAGTTTCTTAGACTTAAATGCAATGCTACTTTCCTTTTTGCTTGGTTAAAGACTGACCTTCCCAGAGGGAGAAATTTGTGGCAACAAGTGATTAGGTATTGTGTTGGGTAGATTTAGCAGGCAAATACACTGTTCAGTCAAAAGGCAATAAAAAGGTTTGTGCTGTTACTGCAACCTCTTTAGCTTGAGGTGCTTAAAAAACAAAGTATTAACTGAATTTCCAAAAAGAGCCCAAAGATTGATATCCCTTATTGTTGCTCCTCAAGTTGTGAAAAAATCCTGCTTTCTTCTGTGCATTGGTATTGCTAAACACGTTTGCATTCATTGTGGTATAAGTGCAGGATGTGTTAGTGCTATTGTAACCTCTTTCTGTAGATTTGGTTGGGACTGTTTTTGAAGACAGTGACTAAGATAACGTTAATGCGGAAAGCTGCCTTTTAAAAAGTGAAAACTGGATCATTTTTTAACAATGTGTGCCTTTTTCAAGTGTGAGATTAAGACCTGATTCTGCAAATACATATGACAAAATGTGTGATGCAGCTCCGTCAACCCTCAGACCTAATGAAATTGTTTTGTATTAGTTTACTTTGAGTCTTTATATTAAAGTTGATAAGCACATGGGGGAAGTTGTCAGAAAACTTGTTGGAGATGCAAGATATGCAGTTATGAAAATAGTTACATAGGAGTAAATTATTTTAAAAAGAATAAATATAAATTATAAAACTTCAAAGTATTAAAATTATAAATAAAAATTAACTATTAAAATAGTTGAAGTTGTATAAACAGATGAAATTACTCACACAAAGAATACAGAAGAACGAAGAGAGCATTAATCAGTCTTGTAGCAATTTCCTATGTAGTTATGGGAAATAGCAATACCCATTGAAAAAGCTGTAAGAATAAACTACTCTCAAAACTAGAAGAGTATTTAACTTAAAGCATGAGATAATGACAACTTGAATGATATTTGAAACACCACAGAAGGTATGGATGCTAGTGATAGCGATTAAGCTTTATTGGAAAGAAATACTTAAGCCTGCTGAAGGTAGCTTCTGTTGCGGGGTGGCTGAAGGCTGTCCAAAGCATGAGGAAACATTAATATTGTTTCATTATAAAATTCAAAAACAAGACAGAAAACATTTGAAACTGTGGTCTTTGACTTCTGTGGTAGGAAGAAGTAGCATTTTTTCTGTGTTAAGTGATATGTTTGGAAAAATCATGCCGGCTCTTCTTTAGGGCTAAAACAAAAGCAGTGGCTCTAAAGCGAAGTACAGGTGAGAACAATTGCTCTGAACTTTTTTGAGTTACGTTAATCCATGTTACAGTTTCAGTGAAAAGGAGGTTGGAACCTGTGGACAGAGAGAAATATTAGCAAAGGGAGTGCTGATAAGTTTTTTAGCCTCTGTAAGAAAGACAAGTAGTTACTGCTTGTACAATGCTGAGGATTGTTTGAATTCCTACATCATCACAGATGCAGCTTATTTACTTTTATTTTTTTCCCTTCATTTTGCCAGTAGCTCATTTGCCAGCAGTGAGAGATCACTTTAGATTGTAATTCCAGTGTGTCTGTGAGACAGCACCTCAGAAATAAATCTTCTGTGTATGAAAAACTCACTTGGACATTTACCGCTAACAGAAGTAGCTTATTATAAAAATACCTGAACTAAATTTTCGTAATGTATGTAGATATTAGAACAACAGAGAGATATTGTAGTAATATAGATAGGCATATAGGAAAAGGTTACAAAAAATTCTCAGGTCAATAGGAAAAAATTCTGGGCTGATGAAAATAGAATTAATGAGTTTGGTTTCGTTTTTATTAATCTTTAAGAACTTTCTGGAGGAAAACTTGCATTATTTGAATTATCTTGTTTTTCATATGTATTAAAGTATTTGCACGTTAGTAAAAGTTAATGCTTTCTACACTATTTCTTTACCAAAATATAGTATAAAATACTGAAAATTTATCTCTGGGAGATTTCAGCAGATTTCAGTGTTAATATCAACTCAGCTTGAAAGATCTTGTGTTGCCTCAGCAGCTTATTCATTGTGTCTGGTTCTTATAGGATAAAACTGATTAGCAGTTTAGTAATACCTTAGTATTTTGGTAAGATTAGTAGCAACATGGACATGTTTTTTTCTTTTACATTCCAATAGTATTCTAGGACTGAAAAGGATCTCCTATGTTATCGTCTGCTATTGCATATTATCGTATCATTTAGCTTGTGTTATGAAATTGTCAAATGTGACTTTTAAGATTTGGCTTTCTGCCTCTAAGGCTGTAGTTTGAAAAGCTATCCAAATGATAAATTTATTTGAAGCTAAGGAATCCTTTTCAAATGTGCAGTCTGACTGTCTTCCTAGTCACCTGACAGTTCACTTCTGTTAGGCTGTATCTTGGTTTTTCTTGTTCTTTTCCCTCTGTTCTAGATCTTGATCTATGTGTAGACTATTATTATTTTCTCTTTCAGGTTCATTGGGACAGATTAACCAAACAAAACTTAGTCTCATCCCAGTAGACATGCTACTCATTTTCTTCATCATATTAGTTTTATCTTCTTTCCAAATAATCAATTTGATTGTTTATTTTATTGACAATGGAGTGTAGGGATTGTGCATCATACCCGCATTGAAATCCTGCCAGTGCTTTTTACTGTGGCATGAACAGATCGCTCTGTATTGAATGTGCCTAGAACCTAAGGTATAGATTTTTTTTTTTTTGAGGCACACCTCCATTTTCATACTTAGGTTTTATACTTGGTTAAGTTAAATGGAATATTGTACTTTGTGGTAAAAGTCTATGAGGTTATCATATCAAAGTTAACATCAGACCTTGTATCCTTGTATAAGCTATCTGATGTCTGCTTAGCAATAAATTGGCATATATTTTTATTTTATTAGAAGTCATCTTTGTTAATTGACTTATATAAATCTAGTTCAAATCATTCTTTTGTGATCTAGTTTCAGTTGTGACGTCAGCTGGACATTGTTTAACGATGTAACAGTATGTTTCCTCCGGATATGATGAGGCAGCGTGTTGATGTCTAATTTAGTAAGTAATTGTGAACACGAGCTGTTTCTGGAGGAGCTTTTGGAGAGTTCAAAAGAAGGTGAAGGAGTCTGCTCGACATGATATGCTTCTCTTTTCTGAGTTGCCAGGCTAAATCAGTATTTTATAACTTCTGTTTGACCCAATAGAGGGGGGCATGAGTGTCTCTGGATTGTACTGATGACTCGTGAAGTGTATGAGATGACAGCAAGAATCTAGTGAAACCTAGTTTTCCACTGTATTTCATTAAAAAAAATTATAAAAATTTAAAAATCCTAGTGATATGATAGAAAAGCTGTAGATGGCTTGTGTCAGATCTCAGGGTGCAGGTGCTTGAGGTCTTTGGATTTAGTCTATATATGTCTGTCCTGTTTTCTAGTCTATCATTTTATTTTCCTTTGAGCAGTCTGAAACATCACTAGGTTGTCTTCCACTTTTCTGTTTCATCCATTCCTATGATATTTGCAGCACCTTGCAGTTGCTAAAAGCCATATAAAAGATGCCATTGCCTAACCAGGTCTGGTGTGCTAGGATTTTATCAGTATATTAAAAAAAATGATGTTTTTTGTCTTTTATTGCTGAAGGGGTGTATTATCTGTTATGGTAGGCAGCAATGCATAAAGAAAGTCATTGATATTTGAAAAAAGTAAGCATGGCATATATGAAACAGGTAAATAAAAGTAACCACCTAGGAAGTATTTGAATTTGAACCGCTATCAGTGGCCTTTGATACACTATAATTGTGTATATAAATGTGAAGTACATGCCCTTTTTCACTCTCGGGTCTCACAAAGAACTCTAGTTGGAAGACAGAGTCTAAAATGCTCCTTTATCTTCTCCTTTAGGGGTAGGAGAGATTGAAGTTGTTGCTGGGTATGAGACCTGAATCTTCCTTAGTTGTAATTCTGGGATAAGTGTTCAAGGCATGTTGTGCCCTGTTCTTCTCTCATCCCACTCGTTCACTGGCATTGGCCAAACTTACTCTTCTTGTTATTTGGATACATCCTCCATATTCCCTCTTTATTCTTTCTTTTCCCTCCAAGCATAGTTGTAAAGGGTAAACAATTAGAGTCAATTAGTAAAAATAATCTGTGTAGCAAGCTTGCTGTTTTTGTCATTAGGGGAAAAAAGCCCCCTGACTTGATGATCTATTCAAGCCACTGTAACAAGATGCACTGTATGCTGGTATAAAGACAAACTCACCTTTTCCAGTAACAACTCATTGTTAAAAGAGCTAGATTTTAAAATGTTCTTATTTAATTTCAGTGATTGCTTTGCTATATACATTTTTACTTATTTTCAGATCTCCAGGGAAGGCATTCCTGTAAATGGAGCCGATATATGGCAAGTTACTTAGCCATTGTGGTTGGCAGGTGTGGGATTCTGTGGTTTAGTGGCTTCTTATATCGTTGTGCAGGCACAGACTTTGGAGGACACAGAAAGGGGTAGGCAGAGGTGCATTTGTTTCCTGATGTTTTTGTTTTTATTCAAGATACAGTTGATAAGTTTTTTTCACTAACTTGCTTCTTGCTATTTTGAAATTTTCTTAAAAGATCCTGTTTCAGAGATGAATGCTACATTTGAAATACAGGATTGGATGTCTCTTTGAAATGCCATTCTGTTTAGAAAAGAACACCTACCATTTAAGTAAAATTATAGTGCTCTGAAAGCAAAAAAAGTGTCTTTTGTCACTCCTGTATATTTATGCATATTTCATTTTAACCAGAAGGATTTTTTTTTCCAGTTTGGCAGAAGTAATTGGCAGAAGTAAGAATGATTTTTTTTTTTTTTTTTTTTTTTTTTTTTTTTTTTTTGTACTTATAAGT
>WKFP01014237.1:44797-76439 GCA_011057875.1 Pterocles orientalis
TGCTCCTTCTCTGGAGACATTCAAAGCCCGCCTGGATGCGTTCCTGTGCGATCTGATCTAGGTGTTCCTGCTCCGGCAGGGGGATTGGACTAGATGATCTTTTGAGGTCCCTTCCAATCCCTAACATTCTGTGATTCTGTGACTTCTCTTTCTGTTTAAAAATTCCCCTTAACCTTAGTTTGGTTTGGTTTTTGGTTTGTTTGTTGTTTTTTTTTTAATCCCTTTCAGCTTTTTCATAAACACTACCAGTTTCATACAAGATCGGATGATTCCATTGTTTTGTTTGTGTGGGCTTTTGGGTGAAATCAAGTGCTTTTCTTTCAAAGCCAGCTGTGGTTTAGGGTGAAGGGAGGAGGAGGGTGCTGGGGTGTGGGGAAGTTGACATGGGCTCTGAGAACAACTGTATGAGGTTCAATAAAGCCAAGTGCCGTGTCCTGCACTTTGGTCACAACAACCCCCTGCAATGCTACAGGCTCGGGGGTGAGTGGCTGGAAAGCTGCCCAACAGAGAGGGACCTGGGGGTGCTGGTCAACAGCCGGCTGGACATGAGCCAGCAGTGTGCTCAGGTGGCCAAGAGGGCCAATAGCATCCTGGCCTGATTCAGAAATAGTGTGAAGAGCAGGACTAGGGAAGTGATTGTGCCCCTGTACTCGGCCCTGGTGAGGCCGCACCTTGAATCCTGTATTCAGTTTTGGGCCCCTCACCACAAGAAGGACATTGAGGTGCTGGAGCAGATCCAGAGAAGGGCAACGAAACTGGTGAAGGGTCTGGAGCACAGGTCTTACGAGGAGTGGCTGAGGGAGCTGGGGTTGTTTAGTCTAGAGAAGAGAGGAGGCTGAGAGGAGACCTTATCACTGTCTACAACTACCTGAAAGGAGGTTGTAGTGAGGTGGGTGCTGGCCTCTTCTCTAAAGTAACTAGTGATAGAACGAGAGGAAACAGCCTCAAGTTGCGCCAAGGGAGTTTTAGGCTAGGTATTCGAATTTCTTCCCTGAAAGAGTGATCAGGCATTGGAACAGGCTGCCCAGGGAAGTGGTGGAGTCACCATCCATGGAGGTGTTCAAGAAATATGTAGATGTAGTGCTTTGGGACGTGCTTTAGTGAGTTAGGTGGGGTTGATGGTTGGACTTGATGATCCTTGAGGTCTTTTCCAACCTTAATGATTCTATGATTCTATACCCAGTAGTCAGACCGTGGTACTGGTGATTTGTCCTCACCCAGACTTTTTCTTCTGAGGCAACCACTGCAGAGTCACAGAGTTGTCACACAATGTTGGGGATTGGAAGGGACCTTGAAAGATCATCTAGTCCAATCCCCCTGCTGGAGCAGGAACACCTAGATCAGATCACACAGGAACGCATCCAGGCGGGCTTTGAATGTCTCCAGAGAAGGAGACTCCACAACCTCTCTGGGCAGCCTGTTCCAGTGCTCTGTCACCCTCACTGTAAAGAAGTTTTTTCTCATATTCAAGTGGAACCTCCTTGAAACCATTGCCCCTTGTCCTATCACTGGATGTCACAGAGAAGAGCCTAGCTCCATCCTCCTGACACTCACCCTTCACATATTTATAAACGTTAATACGGTCACCCCTCAGTCTCCTCTTTTCCAAGCTGAAGAGACCCAGCTCTCTCAGCCTTTCCTCATAAGGGAGATGCTCCATTCCCTCAGTCATCTTCATGGTCTGCGCTGGACTGTCTCCAGCAGTTCCCTGTCCCTCTTGAACTGAGGGGCCCAGAACTGGACACAATATTCCAGATGAGGTCTCACCAGGGCAGAGTAGAGGGGGAGGAGAACCTCCCTCGACCTACTGACCACCCTCCTTCTGATACACCCCAGGATGCCATTGGCCTTCTTGGCCACGAGGGCACAGTGCTGGCTCATGGTCATCCTGCTGTCCACCAGGACCCCCAGGTCCCTCTCCCCTACACTACTCTCCAAGAGGTCAGTACCCAACTTATACTGGAACCTGGTGTTGTTCTTGCCCAGATGCAAGACTCTACACTTGCCCTTGTTAAACTGCATGAAATTTTTCCCCGCCCAAATCTCCAGCCTGTCTAGGTCTCGCTGGATGGAAGCACAGCCTTCTGGTGTGTCAGCCACTCCTCCCAGTTTTGTATCATCAGCAAACGTGCTGAGGGTGCACTCTATTCCCTCATCCAAGTCGTTAATGAATATATTGAATAGCACAGGTCCCAGTACCGAACCCTGGGGGACTCCACTAGATACAGGCCTCCAACTAGACTCCATCCCATTCACCACAACTCTCTGACTTCTTTTCTCCAGCCAGTTCACAATCCATCTCACTACCCGATCATCCAGATCACACTTCCTCAGTTTAGCCGCAAGGATACTGTGGGAGATGGTGTCGAATGCTTTTCTGAAATTGAGATAGACCACATCTACTGCTTTGCCATCATCTATCCACCTGGTAATGTCCTCATAAAAGGGAGAGTGGTCATTTTCCTCCACTTTTGTCGTTGTCAAAACTTGAGAGCAGAAAAGGAACTGGCATGTATTTGAGATGAGATTTTAAAAAAATATAGGCTAATTTGCAAGTTGGAATGATTTTGAGTGATGTTGAGGAATGACAGATGTATTATTGTTGCACTAAAGAACACAGTCTTCTTCCCTTTACAGAAAATAAACAAGTTGGAATGAAGGTTTCTAGACTACTCCTTATTTAATTATATTTTAAGTGTTTTAAATTGAAAGCCCCACCTTGCATATCTGTATGTTGTGCTGTATCATTGGAAATAAACAATTGTTGTGGCTTTCTCTGTAATGTAACTTCTAGTGTTGAATTTTTTGGCTTTTTGAAGGAGATTATCTGCACAGACTTCTGTAGGCTGTAAACAGAGCTTCTTGCTACAGCCAGCTTTGTGATTGTGGACTAAGATGATCTGCAGTATCTAATCAGGTAGGTCCAAAGAAGGACCAGTGGTTAGGAAGGAGAGAATGGCCAGAAACCAATAAGCACAATGTAAACTTGCACGTAATTTGACTGTGCACGTGGCCGTGGATGCAAAATCTGCATCTGTGCATGCAGAATTGTTTCTGGCCCCAGTAATTTGGTCTCTATTCAGATTTGACTTTGCATAACAATACAGATAGGTTATTTCTACTTCATTAAGCTTTCTTTTTGCTACTTTTTGATTTTTGTCCATTTTACTGGATTTTGAGTTTATTTGTGAATAATAAAAAAACCCTTTCTCCTCTGTGCAAAGGTGACACAATGGTAAAAATGATGCTGGTGAATAATTTGGTGAGGCAAATATTGATAATACAGAACAGAACTTCTGCTTAAATGTATCCTCTTAATGGCCACGTTATTCTTTCCACTTGACTTTTTTTAGCTTTCGTATTACATTGTAAGTATTACTGTGGTACAGGTTACAAATGGTCAGCCCAATAAGAGGTGAATGTGAACCAGGAGAACCTAGTTCTTAAAAGTCAATTTTAACTTACCATGTATAAGATAAATTAGCAGGTGGTTTTAAAAAGAACGTGGCCTTGGTCATTTTATCCTCTTGGAAATTCCAAAAAGTCAGATAGGTTTGTCAGTGTATTGTTACCCAATTTCAAGTGCCTATTTACCTTGTTGGAGCATAGCAATTAATGGTCATGGTATGCTTCTAATGGTACATTGTGTAAAGTGAATCAAAGGTGTTAATAACCCATGAAGTGTTCTTTGGTGATTGCTTTGAGCTTCTGAAATGTCTGTTGTTGTTGAAGCCTTACATGGTGGCAGTTCAAGATAGCATTGCCGGATCACTGTGCTCAGGTGAATACTTATTTGAAATGTTTATAGCTTTGTTCTCACGCAGTTGTACACGCACCAGTTTTAGAGGCAAGACATAATTGAAGTGAAATTATCTGCCGATAGTACATAATTAGTTGAGTAGAAGTATTCATGTCTGTGAGGAAAAAAGAGAAGCCGTTCAAGAACCACAAATATTATCTCTAAAGTACTTTCATAAACATTGCAGAGAAAAATCCCCAAATTTTCTCTTTGCAGTTACAGAGGATCTGATACAGTGAAAGGGATATGTTTGTTGTAATCTTAACAACAGTGATCCGTTATTTCATGGCTTGGTGTAAGAACAGTGGCACTGTTATTTCATGGCAGTAAGAACATTGCCACTTGGAGAGAAACAAAACAGTTGAATGTTATAGTGGAAAATACTTAGATTTATCTTTCAAAATGATCATTAAATGTTTTTATGATCACAGTGACCCCTTCAGTACTTGAGGAGTGGGTAGGAATGTTGGAAGCTGGGTGGAGTGAAAGGTGTTAGGTGGCATGTGGGTCGTGAACATGTGGCAGTAGATATTTGCATATGGAGTACCTTGAACGTTCAATATTGGGCATGCAGAGCAGAAGCACCCAGCAGAGGCTGGTCTGTCAGGTTTGGACTCTGGCATATTGTCTGAATCTTGCACTGGCCAGGGTTCTGTTGCTTGGGAGAGGGGTGTGTGGGGAGGTGGAATGTGCTGAGAATTCGCAACTTGCTGCCACAGTCAAGAAAAATGAATGTGATCAGAGCTAAATGGATTAACCACCAATATTTTTGAATGAATAAATGGAATTACTCTTTAGTTACTTGTCACTTTACTTGCCTCTTTTGCTGTGTAAGAAAAGGAGGGTGGGGGAAAGAGAGGATCTGAAATTTCAACAAACAAAACTGAAAAGTTGGATGTTGTTTTTTTTTGTCTTGATAGAAAAGATGATTGTCTTAGCCACGAGCAGAAAATTCAAACAGCTTAACTGAGTTACTGGATTTTTTAAATGGTGATGAATGAGGCTGTCCATGTTCATTCTGTGTTATTTTCATCAGAAGTTAGTCTCCTAACATTTTTACTGCACATTGTAGGGTCATGCATTTTACATGACATATAGGTTTCTGCTCCCTTTGGTTATGAACCTTACTGCCTGTCTTGTTGCTTCTGATCTATTGCAAAAGACTAAGAAGGCCCACAAAAACTTAATTCTGTATATTCCTCTGTCATAATGGAGATCTTGTTCACTCAGCTGCTGGTAATACAATCTCCTGCTCCCTGCAGAGCTCTAGTTGCTAGGATCTTTGTGTATTAAGTGTCTGGCTCTTGACCCCTGTCTGGCTGGGTGCCAAATGGCTGAGATGTCAAGCAAATAAGATTATTTTACAATGACTCCTTTGTTATTAGAACTTGAAGGGTTTCTTCACATGTTAGATGAAGGCCTGAAAAGTTTTCTTAGTTTAATGTGACAGCTGCCTTTCCCCTTGCAGGAACAGAATTTTGACTTTGCTTGTAGTGCTCTTCAAAAATATTGTGGTTTGTGCCAAAGGCTTCAGTTTCTCTGTGAAAGGCAGGAAGCCATGATTTCCTTGCTGAAAGCAATATATTTTTAATATGGTATTCTGTATGAAATTACACTGTGAACCAGTAGGTTCAAGGAGTTGATTTTGCCTTTTTTTTTGTTCTCAGTGTGAATTTCTTTTCTGCAGCACTTATAAGTTAAGAGTTCTGACTTTAAATAATAATAATAAAAAAAAAATTATCTTTATTTTGTGGGCATGTTTAAGCCATTGTTAAGAAGAAGACTGTAAGAAACCCCTGTGTTTTTTTTTTTAAATTCCAGGATCAGTTGTGGAACACGGTTCTGAGCTGAAAATTGCAGCACTGCACAATGCATAAAAAGTAGATTAAAAAAGAGGTTTTAAAAATACATTGAATAATGCTGTTTCTGCAAGAAGGCAGGAGCCACCTCTTGAAATTAAATATTCAGAGACATGATTAAGTCAATATGTGTTCGCAAAAATATTTACAATTGTTTTAGCACCAGGAGAGCTTCAATCCCATGAAAAACAGTAGCGGGCCCATTTGAAGTTCAGCATCAGAGGGACAGAGCCATAAGGAAAGTTGCAGTCACTTGTTGACCCTGAGAACAATACTGTTGAATATCGATCCCATTGTATGAGAAGAGATGAGGTTGAGTGAGTGTGAAATTCTGTACTGGAAAAATTAAACACTTAAGTGTTGGAATATGGGAGTGGATAGTTGAAGATGGGCAAATCCGTGGAGGAATTTAGGGTTGACAGGGCATTTATTTCATCTGTTAGAGGTATTGTTTTTAAGGTGCACATCTCAGACACATTAAACTCTAAGGCAACTTTTGTCTCTATGTTTAAAAATATTCTTAAGACAGATAGGTCTGACTGAAATTAAACTGTCAAATAATCTGTCAGCAGTAGTTGGATGGGGGTGGACATGTATTCACCCACACTGAGAAGCAAAAACTTCCCTTGTGAAATGTGGCAGCTATGTAATGTTGCAGAGGAGCTCTATGCAATAGTTCAGGATAAAAAAAAGGGGAAGTATTTATGCCTTATTTATTTTATGTGCCTTATGCAGTTTATTTTTCATTCTCTGAACATATTTTTTTTTCTAATATCTTTCAGGAGAGTTGTAGATACAGGGATAGTCTTTCCTCCTGTTTCAATTCAGGATCAGCTGTATCTGTACCCTTCATCTCTGTCTAACCTGTTCTGAGAACCTCCAGTGATGGAGGTGCCACAGCCTCCCCAAAAAGTCATTGCCAGTTTTTAAACTATTATTACTTCTTAATATTTAACTTAAATCCCCTTTGTATAAACTCTTTACTGTCTTACTAACAGAAATGAAGCCTGTCAAAAGTTTTCTTCAATCTATCTTCTTTCACCAAATCATTGCTTAGCTCTTTAAATCTTTTATATCCCATTTTGCAGAACTCTTTTTTTGGTGCTGTCCTTGAACTGTCTCTGGGCACCCAGAGCTAGACCGAGTATTACATTAGAGGTCTTGTTGATGCCCAAATTGAGTGGCAGGATAGTGTCTGATACCTGATGTATTTAGATACCTGTTCTGTCATCCTGAGAGTTAAAAAAAAAAAGGGGGGGGGTGTGCAAAAGATGCTCTGAGAAGAGTCCCAAGCAAGTTGTTCAGTTTCTCTGGTTAGCCTGACTGTGAGTGTTGTTGCTAATTAAGAGAGTATGACATTATGGTAATTTGTTCTAATATCTTTTAGTGTAAGAAAAGCCATAGGAGTAGTCTGAATTAACTAATTTTCAAACGGTGTCTCTCTTAGAAACAGAAATCCAATAATGTGGAAATAACACTACCGTATTTGTTTTCCCATAAACACTTGTTTTAGCTACTTAAAATAATAATAAAAAAAAAATTGGACCAGCAAAATAATTGTTGTGTAGTCTAATTTAACATAACCTCAGCTGTCAGAGATTGGAACTTGCTGTCTCTTTGTTTTCAAGGATGATGAATCAATAGATAATCAGATTTCACTTTCCTGTACTGATGCTTATCAAAAATGATCAAATCACATCCTGACTTTCCTTTAGAAGTTAAGCAGTTTAATCTCCTGCTGCCACGTAAGGAGAGCATGTCTTTCAGTTCCTTAATTATTCTATCTAATAAATTCTATTCTAATAAATCCATATGCTTCTTTCATATTCCCCAGTTTATGGCAAAAGCAATTCACTAAGAGTGCATGGTCATCTAATTACCCTAGCTACATTAGCTACATTTCATCATTGCTTTTCAGAATAGAGTCCCTTTTGTATAAGAGCAGCTTGCATTCGATGTTTCCAGAAGCCTGATACAATACTTTGCAGTCTGACTTTGTGTCGCTGTTAAGTTATTCTTGTGCAGTCTCCTCATTACATTACCAAATTATCTAGTTTTTCCATAAGCCACAGTGGTAGTTAAGTAGTAGTACTGTCCTTCATGTCTTCATTTGTTGAACTCTGTGTCTTTTGTTCCATTATTTTGAGAAGTGTACAGTTAATGCAGGTAGCACTGTTTCCCTTTTTAAAAAGCAGCACATTAGTTTTCCTCCTCTCGATTGCTCCAGAACCCAGCTATTGACTTTACAGTTTTTTTAATTTTGTTTGAAAGTTTTTTTGGACTTGCCAGTGTAAGTGGGCAGCTTCAGTGAGTCCTCTCTAACATCCATATCAACTGGTGGTAGAATACAAAGTGTTTCGTCAGTAATACCTAATACTACTTTTTTCTCAAAATGTGGACAAAAAAAAAAGGGAAAGCAATTGATAAATATTTATAGATGGTAGAATTGTTATAGTTCTTTTTTTCCCTAAAGTATTAGGAAAACTTAATGTGCCTTAAGTACGCTGACAGTGATATCTTCTGCCTTAGTGATTTTCTGCAACTTTTAAGTTTCTAGTTGTATCTGTTGCTATCAAGTTTATGTTTTGAACATTATATTTCTGTATGTATGAGACATACACTTTAAAGCTCCTTTTGCTACCTGGCAATTTCTGTGTTTAGTGCATTTTTTTAAAAAATCAATTAAAAAAATGTAATTAACCCTAAGGTTTATTCATGTGCTTCTTTTTAAATGATTTTCCTAGTTCTGTAAAAGTGTTTCTAGATTTGCAGAAGACTGAAACATATATTTAGTCTTTATGCCTGAGTGTGCTGAGAGATTTTCCTGCAGTGCACACACGTTCCTAAAGGATGTACTAGATGCGCGTGGAAGCACAGCAGCTTCAAACACTTTTAAGAAACAATATTGCTGACAAGATGTTTGGGGAGGGGAATCTTAGTTTAGGCCTTTGCTCTCAGGAGGATTTTTTGTTTTTAATCTCTTAACTGTCAGGTTTCTGTTGCGTGCCCCTTAGAGAGACAGAAACTTCCTTGTGATCTGTTTGTAATCTCATACATCTTTCAGTGGTCTTAGTTTTTAGTTTCCTTAGTGGTCTTTCCCTAGCCTAATGATTAGGACTGTGTTTGAAGTTGCAGAGTCCAGCTTTGAAACTTTCTGTCAGGAAGGTGTAGAAACCCAAATGGCCTCTTTCTGAGTGATTCACTATCTAGAAGTCTCTCTCTATATATATCTCTTTAGTATTATTATATAAAAGCCACCATTTTTTTGGTGTGTTAAGAAAATAAAATCATGCTCTTTTCCTATCCCCAAGCAGTGTTTGGCAAGGAAAATCGTTCTGGGTGTCGTGGACAAAGAATCCCAAAGCTCCCAAAACATGCCTTACTCAGATCTGCAAAGAGATGCTAAATTTGCATAAAACAATCATTCACAGACATTTCTGGCCTAATGTTCTTTACTCGCTCTTCTGGACAGTTTCCTTTTAGTATTTTGGGTATTCTAAGCCACATTTTGAATGGGGAATTAATGTGTATAACATGATATTACGAGTTCTTATTTATAAGTTAGTTATCTGATTCCCTGTACAGCCCTGGTTCTAGGTATCTGTGCTTATGCTGAACTGGTGTCCAACATTAAGCACCCTCGGCCTTTTCTCCTGCTATCATCTCCTCCTGATTATGTTCATTATGGGCTTAGGGAGCCCCGTAATCCTGTTATTTGGTGTTATTTCTTTATCCTTTGTTAATAAAGATCCTAGTTATTAATAAATTGAAGTAAAATAGACAACTGACCAAGGAGCAAACTAGTTATTAGTACTAAAAGTTGAACCAACGTGCTTTGTGTGCTTTTCTATCAAATTTGGTAAGCCCTTTACAAGTATTTTTCATATGGCTTTTACCATATTTCCTGGAATATAGAATTAATGAAATGAATTATGAAAGAGTAAGTAATTTTCAAAATACCTCTTAACGCTTTACTCAAAATGTAAGGGAGTTCTGCTTTTT
Source organism: Pterocles orientalis (assembly GCA_011057875.1). NCBI lineage: Eukaryota > Metazoa > Chordata > Aves > Pterocliformes > Pteroclidae > Pterocles > Pterocles orientalis. Next base: position 54,458 of record WKFP01014237.1, read on the forward strand.
AGCAGTTAGTAAGACTGCAACTTCAGAAACAGTGAATGCTTGTGAGCAAGGGACTCTTACTCACTGTCTTAAGTATTTTTTTTGCTTAAAGGAGCTGGAAAAACATACTTGATTTTGTTAGTGATTCATCATCCTTTTTCTGCCTATTCCCTGAAGGGCATGAAAGTTTGTGCTCCTGTTCTCAACCTCCTTGGCAAGAACTGCAATCTGTTCATGAAGCATCAACATAAACGCATGCCTGTCAACAATCTGACACTGTTGTTGTCATGTTCTTCTCCTAAACATTTCACAGGAAGCTCCATAATTCTGTACTCGGGTGAACAGTGCTGGGCTGCACAGCAAGTGTATATGGGAACTGTGGGAGCCTTTTTTTGAGGTCCCTATATTACCTTAGAGAAACATGGCATTAGTGGATTGGTGTTAGCAGAACAATGCTCCCAAACTCTCAGTATGAAATAAGCGAGAAGAAAGAAACTGTTAGTGCTTTCCTTCAGTGCTTCTGCCAGTGAAAATATGCAGGGAAATGAAGCAGCATGTGCAGATGTGGTATATGTGATTATACTTTTGGCTTCAATAGGATGTGAAGACCAGTTTATCTTTTTAGTCTTGTTGCGGGGTGTTTATTATTATTACTTTTTTAAATATTTCTATTGAATTAACTTCTTAATCTACATGATAGCGAAGTCAGCTACACAAGTGTGTTTTGATTTGCATTGGCACATGAACTTTTAGAATTTTCACGTGACAAAATTGAGTATTTTCTCAATGTCTGAGTTATTGGACTTATTCTTTCTTTACATCTGTTTGACTCTGTCATCTTCATTGCACTGAAAGCTGTAATGCTGAGGAAGTAACAGTAAAAAAGCTAACTCTTGGAGAAGATAAATTACATTTAAGAGTTGAACGTTATTTTAAATTAGTCTTTACATGGTATTAGTGAAAATCAGTTCCAAGACATAATGAACATATAATTTTGGTATCCCATTACATGCAGTAATTCAGAATGAAGTACTTCCACACAAATCTCAAATGAAAAATAAATCCAATCTTTTCAATGGAAATGGAGAAAGTGACATTACTGTCTTGTGGTTAGCATAAGTAGAGTTACACTAATTTTGCTAAAGTTCCTTTTTTTGAGACAGAAGTGTTATTTAAGATTTTTCCTGTTTAATTGTATAGAGCTGCGGTGCTGTAGTGGGTTGACTCCAGCCACCAGCCACTTCCTAGACTCGGTTCAGGAGCAATGAGAGAACTTATGCCATGCCCCCCTGCCCCTTGTCTTCAGATTTTTTAAAATCACTACAGCAACATTACCAGGAGTCGGGATCTACAAAGTCACCATGAGTTTTCAATTGCAACTACACAAGTAAAATTTAACAATATTTTTTGAGTTGTGTTTGTGATATCTCAACTTTGCTTTCTGTGTGCTGTTAAGAGTCTAGAATTGGAAAGTATGCCATGTGGTTTTGTTAAGATGCTTTTATTTTGATTCTCTGCCTATATCTCTTGTTGCTTCCCCTGAACTGTGAGTTTTTAAAGTCTGCATACAAGTAGCTTGAGTAATGTGTATACCCAGTAGTTTTGGCAGTGAGCAATTTGAGTGACAGAAAGCAAGCTGCCGTGCAGTGGCAGGAGGCATAGATAGCAAGAGAACATGTTTGTTTAAAGGTATTATGCAAAGGAAGCAACTCCTGCCCTGAGTGGCCATAGAGAACAACCTGTACCGAAGAAGGCTGACACAAAGGTTGCTCTGAGGTCAGGCTCTCTCCAAAATAGCCATGTTCCTGTGTTTTGCCATGGCCATGTTTCATCTGTTTCACAAATATTTCTGTGATGGAGCTCAGCTGTATTTTTCCTCTGTGGTCATCATTGTTCCGTAGACGGCAGCTGCAGAAAAAGTTGTAGTTTTGTGCCAGCCCAAGTCAGGGTGTGTGGGCAAAGTATTCTGTTCTTGATCTGAGAGAGATGGAGTCTGATTTGTGCGGCAAATCACTGCAGCAAACAGAATTAGGGAAATATTTGTGTGTGTATATTTGTTATCTAAAGTATTGTTTCCATCATGAGCAGTAAGAAGCTTTCTCCTTCCTGATAGCCCACTTGGAAAAGCCTTATTAGCTTCTGTGCTGCAGATACCATATTGTGCTTTATCGAACATGTCATTAATCAAGAATTATAGTAAAAAAGTAAAAAGGAGAATAAATACTGTAAATGGGGAACGATGCTGCCCATATTAAGACATTTAGTTAAGTAGCTTAACTGGTGTTATGAATGTTCCTGTTGATAATGGGTCTCTGAAGTTATATCTACAAATGTATCTGTAAATAAACCAAATGAGAATACAGGCTCAAGCACTGGCCCAAAATCACACAAACTTTTTAGTTGTGTTACTGCGTGCTTCCTGGTACAGTTTGAACTGTGCCAAATTACACTCTTTCAGATGATTGTCCAGACATGGTTTGGGTCCTGACATGTCTAAGGGACTGTTCAAAGTAAGCAGTGGGAATGTAGTTTCCCTGCTTTTGGGGAAGGAGGTCAGCTGGATGCCAGTGAATCATTTCCCTGCCACTTAGCCTCAGATCCAGAGAATGGTGCCTGGCTGGTTTAGTGGGTATAATCTTAGAAATTTATGATGTAATCACTAAGTGGAACAGAGAAGCTAACCATCTAACACTTCTTCAAGAATGCAAATGCAAAAAGGAAGCAAGGTGTATACTGTTGTTCCCATTCAGTGCTGTAACTTTGGTAAACCTGGCTCCTTGCTGCTATCCACAAGGCTCACAAGGCAATAAGGTCTTTCCTGTGCCTCTGTTTCAAGTGTATGTTCCTTGCTTTGGTCGTCTCTCTTCCTAACATTTTGAGATGTCTTCCATTGCTTCTTTACCTTTATAGTGCAAGGTCTTTGTTCATCAATCATTTGTCTTCCTTTCTGTACCTGTGTCAAATGGGCTTGATCTAAGCCTTTCTGGGGTAGTACTGCAATGTAGGCAGTAACAAGATGGCCAGTACTACTCTTTGTATTTTCTGACACTTTTCTTTCCTGTATAACTGAAAGCTGATTGCCTGGAAAAATAAAAATAAAGAAGGAAAAAGGAAAGGAAATAGGCCTTTATTGCCTATCCTTGCTATTGGCTGCTTGGCAAGGGCAAAAGCAGTCACTGGAAGGTCTAGAGAGAGTCACCATCTTCGAGATGAGTGTGAAACATCCTGGAATGAGGTGGAGATACCACTGCTGCTGGAGCAGGCACCAGCTCCTGTTCTTACTCAGATGTTGCTACATATGTTGCTACATACATTCTGTATAGCCATAGTGCGAACTTCTACTTAAACTCCAGAGTTTGTGTTAGTTTGTAGTAACTGTAGTGGTATATGTGAAGAAAGACTTTGAATACTAACTGATTTTTTTACGACAAAACTGAGAAGTTTCATGGTATTTTCTTTTTCTGTAAAGGAAGGACTAATATTTTCATGATAGCTTTGAGCTTGGTAAAGATACTTCTAAAGATCTCATGAGTTTCTCAACTGAGTTAACAGTGACTGCCACTGAGAATTTAAGCAGTCCACTTGGCTAGAAATTATCTGCTTTTCAGTATCATGAATTTGCTGTGTTGTAACCTCTAGAGAAAGGAAATCCTGACTTCTAAAAATAAAATGCATTGTTATTTTAAGAATGCAAAAGAATGTTTCAGTTTGTTGAATTTGATTGTTTCAAAAATTTATGTTAAAGCAGTTGTATCAATGTAAGACTCTTTATTTATTTATTTCTAACATTTAGGATTAGGTCAACAACCTTGTTTACATTAGGTCAACCTAACTTAGCAAGTTAAGTTAGGTCAACAAACATTCAGTATGACTCAACTTCTCCACATGCTGTGAAGACATTGTTTATGTATGCTGGATCATTATCTTTGTGCTGTGAAAGACTTCCAGGTTTTATCAGGGTTCTTGTTGCTGTTATGGTAATCACTAAGGACTTGTCTAAGAGGAAGGCTTGCAAAAATCTAACTAATTTAGAAGGAAAAAGAGTAGCTACTTTTTAGAAGGAAAAAACAGTTATTGCTAAAAAAAGTTGTAGTTCAATTTAATGTTAAGAAAAAGGACTGAAAAAAAAAAAGGCAGCTCTCTTTACCTCCTAGAATAAAGCAACAGAAAGTATCCTTTACAGGAAATGTGCAAAATTGTAGTAACATACAAAAAGACAGAAACAAGAAGAGGACTTTTTTTTTTTTTTTGGCACTGAGCATCTATCTACCTGTTCTGTTACAAAAGCATAGCAATTTTAGTGTGTTGAAAGACGTATTTTTGCAAAATGATCAGAAGAGCACAGTTCTTTGACTCTTGGATTACATTAGTAATTACCCTGAAATCAGCATCAGTGTTCAGTGTGTGTGTTTTCCAGCTCTTCCAGATACGGTGCTTTATGGAAGAAATTTTTTTCTCATTAGTTTTTCATTTGAGTTATCTACTGTGCTATTCTTCCAAACATGTAATTATTAAACCAAATTGGTGGGAGAGTTGACTCACCTTAGACAGTCTCACCTCTCCTTTTTGTTAATTTCTGTGAGAAATTATTCTTTACTACAGCAAAGAGGAAGACTGTATGCGTTCTCCATTCGAATAACTATGTATATGATTAATTATTTTTAATCAATTATTGAAAGCTTTTCAGTTCGTATTGGAAATACATTAACATTTAGATATTTCATGTCTTTTGAAGTTCTGTTTCTTTAATAATAAAACATTTTGATTGTCACAGTAATTGGATAGAGTTTTAAATATTTTTTTTTTCAGCAGTTTGTCTTAATCCTTGTATTGAGAACAATCGTTAATAAGACAGGCAGTTGTGGAAGTACATAGTTCAGGTGTCTGCATGTGGATGGACGTATGCCACTGAAATTACTGACTAATACAATGGATAATGGTTTCCATGAATCAATGAATACTTGTAATTAAGAGGTTCTAATTACTGACACTTAATAATGAGTCTGCAATTTTTTTGTAGTGTCACTTGAAGTCTTTTTAAATGAAAACCCAGAATTTGCATTATCATTTTGCTTCTGTATAGTTATTGGTGGAATATTTTGGTGGATTTTCTTGAGACGTTTACAGTTGCTAAGTGTAAAACACTTTAATGATAGTTTCTGCTTTGTTGTCTGCTGAGGAAATGTTAGTGGCAGGCCTCCTTTTGCCCTGTGTTTTATGGATAGTCTGCTGCCAGAGTACCCACAAGCTGAGCAATACCAAATTTCTGAAAAAGTTGTGGTGTTTTTTTTTTTTTGGTTTTGTTTTTTTTGTATTCTTATGGGTAGATAACGGTTACTTGGTATTTTCAGGAAATGAAGCACACAGCGTAAGTCTTCTTATGGGTGACATCAAATGCTAGTAGTGTTTCCTGTTTTTTACCATAAAAGCTGCTACTATATTATATAAAACATGTTGTATATGAATGTTTAGACAGCAGGTTTTTAAGGCTCAATGTTTGGAACAAAAGTCTGTTATGCTGTTCCCAAATAATACACTTTTATTGTGGTAACATTATACTACGTGTAAGGAGAAACAATTGGCATGAGACAAGCATCATTGAAAAGACAAGAGAGGGAATGCTGAAAACTAACAGTTAGGTCTTCGTTGTTGAATTTATTAGAAGTAAACCTGAGGGTAATCATACTTCTTGAGAGGTGTGAGTTTTATTTCTTGTGAAGATGTAATTTATAGAAGTAGTACTACATTTTTTGCAGTTACTGCATCTACATTCAGTAAATATTAATAGTTTAAAAGCTAATGAACTGTCAAATTTAAACAGCAGTTATCCAACAATAAATGCATTGTATTCAGAATTGTAATTTGTAATCACTACAAGCAAAATTAATGAACACTATTTTGATAATAGAATATTTCATTTTCCTTTTTGTAGTGGACAAGTGAGAAATAACTTGCAGCTTGATCCAGAAACATCATCTTGGTAAAACTTCAAACAGTCCCCCTTTGCCATCCATGAAAGCTGATTTTTAAATTGAGATGATCTCTAAATTACAAGTTTTCTTCATCAAGCTGTCTAAAATCAAATTGATTCTACTATGACATAGTTGTTTGTCTACATGAATGCTATTTTACACTAATGTCTGAAACGTTTTGTCGTGTAAACTTTTGTGTGCTTTATAAATAGTCACACTGATCAGTAGTAGTCAAATTGTAAGTCAATTCAGTGCAGCCCTGTAAAGGGTACAGAATACAGATCTTCATTGAGGTTTTAAGCCTAATAAACAGTTAGTTATTTACTGCCAGAATTTTTTCTTCATGAGAGTGTTTGTTCTTTATATAATGTCATTGTCAGTATGACAAAACCCAGTGTATTGTATTTTCATTCTTGCAGAAGAGCATGTTATAGATTAGATAGTAGCTTGCTTTGAGAGTGGTAGTAGTTTATATGTGACATAACCTTTACAATTGTTTTGTCGTAGTATATATATGATGATATCCATCTGATACAGGCTGCTTGCCAGTAATACAGAATGAGGGAATGATACAGTACTTCCATTGTAAGTCTATTGCACTGATACAAACAGAATAATGAATGGCATCTACATAACAAGGATGCACAAGATCAACAACTCTTATAGCAAAGCTAATACTTGTACATCTTCTTAGGCTAGTTTATATTTTAACTTTCTAAAAATTTTTTGTATCAATTAACCTTTGATTTAGTAAGCTAGTGAATGAAACCTGTGGATGTATAATACAGAGTTTCCTCTGTATGATAATGACAGTTTTCTTGAGAACAGTCGTACTAAGATTAGCATTTTTTGACCTAATATCACTATGGATGGGCACATGCAAGATTTAACATTGCTTGTGGACAGGGAGACTTGTACTTAAGCAAATAAATTATATAAAAATTGGTAATACACATTTAGCCATACTTTTGGTCAAAGCTGTTCCTGTTTGTACTAGATAGTAAATTTTTTCAGCATCATGATCATTAGGTCATATGAGGTTGCTACTTTATTTTTCTATCCCAACATAGAAGGATCAGCTGTCAGATTCCTGACATTTGCTTAATTTGTTCTGTTAAAAAAAACCCTTCAGTAACAGACATTCCCCTTCTTGGGCAAGCAATAAGAATTTTTAAAATTTCTTACCCTTGCAAAGCTTTCCTTGTCCCTAGTGTAGTTTCCTATATTGTATCCCTTCCTATGTTTTAGATTTGCTAATCCTTACTTTATGTCTCGTGCAGAGGAAAAACTATTCCATTATCTAGGTTATATTGCCTTTATGCAAGATTAAGGATATTCCATGTATTCTGTTTCTCAGAAATTCCTCCCTTAGGTGAAAATTACTGTTGTTACTATGTTTAAGTATTGATGTCAATTATACTGAAACTTCAAGTCTCTTCTGCGCCTTCTCCTTTAATGATGATGATAGAGGATATTATTTTAGCATTAAAATACAGCTGTAGAGTAACAGGAAGATACAAAGAGGCACAGATTCACATTCTTGCTTAATGAAAATTGGTTTTGTCTCCATTCTTCTTCAAAACTCTGCTGTTTTACCTTCTTGGTAAACTTTTAAAATAAAGTTAGTATGGTTCCTTAATATTACATCTCTTTTAGTAATTAAATAAAAGTTTAATGTTTTTGATGTGTAGGCACCAATAATGATGCCTGTGTACAGTCAAGAATGGTTCCTGGCTTTCCAGGAAAAGGCACTTTTCTAATGAGAGTGTGAAGCAAATAGAAGGTCTCTGCACAGTGGAATTGTCCGAATATGGCAGTATTTCATTACTTCACTGGTTATTTCATGACGAAACATGACTTCTGTTTGGCTAACGTCTCCATGAGAAATGTGGCCTATACGGCAATTTGATTTTAAATAAACAAAAATTCAGTATCTATCGTTACTTATTTTATTTCTCCTGTTGTTGTTTCTGTAAGTTTTGAATGTGGTAATGAATATCTTTTGCAGAACTAGGTTATTCACTATTCACTATTTTACAGAGGAATATGAAAATAGAAGATACTGGTTTTGCTCCTTAACAAGAATAAAACCATGCATATTGTTTTTAGAAGGCAACAAATCAGACTTTTAGAGAACAAGTTTTTGGTCCACACAGAGATTATAATAATCAGTAAGAAATATTTTGGAAATGTGAATTGTACATGACATAGTGAGCAATTTTCAGCCTTATGAGCATGGTAAAGTACACCTTACTGTTACTCTTACCGTTCACCTGAGATTGTGAATATGAATGGTTAATGAACCTTCTCAAAGGCTGGCAATAGATTGCCAACTCTTTTCGTTCATAATTAGTAGGTGGTAAAGATGCTCAGGGAGATGGCCTTGAAATAGTATCTTATATAGATGAGCGATCTATCTGGGATTTTTAATGTGGTGCATGGTGCACATGAACAAAAAATCTGCATCTTTAAAAACATGCACTATAGCCGAATTTTACAGGTATTCTATGACAATGTTTTATGTTTCAGGGCCCGGAAATTGTTTCTGTTCAGTGTAAAACCTGTACTGCACAACCAAGAATTAGCAGTGGGTTGGGATTTATGGTATAATTTGGAATAAGACACACAGAACTTCAGAGGTTTAAATACATTTCATTCAAACTAGGGGTATGACAATTTTCTATCTCTCTTTTCAGTGCATGCTTTAAAGCTTAAAAAACCTGATAACTTTCCTGGGATACTTGGATAGGTTCCAAAGCTTCCAGTAATCAGTAATGAACATATTGTTTTAAAGTACTTTTTGTTGGGTTCCTTCTATTCTGCATTCTTTTCAAAGTAATTATAGCCTCAATACATGCCAGTTTATCTCTCGAGCTGTGCTTATCATTGTATTTCTTTCACTGCATGTTGGTAAATCCCACAAATAATACATGGAGTAGATCAGTGATGTAAAATTGAATTGAATCTTTTGTATCAGAAAAAAGGTTTCTTGGCTATGTTTTCAAAACAATATATTGGTTCTTTAAGCTAGGAGTATGAAAAATATCAACTCACATTTTTGTGCTGCAGTAAAACAGAAAAAAAAGTTGCTTAGATAATAATCTCAAGTTTAGTTCATAACCTATGAGGTTTTCTGGATCTTTTTTTCATTTAAACAGGATTTAGTCTGGTTTCAAAGCTCCAACTTGTTTGCATCAAAGTAGATGATTATAATTAAGTTTGGAAACATTGTTTTACGTGTCTAGTAACTTTAGTCTCAATAAATAGCTATTTCCTAATGAGCTATCATTTAGGCATTGTGTCTTAGGCAGAGCTGAAAAATATTTCTTCTGCCCTCAAGGCATCTTTTTGTCACTAATCTGGGGATACATAGAATCGTGGAATAATATAGATCGGAAGGGAGATCCGTAGGTCATCTAGTCCAGACACCTGCTCCAGGAGGGTCTAATTAGATCACCTTGCTCAGGAACCTGTCTTTGAAAAAGTTCTCAGCAGTGGCACTTAATTTCTCTCTCATTTCCTAGTGGATCCCGCATTGCTCACAGAGAAAGAGAAAGGCAAATGAGCTTACTTGCTTGGGGAAAAGCCATTTTCAGAATATAGTGATAAATATTGTCATATATGAAAAAATATATATATATCCTCTTTGGTACTAGGATTATTTGGAATTGTCTAGTTTGTTCTTGAAATTTAATTATATTAATTGTATTTTACAGTGTAGTAAATTCTCATGGGTTTATATTTGCAGTTTCCCGAATGTGGTTTCTACGGAATGTATGACAAAATTCTGCTCTTCCGCCATGATCCTACTACTGAAAACATTCTCCAGTTGGTGAAATCAGCTGCAGATATTCAAGAAGGAGACCTAGTTGAAGTTGTTTTGTCAGGTAACTAAAAAACAGTGAAAATTACTGTCATGCTTTTGCAACCAAAAATATCCACAGTATTTTTGTCCCACTTAGGGTTCAAGAAAAAAGAGATGTTGTTTGTATGGACTTTTGCTTTTGCTGGGTCAAAATCTTTCTCGGATGCATATGGGCTTATTATACCTATTAATTCTTTTCCTATTGCACTGTATCTTTTTTAACAACCTTATTTTGTCCATATTGCTAGTTAATCAACACGTTAATTTTAATAAGCAATCTGAAATATGTGTATCCTACATTTTGAGAGGAAAAAATAATCCTGTGTAGCAGCACAGCCCTTTTCAAAGGAGGACAGTAGAAACAAAATGTAACAAGTGACAACAAAATACAATAGATATTTTAACATTTACTTAATTAACAGAGTAACTTGAAAATTAGAATTGGTTTTCACATATCTTGCATGAAGTATCAACAGTTTAATATTTAATTGGATAGAGCGTACGTTTTTCTACTAGTTTATGCAGTCGGTTCATAATTACCTGTGGAGGAATTGTCAAGGCTGTTCTTGCTAACAGTGACCTGACTCCTTTTAAAGTAAGGATTTTTAGATTTTTACCTTATATGAAGTGCCATAAAAATGTCCACTGGAAATAGAGTAACTACTTTTTGAAAACCCTACACCACAGTGGCTGCCAGGGCTGCTCTGAGTCCTTACATGATTTATTTTTAAAATCAGGAAAGGAAGGGAAGAGGAAAATTTAAATTCTAGGTGAGGAAGCAAATAAAATTATAGAAATATATATTATTTATGGATGGCTGTCCAAGAGGAGTGCTGGATGCTTCTTGTACAGGACTATTGGTTGTGTGACAGGTTTAAATGATGGTGTGGAAGGTGAAATGGTGGAATAAAAGAAAGTAACTAACTAGAGCCTAGGAAATACAAAAGTCAAAAGGAGACAATTGACAATATAAGTCTGTGCAAAGCCAAAGAATGAAAGTTATAGTCTGAAGGTGACTAGCGGGTGAAGGGATGTAAGAAGGGATGTAATATGAGAGAATCATGAGGTGAAAGGCCAAATTTTGGAGGCAATGAAATGATAAATGGGTTTAAGGAGCATGTTTGTCCAGCAGAGTGCTCATAAAGAGTGGATTACTCTAACTGAAGTAGGGAATACACACAAATTATGTGACTGGAATGTAGAGGAATTCTGGGGATGCCATTAGCTGTCAACTGGACTTGTCAAAAGCTTAGATGTTAGAAGGGATGAGGTATGTGACCAAGAATGGCACAACATTTACAAGGGTATGCAGTAGGGTGAATGCTGGAATTGTAAAGATATAACAGTGGTATTTGATAAATAAAGCCCTTCAGCCATCTTCTGAGTTTTATTTTTACATGCAGTTAGAGCGTCTGGAAAGATGCTTAAAAATAGGGAGATGCGTGTGTCATATAAAAGTAGAAATTGAATTTACGGAAGAGTGTAGGATTAGTGAAGAGAAAGCTAAAGCCCTAATGGATGCTGAAAAGAGTGGAGATAAGAGTTAGGTCACATCATATAAGCCAACTGAGCTTTTAAAAATAATTTTCTTGTATAAGACCCTATTCCGTAGTGTTTGGTTAGAAAGAACAAGAAGTACAATAAGGAATAATGCAAGTCATTCCCGTACGTCGCCATTCATCCTTTCCGTTTCAGGAAACAATTTACTTTTGAAAAGATACTAGTAATCTCTGTTTCATATTTCCCACAGAAAATGATCACTCCAGATCAATAAATTAGATGCAGTAGAAAAAGAAGCAGCGAGGAATTTAGTGCTTTATTTGGTCTACTGTTCCTATGGCTTTGAAATGGAGACGGCATATCTTCCAGTTTGCCAAAATTAGGCAAGTAGCTGTTTATGCCCTTTATGCAGTACTTGCAAGTAATGAAGAACTATGCTGTTTAAGAGCATTGGGGGATTTATGGTTTTATCTTTTATGTGAAGCATCTCTCCACAAAAGGGGTCAAGCATAAGCAACTCTGTAATATTTAGAGCGAGGTTATTAAACCTGCACTGTGTGCAAATATGGGTGGTGCCTACAGTTGCCCAGGATCCATATATATTTTTTTCCTCTCACACTCCAGCTTAGAGTATGCTGGCTGAAGGTCTGAAAATTCTAATATCACAAAGTTGTACTTTGTGTCTAGTAACCAAATTTCACCTAAAGGTAAATCTCCAAAGCGCACTATTATACACCTCCTAATAATTCTGTTATATAGTTGTTGACAGAGTTGATCAGCTGTGTCATTTTATGTGATTTTATTTGAACTCATGAAATAACTTTTATCTTTGTTTATTGCCTTCTTGTTATTGATTTATGTCTTCTGTGATGGACTATTTCCCCTATGTAATTCATTGACTGCATCAACTGTATCAAAAGCTGTGCAACTGTAGCAGTGTGTCATGATGGGTTGAAAAAAGAAAAAGAAAATAGAGAATTTAGGGGATCCAAAACTTTCAGAAGGTCATTGCAACAAAGGAAATTAATAGATTAAGGAAATTCTTGTATCTTGAATAATTTAGAATGCAAAACACACATGTAAGATTATGATGTATTAAGAACTAAGTACATTATTATTTTTTGGATACTGTTTCATAGTTTTACAGCAAATAGGGTGTGATCAAATCTACAGAGTCATAGCACTTCTGAGTTTTTAGTTCTTAATTTCATTAACTTGTTTTCACTGAAAGCAGTTAGTAGTTGTAATCCCTGAGAACAATTCTTGTGGCAGTTTTATCATCCTATTAGCAGTAGTTAGTAACAAATTTTGTTTCTTTCTGTTTCTCTTTTTGTTTTGTTTGGGTTTTTTTGTGTCCCTCCCTCCTGTCCTCTATTCTGTGTCTCCCTCTGTCTCTGTTCCCCATCCTTCCCCCCCCCCCCCCCCCCCCTTTTTTTTTTAAACTAATATATCTAAGCTACTTCTGGAAAATATAGGGGAGAACTATTACTATATTTTTGACCAACCATTAGTCCATTGCTAAAAGCTGTTTCACATGTTATTTTGAGAGTGCCTAATTTATGTAAACTTAACTACAGTCATCACTTGTGCTCACTAAAATGATTTACTTAGGGTTGAGGAATCTTAAGACTCTTCTGGAAAGGTATACTCGTTTCTTCATTCTGTATGGCCCAATGACTATGATTTTGTTTCCATGTTTTTGTTGAACAATTGAAGTAATAATTTTTCTACACTCTGCCAAAAGATTTGGAAGTCTTTTCTTCCTTAGCTATAACATCCTAGTTCTTATGCAAATAAATGTATATTTACAGTACTTTATATTAGTAAAGCTGAGAAAGTATTCTTTTTAAAAGCACTTATTTTTGAAGTAGCTTCAGAGGCAATAGAGTTAGAACAGTACAGAGTACTTTCAAAAATTGTTCCCTAAGTAATGATATTGCTATCAAATAGTCCAGTTTGCACAATGTTCATCCAATACGTTTGATGCTGCTGTGCTGGTTTTGGCTGCGGTAAATTTTCTTTGCAACAGCTAGTATGGGGCTGTGTTTTGGATTTGTGCTGGAAACAGTGTTGATAATTAAGTCCAGGATGTTTTCATTATTGATGAGCTGGGCTTACACAGACAGAAGGCCTTTTCTGTTCCATACACAGCCCCACTGTCAAGTAGGCTGGGGGGGGCACAAAACGCTGGGAGGAGGCACAGCTGGGACAGCTGACCCCAACTGATCACAAGGATATTCCATACTGTATGATGTCATGCTCAGCATGTAAACTAGGGGAAAAGTTGCCTGGGGGGCTGCTGCTCACGGACTGGCTAGGCATCAGTCGGTTGGTGGTGAGCAATTGTTTCTCATTTGGAACATGTCTTTCTTGGCTTTTTTCTCCCATTTTTTGTTATTTTTGGTGATAGCGGTATTGTTGCTATTTATTATTATATTTCAACTGTTTTTATCTCAATCCATGAGTTTTCTTACTTTCACCCTTCCAATTCTCTTCCCCTCCATCCTGCTGGGGGAGGGGTGGAGAGTAAGCAAGCAGCTGCTGAGGTTAAACCACAACAGATGCATATCAGAAGTGTACTCTGACCCTGTGCAAAAGATGGCAAATTATTTATTTTAGATAATTATTTAGATTAAGTGCATGCCTCTTTTGGACTAGGGAGGCCAGAAATGGACACAATACGGAACTGGATACAGCACACAGTACTCGAGTGGCCATGCAATGACATTGGTCAACACTTACAGATGCAACCTATGAGGCCCTATGGATTTATGTATGTCCAGTGTGCTTAAGTGCTCCTTAAGCTGTTGTCTGCTGAGGGTAAGTCTTCCTTGCTCCAGTGTGAGCTTGACCACTCAGTCATCTCAAGGAGTTTTACAGCTGAAACTCAAGAAAATTGATGGATTCCTTGTTTGCACCTTCTTCAGTTGCATTGTCATACTAGATTGCTCAGTGTGATTTTCTGAAGATGGAATCTCAGCTTTCATCAGCTTGTGTCTGCTTTCAGTCTTCTTCCTTTCCTACTGCATGAGTTTCCTGTGAAGAGTAATTGTTAAGACATGTTCTCTATATTGACATGCTGTAAGACCAGCTCCTAAATGCTACAGCAAGAGTAAGAAAGAAGATCAGCTACCCAGTACCTGTTTGAATATTATAGAATTGGGAATGGTTTCCTCCCCCAATTGCATATGAGCTTTAACATTGCAGAAATTGCTGGTTTCGGTTAGACTTAACTGCTGACAGTTCAGTGTTTTTCACTAGGCAGCACTGCTGAGAAAACTGACTTTCTCTAAATGCAAAGGATGGCAAATGAAACTTGTAATATGTCATGTCTTGACTGATGATTACACTATTACAAATGGAAACCTTCAGTCAGATGTCTCAAGTTATACAAGAAATTAAATACATTTTCTCCATAAACACTCAAGAGCATCACTGTCCTCCAACAGATAAGCCTTAACTAAATGCAGCAATTAATTTCTGCAATGTTGAAATTCCTGTGTCATGGAGGGGAGGAAAGTATTCCCAGTTCTTTAACACTGAAGGGAAAGAAGTATATAATCCATCTGTAATGTTTGGGGAAGTGTACAAGCTAATGCCGGCAGTTTTTTATTGAAATTTGTTCAGACACAGTTTCAAATTATTCTAGATTTTGGCAATGGCTCATCACAAATTAGCTGAAGGTGCGTTCTCTCTCCTTTTCAATTAAAAAAAAAAAGTCTGTCTAAACACAGGACTATAAGAATTTTTTTCATGATTCTTAATAATCTGGATATGCCTTGAAACTTTATTTTGATGGGAGGAAAAACCACTCTGAAAACACGAGAGATTGGCCTTGAACATTACAGTGGATGGTATTGAGCATTTGAGTGGGAAGGGCAAAATAAATCCAATATGTGTTCAGATGCTTATGTTGAACTGGTTGAAGTGTTTTATTTCTAGTCTACATTACAAATATCTAAACAGAACATACATTCTGAAGTTCTGTAAATTCACGGTATATTATGGCAATTATTTTTGAATGACATGTCTGAAAGAGGCAGTAGAACATAATGTTACTGCTACAGCGTTGCTGCTGAAGTCTGTGCTCTGTAGGTAAACATCCCCTGGGGCATTGTTATCTGATGTCAAAAGCTATACTGATCCACTGCATTCATTTTTTATTGCACATGTCGATACTGGCCAGGCTAGAGAAAGCTGAACTGTCAGTCCTAGTCCTATGGGTTATACAATCAGTTCATATCCTAATACTATGCATTTTCTAATTTTCATTGTCATTTACTTAATTACAAGGTCTTTTATAAAGGCTGGACAACCTGTGATTAGGTTTTTTTTCTTATTGTACTTACATTTTTGGCAGTTTAAGGAATAATAAATATGATCGTCTTCTGGTTTAGAGCTTATATCACAGCTTCTTGAAAGATATGAAAAATGATAGTTGAGAGGAGCTGCTCATTGTAGCTGAAGCACTTTAGTCCATTTTAGGGAAGAAAATTGTACCTGCGGATGTCATACAGTGTAACTGAAACAGTTTGTGGTAGAGCTAGAGGTTTCTGGTGAAACACAAGAAGCTTAATCAGCTCAGAATGCAGCACCTGCTGTGCTTTTATATTCATAATTAACATTATTACTTGCATTTTGCATCGGTGGGTTATGCAGTAGGATTTTAATGAAGAGTGAAAATTGTGTAACTTGCTGAGCAAATGTGTGTCTGTGTGCTGACTGGTTCAGAGGAGATAAGCACAGGCTGTTGCAGTCAGCCAGAGGAGCTGTGGTTCAGTGCCAATATAGATTCTGGCATTTTGGAAGGGAAAGGTCAGGCATTATTATGAGTGGAAACAAAAGGGTGTGTTGAGTTACAGATTCAGTCAACTGCACGTTAGATGAAAAGGGAACTTTCGTTATGAATGTCAGTAGCCCTCATAAATGCAGTTCTATTTTTACTTCTTATACTGTTTTCTTCTTTTTATTTTATGTATTTTTTAACATTATCTGTTTTAACACTTTGTTTCTGTTGACTACATGGGATTTTGCTGGTGTTTGTATAGGAGGTATGGGGATGTTTCAGAAACCCACAGATTTGTATGGTTTATTAGGTTTATTAGGCCACACTCCGGGGCACTCATTGAGCAGGATCACTAATACCATTCTGTCAGTAATGTATTGCTAGATATGTTGCTGTTTTCTTAGCTGT
Source organism: Pterocles orientalis (assembly GCA_011057875.1). Classification (NCBI taxonomy): domain Eukaryota; kingdom Metazoa; phylum Chordata; class Aves; order Pterocliformes; family Pteroclidae; genus Pterocles; species Pterocles orientalis. The sequence goes on from WKFP01014237.1 coordinate 70,968, forward strand.
GTGTTTTCTATTTATTTTTTTCTTCAAAATTAGAAAAGTGCATCTAGTCTCCTGATACAGAAAAGAGGAAAGTCCTTTACTAGTGCTGTGGAAATGCCTATTAGTGTGTTCATTGAATCCAACATGTACTTAGTTAAATTGCATTTCAGACAGAAAAAGGACCCAAATCTTTGCAGAAGGATATTAGCAAGTTAGATTTGTAGGAAAGGTTCCTTTTGATTAGAATATGCTCAAAAGTTAGTAGGCAGCCCAAACTAGGAAGCAAGGCACAGAAGTTGCAGTAAAAGTTATAATCAAGGGTAGTTGTAAATGAGTAGTTAGTCATTCATAAACACTGAGAGGAAGAGAAACCAAAAGTTGCATCTTTGTAGATCTCTCTTTCTCTAAAATGCAGTCTTACTGGTTGCTCAGGAAAAGGAAGTAAATTTATGTAAGGTAAGCTTAAGCTGAAAAGTGATTGTCAGTCTTTATATGATTAAGTTGTATTTGCTACAAGCTTCAACTGGATCTATGGAAGGGTAACTTTCGTGTTTCACGTGTGAAATTAAGGATGCAAATGCAAATTGACAAAATAAGATGATGTAAAATTTGCAATAGATTGAACAGAATGGAATATGCTTGCTCTGATAAACTGGCTTCTTTAAGCTTAACTCCTAGTTTTTGAAGCTGTTTGGTAGTCTTTTGACTAGCCTTTAAAAATTATTTCAACTGCTGTTTGTTTTCTTTCTGAAGAAGTTAAATAGTTAAGAAGTTTTTACGTTAAGGTACTACGTGAGATCTGCACAGTAGATGAGTTAACCTCTTTCTGAAATGAAGGTTGCATTAAGTTGTTATTTCAGGCTGTCTGTAGAAGGAACCACCACCACTTCATCTCTGTATTTGTGACCTTTTTTGGATGAAGTATATTTGCCTTTCTTTCTTTAAGTGGAAGCACAGACTCTATAGAACAAGTTGATAAATGAGTTACTATGGCTCTGTACTTATATACTTTGACTCTTTTTGAGTTCTGTTTTTAAAGGCTGTCAAGGAAACAGTTACTTTAGATGCCTTCAGACTTGTGTTCTTGCCAGCATAGTTTATGTCCTATGCTGTACATTGTTCATGAGCATTTAGTAAAAACTCCTGTGTAAATTTGCCAAGCCTTTTCATGTTATATAGAGGGTAAAAAAAAAAAAGTGTATTTATAGTTTTAATATGAGTTGGCTTATAAAAATTTGTGTTTTTACTGGTGCAAAATCAGATTGGGATGTAAGCGATTTTTGCTAGCTACTGGAAGGTAGACAATGAAGCGTTAGCATCTTGTGTGAATTAGTGGAATGTACTTCATTTGCTTGCTGTGAGCAGTTGTGCTCAACTTGGCAGGAGTCCTGAAGCAAGAAAGTCAAATAACAGCTATTTTACATTCCCTTGCTGAGCTGAAAAGAGTGGGAATTGATCCACTGCTTTTGTTAAGAAGCTGTTTCTGTTTTAATAGCACATAGACAGTACACCATCTGATCATTAGATGCGGATGTTGTATTTGGATTCAGTATGGTTTATACTGTCTTGTGTGTGATAAAATATATTGAACTGGATAAAAGCTGTGGATAACTATGAAATAATAGTACATGCCGTATGTCAGATGGATTGTAATGTGAGTCCAACTGCCAGGTCTTTGAGATAAACATTATGATGTATATCTTTGAACATCATTTTATATTACTTATATAGTTGGTTATAGTTTGTGACTTTGTGATTGAAAAACATCGTTCTCTTGGTGTTTTCATGGCTACGATAATGCTCTCTTCTTGTGTCTACAACTATCTTTTCTTTATCCTGTTCAAGATATGTTTTAAAATTGTTCTTCCTCTATGTCCTTTTAATTGTCTCTAGCTGTCATCTTTTTTTTCTCATTTCTGTAGAGGTAAGGCTCACTATTGATTGGGTTAAATTAGATTGATTTTGTATCCCTCATTGTTCATTAGCTTACATCATTCTTGGATCATGAATTTCAGATAGATGACTTTGTGTTCTAAGTTCTTGGGATGAAAAGATTCTTTCCTTCTTTATGTTTTGCCTCATTGTCATTTATAACACTTATGAGTGTTATAATTGTTGCCTTCTGGATACAGACTTCAAGATTTGTATTTTTTTTCTGCATCAGCAGAATCTTTCTAAACTCCCCCTTCTGTCTTGCATTAGCATTCCTTTCTGCTGCAGGAGAGAGTAGGTAAAAATAGGATGAAAAAAACAGATATCCTATCAACGTAACCTCCTTATATTCTCTGGTTGCATCATAGACAGTACACACTGAGTAAAATGATATGCAACAGGCAAATATTAGTAGGGAAGCAGTTAATGTGTCAACTTTGCTTTGGGTGCTCTTGCAGAAATACAGGCCATGCTAGTTATTCTTCCTTGGGTTTTTCTATGTATTTTTGGTGTTTAATGATTATTTCAGCAGCAGAAAATTTGGAATAACTGCAAGAAATTATGAACACAGGTTGCAGGAAAATAAGCAGTATATTTCTTCATAGGAACAAAATTACCTTTACTTTCTTAAGTAAGCTTTTTGAACTTTAATAATTTCTCACATCAAGATTTTAGATGTAATTTTAAAGGTTGACTAGTTGGTAATCATAAGCAATGTAATTCTGTATTTATATAAAAATTAAACTAAATGTTAAGAAAAATACTATCGGTAGGGAAGATGAATTTTCCTTGTGAGAAACTTCATAAATTCTTCTGTCAGGACAGGATCTTTACATGAGAGATCACTGTTCCACTGCAGGCTAATAGATCAGACATCCTACACTGTATACCTTTAATTGTCTAGTATATTTTCAATTTATTTGTGTGCCATTTACTTAAAATATCAAGTGTTCTGTTGAGTTGAGATAGCGTACATGGTTTTCCAGAAATCATACAAATACTTTATTTTCCAAAGGCTCATAAAGAAACTATGCTTTCGGAAAGAAGAGGATAGATGCTCAAATGGATAAATAACTAGGACTTAAGAAACAAAGGGTAGGAATACATGCTGCTTTCACAGTAGAAGCAGATCACTAGGAGACATTTTTAGGTCTGGGCTGTTAAATACATTCATAAGTGATCTGGAAAGCATGACTAGCAAAGTGTCATTGTCACACCAGATGAAATTCAGTATAGATCAATATCAAGTGTCGGGAATTTCTTGATTTTTATGTATGTAACAAGGGGCTCTGATTTATCTCAAATTGAGAAGTTCAAATTATAATATGAAAATGTCATCTTAGTGCTCAGTATCGGCCGAGAAAAGCAAATACGAGTCTAGAATTCTTAGGAAAGAAATGGAGACAAAAAAGAAAATTCTTGTAGTGTCACTGCCCCTGTAATGTCAGTGCCCTTGTGTCATCTGTCTGTTGCCTCCTCTCTGCTTCAGAGAATGTTTTTGCTGCAAAGTGTGGCAGCTGAGGTGGTGGTCTAGGGAAATACCACCAGATGCTTAGTAGATTTTGGTCTAATCCAGTAATGTTTATGCTTTTTTATTCTTATCACAAGATTTCACTGAAAAGAAACAGTTTTCAAGTTACATCAGTTTAATCTCAATGCCTGCACATTTTCTGTGTTGTTATGATTAAGGTAGAATAAGCATTAATTACATGATTTTTAGTTGTTATGCATCAATAAGTGTTATAGACAGCTTTCCAAGAAAGGTGGGATTGAAGTTGATTACAGTTACATTAATTGCAGTTAATGCATTAAAAAATGCATATCAGCTTCTGAGGTAGATCTAATTAATTCTTGATGTTTGTTTCCTGTTCTGTATGTTACAGATGTGTGTCATTTAGCCCAGCCGGCAGTGAATACCACACAGCTGCTCTTGAGATGGGGGAGAGGATTGAAGGGGTAGAGGGAAAGGAGACTCATGGGTTAAGAACAATTTAATAGTTGAAATACAATAGAGAGTAATAATGATATTAACAATAATAATATAGAAAGATATAAATGAGTGATATACAGTGCAGCTGCTTGCCACCCGCTGATCAAGGCCCAGTCCATTCCCAGTACACGATCCTGGAGCAGAAGTCCTCAAACCACAATCCTGGAAGAGAGAGAACTGCTCAATGGCCAGAGAGAAAGACAGAGCTTCTGGACAGATCCTTATGATATATTGGGCATGACGTGTATGATATGGAATATACCATTGGACAATTTGGGCCTCAATTCTAAACCTAAGGTCAAATCCTAAGCCAGTGATTGTGGGCTATGCTCCTTCCTAGCTGCTTCTGCAACTGCACACCAGCAAAGCATGGGAAGATGAAAAGTCCTTGGCTTACTGTAAACAGTACTTGGCAACAACTGAAAACATCAGTATGTGTCAACATTCTTCTCAGCACAATTCCAAAACAGAGCCTCATACTAGCTACTATGAAGAAAGTTAACTATCCCAGACAAAACCAGGACAAAAACCTCTGAACTTAAAAAACCTTATTTTCCTTAAAATGTCTTATTCTCACTTGGGTGAGGCATTTCTTTTTCCTTATTAAGAAAGCTGAGTAAAAATGAATATGATACACGTTACATTTAACCTTCTTTAAAAGGTTTTAGATGTTATAATTTTTGACTGAGTTTCACACAACACACTTAGTAACAGTATCTCAATAGATAATATTTAAGTGTTATACTTAAGCAGCCCCCACTCCAGCTGATCCTTTCTTGAAAGATTTGAGGTGATGAATGACACTTGGAGTCTGTGATACATTGTCCTATACTTTCATGGATATTTCTATCCTCATTTGGACCTTTATTGTGATGGTATCATCTGATTAGCATTCTGAATCATTATGAAATGCTTATAATTAAAAAGGCATTGATGGAGAAAACAAAAATGCATGTTAATGCAAAACATATTTCACAGAATCACAGAATGTTAGGGATTGGAAGGGACTTCGAAAGATCATCTAGTCCAATCCCCCTGCCGGAGCAGGAACACCTAGATCAGATCACACAGGAACGCATCCAGGCGGGCTTTGAATGTCTCCAGAGAAGGAGACTTCACAACCTCTCTGGGCAGCCTGTTCCAGTGCTCTGTCACCCTCACTGTAAAGAAATTTTTTCTTATATTCAAGTGGAACCTCCTATGTTCCAGCTTGAACTCATTGCCCCTTGTCCTATCACTGGATGTCACAGAGAAGAGCCTGGCTCCATCCTCCTGACACTCACCCTTTAAATATTTAGAAACATTGATTAGGTCACCCCTCAGTCTTCTCTTTTCCAAGCTGAAGAGACCCAGCTCCCTCGGCCTTTCCTCATAAGGGAGATGCTCCATTCCCTTAATCATCTTTGTGGCTCTGCGCTGGACTCTTTCCAGCAGTTCCCTGTCCCTCTTGAACTGAGGGGCCCAGAACTGGACACAATATTCCAGATGAGGTCTCACCAGGGCGGAGTAGAGGGGGAGGAGAACCTCTCTCGACCTACTGACCACCCCCCTTCTGATACACCCCAGGATGC
>WKFP01014237.1:92028-135261 GCA_011057875.1 Pterocles orientalis
CACCTCCATCCCTGGAAAGGTGATGGAACAACTTATTCTTGATGCTGTCTCTAGGCATATCAGGGATAAGAAGGTCATTAGAGGCAGTCAACATGGCTTCACCAAGGGGAAGTCATGCTTAACCAACCTGATAGCCTTTTATGAGGACATTACCAGGTGGATAGATGATGGCAAAGCAGTAGATGTGGTCTATCTCAATTTCAGAAAAGCATTTGACACCGTCTCCCACAGTATCCTTGCGGCTAAACTGAGGAAGTGTGATCTGGATGATCGGGTAGTGAGATGGATTGTGAAGTGGCTGGAGAAAAGAAGCCAGAGAGTTGTGGTGAATGGGATGGAGTCTAGTTGGAGGCCTGTATCTAGTGGAGTCCCCCAGGGTTTGATATTGGGACCAGTGCTATTCAATGTATTCATCAGCGACTTGGATAAGGAAGTAGAGTGCACCCTCAGCAAGTTTGCTGATGATACGAAACTGGGAGGAGTCCTTGACATGCCAGAAGGCTGTGCTTCCATCCAGCGAGACCTAGACAGGCTGGAGATTTGGGCGGGGGAAAATTTCATGCAGTTTAACAAGGGCAAGTGTAGAGTCTTGCATCTGGGCAAGAAAAACACCAGGTTCCAGTGTAAGTATAGGACAAGGGGCAGTGGGTTCAAGCTGGAACATAGGAGGTTCCACTTGAATATGAGAAAAAACTTCTTTACAGTGAGGGTGACAGAGCACTGGAACAGGCTGCCCAGAGAGGTTGTGGAGTCTCCTTCTCTGGAGACATTTAAAGCCCACCTGGATGCATTCCTGTGCGATCTGATCTAGGTGTTCCTGCTCCAGCAGGGGGATTGGACTAGATGATCTTTCGAGGTCCCCTTCCAATCCCTAACATGCTGTGATTCTGTGATTCTGTCTTACCAGATAGCAAAAAAATTACAATTTGAAAGCATTTTTAATTATATGACTCTCTTGTTTGCTGATACATTCCTATATGAAATAACTGTTTTGCGAAGCTATATATTTTCAAACTGTTGAAAATATTAAAATTGCCAGTAAAGAAATATAATAAGTTTCATATATGCTGCAGGCTATACTTCTCTAAGAACTTGTAATCATCAGTCTACCCAGGCTGGTGATTCAGAACATTGCACATGTGCACACACACGTACATGTATGAAAAAAATAAGTTTACAGTAGGTAGAGGGATGGACATTAGCCTAAAGAAATGAAATAGGTTTCTAATTTCACTTTTATTGCAGGAAATCATGGTGTCATTTACCAGACATTCAGAAGTGCTCTCACATATGGCTTCTATATGTCTTTTGGTTTGTTTTTGTTTGCACTGAATGTGTTTCAGTTTTTTTACTTTTTTTTTTAAAGTGTGCATAAGCTTTATCAGTTCTCCTGTATCAGACCTGTCCTTTGGACTCCATTCTTCTGCACTACCTGTTTTATGGCAGTTCATACTGTGGTACCAATCAAAGCATGCACTTTGGAATGTGTTTCATTTTTCTACAGCCTATGTGACTACACTAAGAAACATCATTCTCAGAAACATCATCCTCATTCACAAAATTGTATAATTTGTTATTAGTATTGATGTGGCACTTGAGTCACTGGTAACAAAATATAAGCTCTGTTTGGAACCACTGAATTCAATCAGATATGTGCCAGTTCTTTAACTAGGACTAAAATAAATGTTATTTTTACCCCCATTGACTACACAGAGTCAGAGCAGTTGAGAGAGGAGGAATTCCTGGAGATCTTTCATAGATGGAATTATTAACTAAGTTATGATTTCAGAACCCTTTTATTGATGTTCTGTGAACCAGAAAGAAGCCAACTTCAGCTCACAGTGTTAAAATTAGCTTGTTAGTCTGGCTTCTGGAAGAATGCCACTTATGAAGTGAAGAACCTGTGGCATAACTTATGAAATTGTGGCATTTGAAAATGAGACAGGATAATTTGGAATCCTGCAAAAGGTACTTTAATTAACCACCACACACAGAGTTTCATTTTGGATATAAATGTTTTAATTAGTTAGTAAAGCATTTCATTTGAGCTGAAAATTGACTCAGGAGTATACTGGAGTACAGCTTTAAAAATTTACTTTCAAAGAATAGAATTTGTGCAATATTCTTTTTTTGATTCTTAACTTAATAGTGTAAAACTGGTCAACAGAAATGCTAAAAACAAGTAGAAATAGGAGGACACCAAAATCTTTACCTGTTATAGCTCAAATGCAATTCTTTTGCATTCTGTTCTGTAACAGAATGAGAGTATAAATAATTGCACATTCATGCTTGCTTCTAAAATAACATATTTGCTGTGTTTTTCTCCCCCTTATTTGTTCCGTTTTTAATTCTTTCCAACTTTCTGTCCCAGTCTCCTGTCAGCCCTGGCTATGAGGTATGTACAGAATTTACTCTGCATCGTACTGTCAGGAACATCCTCTTTTGTGATTGTCAGTGTCAATGGGAAGAAATGCAGGAATTTAATCAATTAATATATTACAAACTTCAGAACTCAAGAGCATTTGTTTTTCTTTAAGAAAGAATACAGCCAGTGCGAAACTCAAAATTCTGGATTCCAAAGTGAAGGTCATCATTCTTATTCTAAACAGTAAAATTAGCTAACATTAAAATATTTTTATACAAAAGTGGCTTTTTAATTTCTCAGGCATGACAGAGGTCATTGGTTGAACTGAATTAAGTCCTTTTTTCCTGGTAGTAACATATGGGAAGAAAATTTTAACTTCACTTTCAGAACATTGGAAACTTGCTGGAGTAATGTAGAAAGTAAACATTTTATTTTAAGCTAAACAAATCTAACTTTAAGTGCTTACCAGCAATCAAATTCTAATACCATAATGCAGTGTAGTAGCTTTTTTCAGAATATGGTTGCACTAAAAAAACTTACGGTCAAGGATTCTGCATCTCTGTGGAAATAAACATGAACAGGGTACAGCTAAGTTACAGCTATAAATTAAAAAGAGTATCAAGTCTAAATGAAGAAATGATTTTTTTAAAAAATTAATATTTCATGTTGAAGGTTGTCCTCTTTGACTTTCAGTATGTTTTTTCCAAAGAAGTTTGTTTCATGTTTAAAGTTTCAGAAGTTTTTGAAACTGTGAAATGTTGGCAGCTTTTCCTTACAGCATTTATTTCAGATGCAGCCGGAGAAGAGCACACTTTGCAAATATTTTCCTTTTTAGAAATGCTACATAGTTAATCTGAGGAATATTTTGCTATGCTGAAATGAAGATTATCATGGCCAAACATCTGTATTTTCAAAAGAAATAACTTTATTTCTTTCCAAAACACATATATTCTTATTGTAGTGTACCCCAGAACTACAACTCCACAGAATACCCATAAAACCGTACAAAAAAACCATATATAGAACAGGGTTTTTGTAGTATCTAAAATAATTTTAAGTATGTGCTATCTGAAGAATGATGAATCCATCAATCTGGATGGTGTTGAATTACCCTAAATTAACAGTAATTAAAAGTAGTAATGAAAAAAATAACTGTAGTTAGAAGAAAAACAAAATTGTGTTTCTTTTCTAAAAAAGAAAATATGTTAAACACCTATTTTTTACATTAAAATACATTTATATGACATAATATAATTGTATTTCTATTTATTTTTGTATATGATTCCATTATTTTGATAAGTTTTATTCATTCTTCTAGAAGTGATGAACGTTGTTATGTTAAGGTAATTTTATAGACACACTGGGAGTGGTTTCTCAGAAAAAGCCTAGCTGAGCTTTGCATTTAAAGTAGCAGTGCTGTGTCTCACAGGGCACAGGTAAGTGGAATATTACAGAGTTACTTACATGTTATCTTTGTTTTTTGATGAAGAATCAGGAATTATTTTTTACTAAATTATTTATACTTTAAATAATTTCCATTAAAAGACTATTTCTGTATCACTGACAGAATACAAAGCACCAGGTATTGCCTGCCGCTCTAGATTTGTTATAGGCAGAGCTGGCTTGAAGCTTTTCAGCTATATGTAGAAGAGTGATTTTGCAGAACTAGGCGGGTAGAGTCTCTGGAAGGGAATTGTCTTGAGTTGTAAGTGGCCATTTTCTCTTTCTTGTCCCGAGCTCAGCTCTTAATACAGCTGCTCCTTTCTCTTACTCCATTGAAATAAGGAGTCCTCGTTTCCAGTGACTCAAAAATTCCTGCTGTACAAAGCCTTCCTTTTCTACATTCAGACAGAAGACACATCTCCTTTACCCAGTTCCAGTCCCTGTAGAGCTTCATATGCCTCCCCAACTCACTGGACTGGAAGAAAGGACACCTTGAGGGAAGGGTTAAAGAAGACGTGTGGTGTTGCAGCTGAGAGCAGCTTCCTTTTCTAATGGCTAGAGTTCATTAGAACAAAGATATTGAGAGGCAAAATTATTATTTTCTCTTGAAGAAAGACGCTCAAATTAACTCTGAATTGATACCACTCATAGTTATGTTCTATTCTTGTCACTCCCAAGTTATCCTTCCATGCTCCAGTGATGCACACTGCACATTCCTCTCTATCTTATGGGAATTTATTTTCAGTGTGCTTGTTTGTTTAATAAAAAACCCTATGCTGTTTTGGGCAGTCCTCCTGAAACTCCAAAATCTAGATGTTATTTTAAGATAATAAAAGTGTAAAATATAGGCTGTGAACTGAGCCAATCCTAAGTAATGTTTACATTGATTTAGTGCCAGATTCACCAGGTGAATGTAGGGTTATGCACTGAACAGAAATGAGAATCAAGAGCTCAGTGAATCTGACACTGAAAGTTAAATATTTAAATAGGAATTTCAGTTAATTCCACAATCTTTTAAGTATCATTTTTTAGTTTTCTTGCTCTTTTACAATTATTTTAAATATTTAAACATGTTAAAGGTAAAAAATAACTCAAAAAAGCTGTTTAAAATGTAGTTTCCTTTTTTCTATGACATTCAAAGTCCAGCTGAACCCTGAATTAAGACATTGTAGGATACAGAAAGTAAATTTGGAATGGCTTACCTTACACACTGCTATGCCATAAAGTAATAGTAGTCCCTATACTAGCTGCTATGCACTAAGTACTGTAGGACTGATTTGCTTGTGACTAATTCAAACTGCATTAGAGCTTTTCTGACCTAGTTTGGCCCAATATGACTTTTTCAGAAATTCATTACAGCTGGATGAGATCTAAAAGATGATCAAGCCAATTATTTTAAGTTAAAAGGAAGTTTAGGAAAGCATTAAATAGTGCATCAGTTGTACACCTAATATTTTCCAAATATCTAGGAAGATAGGTAGAAGAGAAAATGGTAAACAGCCTAAGATGTACATGTTCTGAAATTTCATAGGTGCCATGTCTGCTGATGTTTTTGAGTACAACTTATTTGTGATCCCTGGGAGAGGTTTTTTGGGTATTTGATTCTTCAGTTTATAAGAGGAGAGATGTTCAAGTTGTTCTTGCTCTCAAGTAATTGTCACTTGTTCTTAAATCCCCTATTGTGTTTTTAGGAAAGACATACAATAATAGTAGCTGTCAGTTTATGGTCCTTCATATAAGTCACCATGGCTTAAACTGAGGACTTGTAGATGCTCTGTTACTGTGACAGTAGGAATTCTTTAGGAGTGTATGGTATGTCTAAGCAAATGTACACTCAGAGCTAACTTTTTGTGGTTTCTAAGTGCTACCACAAGAGTTTGCACATACTGAAAATACAAAAAAAGCGGCAAACCCTGCAGCATGCATTATACTTTCCTATAGCATCTTTGAAACATCATTCATGTTAATGAAGTGGTATGGGATCTCAAAATGCAGTTTGTATTTTGAGGAATAGAAGCAATCAGCACAACCTTTTATCTCCCCTTACATGGCCCAGACATTTTCAGTGGTGCTTTCCCTTCTAATATACGAGCTTGTTTTTCTCCATTGGTATCATCCTGCTGCCCCCAAGCTTCCTCCCTTTAGACAAGCCTCGCCAAGCTGATTTGTCTAGATCTCGTCTGTCCCATGCCGAAACTTTTTCCAAACCAGTGTCTGTGGTTAAGCCCAAAGGCCTGCTGGTTATCTCTGGTTCAGTAAAAATGATGTGGAGACAGTGTCAGATGGGGATGCATTTGCACAGATATTGGAGAGAAGAAAAAAAAAAGGCAATATTAATATGTGATAATGTGAACCAGAATTGTACAAAGATTCCCTGAAGGGTTTTGTCTTGAATTGTAACTTGGCTATGCCACCTTTGTGTCATGGTATGTGCCTTTTTTTCTTTCTTCTTAGTTCTATGCAGTAGCCTCAGCTGAGCTGCTTATGGTGTGGGCATTCTAGTAGTGCAAGAGACTTATGTGAAAATAATATGTGACTTTAAATTATTATACTTAAAATTATGAAGCACATAATAGAAGGTCAAAGTAAAGCTAATGTTATTGAAGAAACATGTCTGTAGGATGCAGGAAAAAAGCTTTGTGCTATGTAAGTCCTACTATGCCTGCTGTCACCAGCAAATCCTTTGTCAGCAAAGGGCTTTTGTTTTGGGAAATCCCTGACTCTGAGAAGTTACTGCAGTCACACAACGACTGCTGAAACCCAGTAATCTTCTCTTATGGCTTTACAAAATAAGGCAGGTTACAGACAGAGCATTTAAACCACTGTTTGCTGGAATTGATGCCTGAGTGGAGGAAAAGGGTACATAATAATTTCCATCTGTGGATAGTTTAATATTAACAGCTTGTATTGAAATCAGTTCTTTGATGTGTTTACACATGTAACATTCAAGTGTTTTTCAGACCATAGCTATCTAACTATGGTGCTTGAAGGAATAAATCATACACTTGACTTAACGAGAAGAGTGCAAGAAGCCTTGAAAGACAACACAGTTGATTGCATTCTATGGTGTGGTATTTCAGTATATTTAACTGAAGATTTGTTGCCTTGAATTCACTTAATTACAGTCACGCGGTTTAATTTGTAGAAAAAAGTCAACATTTGCATTGCATTAAAAACCTTCTAGTTCCTGTGGTTACATAGATATCCAGCACCTCATTTGACAGTAGCTTCCTGTGGTGAAATTGTATATGAACATATTAAGGCTTTATCATCTGTCTTCAATATAGGAAAGAAATTCATGTTTCAACAAGTGTGCTTCAACACTGAAAATGAAACTTTATATGGACTGTTATTGCTGTTTGTTTTTTTTTAAAATATGCATCACTTTTCTCAGTTATCCAAGGAAATAAAAAAACCTAGCTCATGACAGTTGGCTTCTTTTATTAAAGCAAATATTTTAAAAATGTAGGAATAACTGTGTTGTTTTTGATTTAGTATCTCAGTGTAAAGTAGAGGAACAATGTCACCATACTTTTTAGACGTTGAGCCTGCAAAAGTTTAGCTCTTCTTTGTGAACAGTTTTGAAATATTACATATTTAGGAATGTAAAAGATGTGTAGCCTGTTCTGAGTGAAGTTTACTGCCTTGAATGTGTTTCTACAAGCTTTATTTAAAATCAGATAATCAAGTGTCAAAATTTAAGTATTTCTTTTCTGACTCTTCCAGAACATGACAGTAAAGTTTTGTCAGAATCCCTGGGACATTTTTAGTGGGACTGTTGAAATCTTCTAAAAGAAGTCAGGCAAACAGCAGTCTGTTTTATGTTTTAGGCTACCCTATGCAGCTGGATTGCAGGGCTGTTTCTCATCTTTGTTCCCAAGAGGCCAACTCTGCATCCAGACAGTCAGCTTTTATTGCTTCCCCTTCAGCATCTCTCTAAAGTTTCTTTGATTTCTGTGCCTGGGAGGGATAGATGTGGTGCTAGAAGACAATCAGACTCACCCAGGTGATGAGAACAGCTGTCCCCATTGGCAGGGAATCAGTATACATTTCAGTTTCTTAATTGTATTTTGCAATGGATTTGGACAAGGTGAAAACACAGACAGAGGGATCTCCTGCTGAGGGATTTTACCTTTAGGGTAACATTTGTGTGGAGGACTGCCTCCTTCCTCTGATGACAGGGTTCTGCGCAATGACTTTGTACTTCTGGCTATCGTAGACAAAACTTGTTGTGTTCTTGATTGCCTTTTAACAAAGCTCATCAGATAAACCATGAGTAGCTTCAATATATTCAAAAATATTAAATTGAACTAGAAGGAGGGGCAAGGCATCAGCTAATGGAAGTCCTGCGGAATGCCCCACGTTGGGAAATTGGAATTAAAAAACACAACTTTTTTTCAAAATAAAAGAGGAAACAAACACTGGATTGTATTAGATATTCTCATAGTTTAAGGCATAATTGAATTGAAGTCTCTGGATCGGGTCACTGTCACTGACTTGGTTGGACATCCATACAGTTAAATATCTGCACATGTTTCTTTGTGTTTGGTGTCACTTGGAAAATCGTATTCTGAGCTGTTAAAGTATAGATTACCTTGCTGGTATGATTGTTCTGAAGGACTGTTTAGTGTTTGGAACAGCACAGGCTCTTAGTTTCCATGGTGTAATCCAGTTAAGCAATCATTTCCTGGGAACTTTCCAGATTTGCTGAGTCAGTAGTCTGGCTGACTACCAGGAAAAACTAATTTATCTTTCTAACAAACCAGGCACAGCAGCCGAAGAAGAAGGTGCTTTGTGGAAGAGATTCTTGCTTTTGCAGTGAAAATAGGATAGTTCCTGGTTTCCTTTCTTTCAGGGGCTTTAAATTGTGGCATCTGTATGATGCTGGCAGTGCTGGAAGTTAAAGTTGAGGGATATTGGCAGGAGTTTTGGAAGATACTGGGAGGAGAAGCTCCTCATTGACAAGATGGAGGAGATATTCCTCCTCCCAATCGATCAGTCATCAGAGGGGTGTGGAGTGACTGCTCTGGCTGCTGTGAGTCTTCTGTCGTCCGGTTCCCTTCCCCTGCTGCCTCTGAGCAGAAGCAGAGGGTCACGTTGTCTCTGGCTGGAAGAGGTAAGGAGTGCGAGTCTATCATCAGGCATGGGCATTCAGGAGAGAGACCAGATCCATGACTGCTGATGTCTTTTCTAGTATGGGAGGACATAAAACTCAACTTTACCTTTTACTTGACCTGAAGACACTGTAAATTAAGAACTGCTGGTGTGTTACACAGTGTGCTATCCTTATAATTGCATAGCAGTCCAGTGCTTGCATGACTGTGAATAGAGAAAGCTGACAGATACTGCTTCAAGGAATTTGTTAGAATGAGTTTAGGCCTGCCTATTTAATTTCACTTGTTTGAAATCCTGGTGTTCATTTATTATTGAGATAGTTATGCATTCTCAGTACATTAACAGAAATTTAAGCAACAGTTTGAATACTAAAATCATGTTAAATAATTTAGCTAGGGATTGGTCTTGAAGACAACATCCTGCACTAGTCTTCTAGTGTTTTACCTGATTGTTTAGTATCCATTTCTGCTTGAACTGTAAAGAACACTTATAAATTGCTAGCAGAAATTTAGATAATCACTTATTATCTAACGTTACTCAGCAGCCATGTGAAAAGAGATTTGAGGTATATCCTTCAAAAAATTATAACTGTGCATTGATTGATAGCAAATTTGAGAAACAAGTTTAGTGAACAACACTAAAAAAGGTTTATCAATGGTAACTTGGTGTTCAGTCAAAGCTGATGGTATGAAAAATGACTGTTGCAGAATTATCTTTCAGAAAGGATTGAGTCGATGTAGAGCACACAGAATTCTGACCATAGTGTAGGGCTGAGGATGTCTGACTTGCAGGGCACTGCACCAAGACGGAAGTAGCGTCAGCCCTGGCGGAAGCTGTCCCTGTTCTGCACACAAAAATGAGAGACTGCATAAGTATTTCTGGCTCCTCTTGTGAGCTTTGTCCTGCCCACAGGTACTGAATTTTGTACAAGCTGAGCAATGCAGTTTGGACTGTGTATGTGGGCTCATTCTTCCTTTCTCCTGGCTGGCCGCCTGCCCTCTCTTCCAAAGCCTTGTTCGTGCTGGCTTCATCAGACTTAATGCAATCTGCCTTGTAAATATTAGGCAAACAATGTTGCTAACTAACATATATTAAATAAATTTAGTCCTAAACTGTGACTGGTTTGGGTTTGGTTTTTTGTTGTTTTTTTTTTTTACTCGTAAGTGCTTTACCAAGCATGAAGATCTAAAACTCAGGAAGTAAATGCGTAATATGTGAAATCGAAGTATGTACTCATACTTTTTCTACTATTATTTGGGATGAAGATAAGACAGATGCTTTCTTATACTTGTTTTAATCTAGTTTGTTTGTGGTGACCACACGTACCTGGCTTGTATGATGTATTTTGCATATTTCTCCTTGATTTGACAGGACTGTGTTCGTACAGTGGATAAGCATTTGGTGCGTTGTTGTCAAATAGCAGGGTGGCTCTAATGTTCAGCAGATCAGATCTATTGCATACATGTCTTTGGAAGGACAGGTAGTTCTGCAGTACAAACAAACAAAAAAGTTTGATCGTCACAGTAAGAAACCTATCTGATTTTTGGAAGGAAGAAACTTTTCCGCCCCCTCCCCCCCAGTGTAGTTTCAGCTACTACAACTTTTTGAACACTGCAGGCTCACTGGTGAATGACTCATTTTCTAGCCTTCAGTTATCAGAGTATTAGCAGATGATGGCAAGAAGATGGCGAGTTTTAAAGCAAGCTGCATCTTGTCACTTTTTTTCTCCTTTCCATGTTAACTGTGAGTGTAGTTTGGTTGTTTCTCAAGGGCAAGTGTTAGGAGAAGGCAGTTTTCTGGGTCAGTTGTTTTCTGGGTTAGTTACCATATTTACATCTAAATGAGTTTAGTAGAGAAAATATAGTAACTAGTTTCTTTCAGGAATTCTTTTAATTCCATACCTTAGACTGTGTGTCTCACTTCATACATATTTATCTATATGCATTTAAATACTTATTGTGGTCTATTCTGCATAATCTAGATGTGGAGAGGTTAGGCGATAGTAAAAATTGTAAATAAAGGAGATGGAAAATACCGGTTTTCTATCAAAAAACTGCATGCACATAGAATAAGGTGGTAATTTTCTTAACTTTTGTACAAAAAATACAGCCTTTCAAAGTTAGCTTTGATATAAAACAGAAAATAAGACAGGTAAAAATGGTTTGTTTTTATCAGAACACGAAAAGCAGTCAGAGAAAGGGTATGTTGCATGCTCTGTTAGTGTTTAAAAGTACTTACGTTACTTGTTATGACATATGACTTACTATTCTTGAGGTGAATATATATGAATGTAATATTCTTTTAAAAATCAATAAATCATTATTATTTCAAATGTTCTTTTTATGTATTTCACAGCAAAAGACACCGTCAGAATCATTTACTGGGCGAGAGAAGAGATCAAATTCACAGTCCTACATTGGACGACCTATTCAGCTAGACAAGATCTTACTGTCCAAGGTTAAAGTGCCCCACACTTTTGTTATCCACTCTTACACACGGCCAACTGTTTGCCAGTACTGTAAGAAGCTTCTCAAAGGGCTTTTCAGACAGGGTTTGCAGTGCAAAGGTAAGTAAACGCCCTTTAGGGACGTAATAGCTAAGCATAATAAAACTAGTAAATTAGTATTTGAGTAGTTACTGTGTAGCCTGACTCATGATTTTCTCACTAAACTGTCTAGGTGTAGGGACATGTACAATTACGTTGGATTAAGCTGAAGTCAGAATTGCAATAATTGCTGTTCTGCAGGAGCTGGCTGCATGGCTGTTCGTTCTTACCCTGCGGTATATCTGCAATAGCTCTCATCTTTTTCCTTCAGTTGTAAATTTTCTTACATTTGGCACTGGGTCAGTGTGTGCTTACAGGCAGTTACAGCAGAATAGTTAACACAAGTGCTGAATTCCTATCTTCATTGTTTTCAGTCTAGAGTCTTATGCTTGAATTGAAGCACATGCCTGAGTCGCAGCAGTTCAGGTTTTGGGGGGATGTGTAATGGAAATAAAATAAGTTGAGCTTATATGAGAATTTAAAAACACATTTTTTTTCAGTGTGACAAATGTGCTCTCAAGTCTCATGATGGTGTACCTTAGTAGGTGCCAAAGTGAATCAAGTCCTTTGGATTGTAGCCTAGATTACTGACTCGCCTTAGTCAACAAGAGGGCCCGTAAAAACAAAACATTGTGTATACTGTGGTGTTAGATAACGTTGGCTACCAGATCTTTAAAATCACCTTAATTCTATTAAAATAAACAAACTATCATAAAATTAATCAGTATCCTTTGTGCTGCTTCTTTGAACTAACACCTTGCAAAAATTCAAAGTTCCATTAATTTAACTTCAGATGTGATTCTGATGTGATTTAACTAAAACAAAACCTCTGTGAAGGCATCACCTGTTTCAGTTCATTTTGAATCCCAGTGACACATACTAATATTAACGTGATTAAAAAAAAAAAAATTACCTATAGCTTGGCACTGCTGAACCTCAGCTGGTTTTTGGATCAATCTGAAGTTAAATAATGACAAGAATATAGACAACTTGGGTGTATTTTTTTCCTTCCTGACTCTTTGCTTTTCCAGGTGTGTTAATAAGTTATAGCTTTTAGTTTAAGTAAAATGTGTTTGTAAGCCGAAAGAAAACAATTAAGATGGCATCTAATAAAGTGCTACTTAACACGTGAAAAAATAAAAGTAGAGCGAAATAAAAATATCTGGAAAATAAGGAATACATTGAAGGAACCCTCCACTGAAAGCTGTCTAGAAGTTGCTTTGAGATGTAAAGAACAAATATTTTCTCACTTATAATTGTTGGCTAGATTTCTGCTCTTTCAGTTTTCACTTGTCAGTATTTGATATGTAGTCAGTCTCATAAACTGCAGTGGATATACTGCAGCCCAACCTTCTTCTTTCCCTGGAAAAGCAGCTCTGACTTTCCAGCCAAGCACTGGGGTCTCCTGATGGCTCCTGTAGAAGAGTCAAGCATCTGCTTTGGCTGCAGCTAGTGCCTCCACCCAGCCGCCCTGGTGATCCTTTCCTTTCCCCTCAGGGAAGCACACTTCTAGCATGTTCATCCTGTCCCTTCCGCTGGCGGGTGGCATGCAGCCTGGCTAAGGAACGCTCTCTGGACACGTTAACTTTGTATCAGCGAAATGGCAGGGCTTGAGATTTATGGTCTGGAGAGCAAGAAAAAAGTATAATTGTGTCACAGAAAAAGAGAAATAATTTTACTGTGTCCCTTTTTGTCATATCAGACTGTAGGTTCAACTGTCACAAACGCTGTGCTCCTAAAGTGCCAAATAACTGCCTGGGGGAAGTTGCCTTTAATGGAGGTAAGTTGCCTTAACTATTGTTTCTGTCATTGTTTAAACCATCCATTAAATAAAGGGGAAATGTAAAACTGATGTGTACAAAGGCACGTTTTTTCATTGCTTGGGAATGGCCTTTCCTCCACAATATTTCTGTTGTATGTTGAGGTGTGGGAGGAACCGCACGAGTGGTTCATACACCATCAGCTCAGAGCATGTGTCTTCCAAATAGGTGGCACTGATAGACAGGCTCAGCTGTGCCACAGAGGTGCTGTCAGCAGCAAAACGGCTGTGTGATCGCGGCCTGTTGAATGCAGAATGCCAAGGTACAGCAAAAAGCCACATGCATGAGAAGTTACTTTTTAATCTGGGGGTGTGGGGGGGAAGTGTTTTAGGATAATCTTGCTAAAAAGGAAAAATATACATACATGAACTGGGAATGTCCTCCAGGAAAAAAATTTCACTGCTTACTGTTGACATAAAACTAATTGTATTAGCTGGCAGAAATCAAGGTGTGAATATCTGCCCATTTTCCCATACATGAGCTGTCCGTTTTGTGTCAAGTATAGGAATGCATGAGTAGGCTTGACAGACAGTACTGGAGAAAAAAAGAGTGGTTGTAGATGAGTTGTTGATTGCCTTGAAAATGTCACTTTTCTGTGTGATAAGGGAATGAGAAGTGTGGCAAAGTGTTCAGTTTCTAATGTGTATTACCATATTAAGTTGTCAGCCTAAACCACTTCTGACGTTAATAAAGTATTGCTTTATTAGATATCCTGTTTCAAACTTCAAAACAATGATCTACTTTATTGAAGACATATCAAGAATTTCCAAAATTAGGAATGTTAACTAATATTTTTTGTAGTATTTCTCATAGTAGTGTGACTATTACTATAAAGTTTTCCTGTTTAATGGAATTGGTGTAAGCAAAAATGTTTCAGATGCTGAGTATCCAACTTGAAACGTGATAAGGTGCATGATTTTCTGGAAGGTTGATGTTGCACTCCTATTGCATGTTGTCTCTGATATACCTCAGACTGGACTCTTGGAGTTGCTGGTATTCTTTTTTTTATAAAAAAAATCTTTTGCACCATTTATAGCTCACTTAACCATTAACCATTCCATAACAGAACTATTTCTTTGGGAGTGGAAGTACTGATGCTTATGGAAGGTTATGGCTTGATTTTCAAATCCAACAGCTAAAAATATGCCGTGATATGTTAGTTCCATTGATAACAGTATAGAGTTTTTCCTGAGATTTGGAGAGCCAGAGAAAATAACAAAGTCTGTTTATAAGTGATAAAATTTTTCCTGCATAGGTGCAGTTTTAGAGAGGAGTGCAAAACTGAATTGATCAAAAGGACTAGAAGAAGACAGGAAGGCAAGACTTGTTTCTGGACAGCTGGACTAAATGAACAAAATTTACGTTTATTTCTGAATTGCTCCATAAAGTTCCCTCTTTAGATCTGAGGCAGCTTTACTTCATCCCTCCAGAACACCCACTGTGCCCCTTCCCTGCCTTTGCCCGGCAAGCAGCACACTACTTTGTTGATTTGTCTCCTACACATGAATCCAGTGCTGTACTGGTGGGAGGAAGAGCTGAGTGAGGAAAATTTGTGAAAAGCCACTTAGGGTGAGAACGCATACTCCAAGTGTGCACCAAGTGTACTCTTTGAAGCTTTCCATCTTAAAATTTATAGAATTTGATTTTTTCCCCACCAAATAATAGCCATAGTATGGTTTCTATAGCATCAAAGTAAAACTCTTAATGATGTGTCGTTACTGATATAGGGTCCTTAGTATGATCAAAGGCAATTTCATACTGGTATCTCATTTCTATTTTTACAGTAATTTAGTTCACATTATTTTCAAACTTAATAAATACAGTATCTGTCACTGTGTCCATCTGCTGTGTGATACATCTTCCCTAAAATAGTAGATGAAGGAAGAGCTAAAGCAATAAAATTTCAAGTATGGTCTTATTAATAAACAGGTTATATACTAAATGTAGGAGGTTATTTTTGGCTGATAGTGGTTTTATTAAAAATAGAGATTAAAAAGTGTTGTAAGAATAGCAAAGAAAAAGCCATGCACTGTAAAGTGTCATTCATGACTGGATGACTGTTTCTGCTAGAGGTGAAGTATAATGTGTCTCTTAATCACACATCAGTAACTTATATCCAAATATTTTAAGACATTTTAAGTACATGGAAACAAACCTTTCAGCTGCGCACTTGTAATTTGAGTGAAATGGCATCAGTTCAAAACATTTTGCTGTCAGCAAGTTCAGTGTGCTTTTTCTTTTGAGGCATCATCCACATTGACTGTCAAGATCCTTCCTCCACACAATTAGG
Organism: Pterocles orientalis; assembly: GCA_011057875.1. Lineage (NCBI taxonomy): Eukaryota > Metazoa > Chordata > Aves > Pterocliformes > Pteroclidae > Pterocles > Pterocles orientalis. The sequence continues at coordinate 107,607 of WKFP01014237.1, forward strand.
CAAAAGTTTCTTGGTGAGAATATTTGTTGTCTTCTGTGTGATTTTTAACCTCACTTCAAATTTCAGAAACACTGCAATCATCTCAGAAAAACTAATGCTGTCTTTACTGTCTGACAGGACTGATGATTTTGACATGTTAGATGACTGCCTGTATAGCAGCAGGTTGAGTTTCAACAAAATGCCTGTTTTTTTCGGTGGTATTTTTTTTTTGGGGGGGGGGGACGGGGTTAAGTAAGTCCTTAGGTAAATACGTTTAAAGTTTTATTTTCCTTTCTATCTTCCAGATAAATCCATTCACAAGCAGCAATACAGTAAAAAGTTATTTCTTACTCTGATCTTGCTTAGACATATCTAATCTTGAAACTGGAAAGTTTAACAATATTTAAATATAAGCTGGAAGATACCATTAATACTATGCCATTGTCAAATAAGTTAAATCCTAAGTCCTATTTTTCTTAAAAATCCTATTTTTTCTATGTTATCTTACATTGGATTTTTTTTAATATTTATTTAATATTTCCGCAAAGAGCATTATTTCAGTATTTTGAATTACTGTGTCATATTGTGAAGCCTTCACAGAGAACACCTGTGTAAAGGAAATATATTTTTTTCCCAAAAAAAGTATAATGTCTTGGGAGTTATTTCAATAGTTCATCGTCATGTCGTCATCATTTTACAAAATTCCTAGTTTTGAAATTACTGCTCTTCTAGCATCGGTTTGCAGCTGTAGCCTGCCAACAGGCATCAAGCCAGTGCACAACATTCAAGCTGTATAGAAAATCTGCCAGAATATCTCAGAAATAAATCTCAGGAGTATAGAATGTTTGATAGAAGTCCATGGATAGGAAATTCTGCTTTGACTTTGGCGTTTTTTAGTAGAAAGTTGTATCTCTGAAGGTATTTTGATTTGATGCATTTCTATAGTGATTTTCTAAATGACTGTTTGAAAAGCACACTTCACCAGTACACACAGAGGGCTGAGTAGAGATTGACCCAGGCAGTAGAGCTCCAAAGAGAACCTGAGTTTTTCTGAAGCTCAAAATGTGTCAGGATGTTGTGAATGGAGTATTGTATGTTTTCAGATAATAACTTCAGAAGCTGTATTCCAGATCTTCTTAGTCCTGGAGCTGAGTCTGATGTGGTCATGGAAGAAGGGAGTGATGACAATGACAGTGAAAGAAACAGTGGTTTTATAGATGACATGGAAGAATCTATAGGCCATGATTCAGAGATGTCAATGACAGGATGCCATAGTGACAATGGGGAAATGCAGGATACTGATCCAGATCACGATGAATCTAACAGGATGATCAGGTGAGCTGGGGAGTGAGTGTACCTTCCACCTTGTTTTGCACTTATTTGTAAGTATCATGTCTAGGGCTCAAGGGGGAATCTACCTGAAACCTATTCTTGCTCACTGAGAGTGGAGAGAGCTAGTGAGTTGTGTTGGTTCTGAAATTGCAGTGAGATTACTTCACTGAATATCTGCGTTAGGAATGTAAGAGAAGCTTAAAAATTATTGTCAAGTTGAAGTAGCAACAGAAAACTGATGCACAAGTAACTTACAGGTCTATTCTCTTATGAAAATTATGTTGTGAGAGTATTTGTGCACAAGCAATAGAGGCTATTTTTTTTAGTTATTTATTTTCCCAAGCATTTTTTTTCTCTGAATAGTAGTGCAATGCCTGATCATTTAAATGAATAAAAGCAAAAATTTAAAAAATTGTGTAAGTGGTTATGGTATATCGGCTCTAGATGAATTGTTGGTGTATTTTATGCATACCTTTAGAAAGAAGGTTTGACAAACTAAAAGTAGTAGTTTGAACCAAGTTACAAAATAGATTGGTGGTTTGAAATGACTAATAAGGAAGGAAAATAGGAATTGAGTTGTGCAACTTACCTCAGAAATGTCTGAAGAGAAGAAAACATTAACTTATTGGATCTGTACATACAGAATAGTAGGGGGGAAAAGTAGGGATTATTAATTGTCAGGGAATCTAAAGTTAATTAAGATCTTTTGAGCTGTAATTTCCTTGATACAAGGGATCTGTACTTTCAAGAATTATAGAGCATTTTTCTTTCACAGATCTCAGTTTGACCTGCAGTTGCCTCTTTTACTTTGCTTACTGGGAATCTATTTCAGTAACACATTCCCCTTAGCTCTCTGGTACTAACATATACCTGTTGCACTAGTAGAAAGCAATCCATTTCAACAGTATGCAGTTTTACTTCCCACAGCAGTGAACAGTTTTTCCTACCGTCATATTAATTTGCATAGACACCTTGTATCATTGGAATATAAGCCTGTGCTTATGTCACCAAATGAAGTGTCATTTAACATTTTGAATGTCCAAGTTGTATTAAATGAACCACATTGCACGTGTTCAAAACATGAACACACCATTATAAGTAATAAAAACATTGATGACCAAGGTACAAGTTCTACTTAGTTGAGGGGCATCCCTGTACTTCCTGTGATACCTTCCCCCAGTTATTTCAAATGGTAGTATCCATATCCATGGATTATTTTAAAGTGATTTATAAAAGGCAAATAAAAAGGTACGCCTCTTGTCAGTACAAACAAGAATAGTTAAATAGGAACTGCAGCTCATTGGTTCATTTTTAGGCAAAAAAGAGATGTTAACTGTGTCTTAATGAAACTTTAAAACAGCACACTTTTTGCATTTTGATTGGAAACTGCCAATTCGTAAAATGTCTCTTATTTCCAAGATGCATTACAGTGAAATAGGGCCATGTGCAGACATCCACAATCACAACTGTGGAAACTTCAGGTATTATTATTTTCCTAGGCAGTTTCTGCCCTTTTTTGTTGGAGTTGTTACACCAATAGCTTCACCAGCAGGTAGGAACACATGAGCTCGCTGTGCTGTTTTCATGCACAATGCAGCATCTCCATTTCAAGTTGTGCCAGATATAACTAAGCATTTAGGTTTAAAACTGAAGCAGATCATGAGTCCATATTCCATTACGCAGGATCTGCTTTAGGAATGGTTAACTCTAACAGCGAAGGCAGTGGGAAGATGGGCTTGGTTACTTCTTACACCTCTCCAACTAGATATTCCAGATTTTATCTGATGGTGCTATATCATCAAGTTCCCATGCCTTGCCGACTTGCTGTGTGTCAGCTGAGTCATGGAAAGTTTTGCCGTGCATACCCCAGAGTACAAGGCAATGGGACTTCGCTTTAGGTCTTTGAGAATAAAATACATTAGCTTAAACCTCTTTCTCTGAGAGGTTCTAGCAGATTCTCTGCTGTGCCCTGCCAGGGTATGCACAGCTAGGCAGCTGACACATTTTCTGCTCTGTAAACCGTCATCACTCTTTTGTGTGTCTGAACCCAAGAAAGATCACAAGACAGTAATCTAATGGACAATGTTTACATAGGTTGTGTGAGATTCAAGATCAAGTACTGGTCTGAATCATGCACAGCACAGGCTTGAGCTGTGGCTCCCACAGCCTAGCTGAAGCCATAGTCATTTGTCCATCTTCTTAGCTTACCTTTAGGAATATTTTTGGGAGAGTGGGCATAAGCCTTCAGAAGGTCTCTGACATCCTCCTGGTTTAGCTTTTGTAATTTTTTTTTTCTCCATAATTTCAAGATACTTGGAATGACAAAATGAAATCGTATCCAGTTCAGGTCTGATAGTGATGATAAATGTAAATGTGGATATTGGATGTGTATATATATGTTCTGATTTAAAAGATTTTTTCTTTTTGTCCAAAGTTATCTTATTTTTAAAAGCTTTTATTGATTTATTCTTAAGCCCTTCAACCAGCAACAATATTCCATTAATGAGAGTGGTACAATCTGTGAAGCACACGAAAAGGAGAAGTAGCACAGTAATGAAGGAGGGTTGGATGGTTCACTATACAAGCAAGGACACACTGGTAAGAAATGTTAAGGAAGTCCTGTCTTACTGTACATATTAGATGTTAGTATGGAATCAAATCCTAACAATACTTTGATAATTTATAGTCACTCGTGTATGGCATGTTTTGCAGTATTTGTGATTCCTGAAGTCCTGACTCTTGTTGTAGCTGAGGGCTGGCACTGCTTGTAAAAAACAGAAGACAGTTAAAACACACAAAAAATATGTCGGTTTCATTATTGTAGGCAGCTAAATGTGAAGACATTCTGAAGGAAGTGAAAAATAATGTTAGCACCTTAAGGGTTCTAGAAAATAGCTTTACCTTCCAGCTGCAGTCTCCTAGGTGAACTGAGACTTCTGTAAAATAGATCTAGTGCATAAAAAAGTTATTTTCATTCTGACCAGCTAAAACAGAAATAAGGACTTCAGTATGTGGCCTTCTAAAGTGAGCTGGAATGTTATAACTGACACAAAAAGAAAGTTTAGTTATTTTAGCAACACACCTGTAGCAAATTGTGCTGAATGTGTGTAGACATCAAAATGACATTTCAAATTGTCCAAATATTAAAAATTTTAACAGAGTTGGTTATTACCAAAACAACAGAGGGTCGCTCTATAAATTCTGAACTCAATAAAATCTTGTAACAAATTAATCTTATATCATTTAACAATTCACATCTTCAAACGTAAGGAGAACATTTTAGAAGTTATGTGTTTGAGAAAATTTCATTATTTTACCTGGAAAATGCTAGAAAGATTTTTCCCTTTTAATTGCAGAGGAAGCGACACTACTGGAGACTGGACAGCAAATGCGTTACACTTTTTCAAAATGATACTGGAAGCAAATATTACAAGGTAAGGAATATTTTTCAATCTCTTTTTGTACCAGCAGAATATAATGACTAAATTGCTGAATTAATAGATACTTACTAAAAGTGCACTAGTGATTTATGTTTGTTTACTTTATTTAAGCTGCATATTTGTATTTTGCCTTTCACAAACAAATCTCAGATCAAAAAGGTGTCAGCTAACAAGGAACTGTAGAATATATGTTGTGGAAATGGAAGGCTTTCAGTCAGGGGCAATTCAGTACCAGTGACAAAATTCTGCCAAGAAACTCATCTGACGTTCTGTCATTCATAATACAAATCATTTCCAAAAAATTAGGCCTAGTATGTGTCATTTTAATTCTGTCCTTTAGACATTATGTTGTGATTTTGATTGTAAAAGCTTGTTTTAATGCTCATATCCTTCTATCTAAGGCAATTAAACTCATTGGGCATTACTGCAATAAGTTTTAATAATGGAAAGTGTTTGTTTCATATGGCTTACTCTCAGGGAAATATGTCAGTGAAATGTGCCCTAAGTGTTATTCAAGATTAAACAACCAAGTTTCCCCCTATGTGAAAAGTGGGGTTTGAATCTTGTTTTTGAATAGATTTGTTCTGCACATAATTTATTGCAAATAAATTTTATTAAATAAGAAGTCAACGGAGTTTAATTTTCCAGTGGAGTTCTGTTGATATATGGATGGTGTGCTCTTTTCTGGTGGTACCTCACTGCTCCCTTTGATAGATTTAATTAAATAATTGAAGGTCTCCTTGGTCTTGGAAAGAAACATTTAGTATATTACCATCAACAGTCCTCTGTGTCATGAAGTTTGAGATTGCAAGAGCATTTTTGTTTGTACAAGGAGCATGTGGTTAAAAGCTAGAGCTAATATCGGAAGTTAGTTAACTAAAGTTCATGCTTTAGTTTATGTATTGATAAACTTTACACAGAAAGTTTTTCATTTTAGGAAATTCCATTGTCTGAAATTTTGTCTCTGGAACCTGCAAAAACCTTCACTTTGTTGCCTCAAGGAGCCAATCCTCATTGTTTTGAAATAAGCACAGCAAATATAGTCTATTATGTTGGAGAAAACATAGAAAACCTCTCAAGTGTTCAGCTGAATAACAGTGTTATCACCAGTGGCATTGGTATTGACGTTGCCCGAATGTGGGAGATGGCAATACAGCACGCCCTGATGCCCGTCATCCCTAAAGGGACATCAACTGGGTCAGGACCCAGTCTGCACAGTAAGTTTATTCATTTCCTCCCTCTCAGATATGTAGAGTCATACCACAAAGGACATTGCTCAATCTTCTGCACACGCTGAAAGGCAGTGTTGCACAGCTAGTAAAGTTATTCTGTCATGGCTTATCACCTGACAGGTGCATATTATTTTAAATGCCACAGTTTCTCATCCATGTGTTTCCAGTTTATTTATTATGCAAATACAGATTTGTTAGTGAGCAAGTAGTTGTTACATTAGTAAGGCATCTCATCCATACTTGTGTTGCTGACATAGGTAGTAGCCTCTTTGTGCATGAAGCTTTCCGAGCTCCAGTTGGGAACTGATAGATTTTTCCCATCATGATTGTAATTTATGTTTCTAGCTATCTGCAGAAGCAGCTCTTCACTCCTTAGGTCACTGCAGCGTAGATGATATGCTCCCTTTCATCACATTTGGCTGTACAACTGCCATAAGCATCGTCCCATGCCAAGATGAAAAGAGCTCAAGTGTGAAGAAGCACAACAGGGCATGGATGTTACTGAGGACCAAAAGGACTGAATTTTTTTTGCCTCCGATTTACATATTTTGCCTCCAATTTACAGTTACCTTTGGGTAATTGTTTAGCAAAGATGACAGTTTATGTAGACCAATCATGAAACTCATTTAAATCTAGCTCAGATACTTATAACAAAGTAGCACAGAGAAAACAATTCCCCGCTACTAGGCATGTGCTGCTGTGGTTGCTCTGCTACTTGTACTCAGCCTGTCAGTGCAAAGCACATTTGGATATGTCTACACAATTTGCATTAGACCTGTTGTTGCAATATACATCTGCTTTAGCACTTGACATCTGGATGCTATTAAAGCAGCATGAAATGCTAATGAGACCTCCAGCCCTTCAGAAACCAAGTAATACAACAGGCTGTGGCATTACATCTCCAGGCACAACAGCTCACATATCAAATTAGATCAGCTCTGTCCTTTGCTTTCTCGACTGCGTTTCTGCATAAAATAGTGTCAAATACTGGATGTCATTTCAATCAGGCTAGTTGCCTAGTGATCCTGCTTTGAGTTCAGCACAGCTCAACAAATCACCTGAAAGGCAGGACTGCGAATGACAGCTGTCTGCTCTCCCTCTTGGGAGAAAATTTTCTTTACAAGTTAGTAGTTGTCTTCTGCAAAAACTGAGGTCATCTGAGACCTTTAGAGCAAATTTATGTGGAGAGTGAGAATGATAGCACCCTTCTGTCTTCTGCTGAAAGTGTAAGACTTGTCTGTGTCTTTGTCCATGCTTTTTTTTCATGTAAACACAAAGCCGTACATGCATTTGAAAACAAATTGTCTGTGATAAAAAGGCTCTACATAACTGAAACACACAATTCCAAAAGCAGTCTATTCATAAGGAAGGACAAGGAAATAAGCTATATGGTGCAGAAGTTACTCATGCTACTTCCTGCAACTAGGAGAGGTACTGATGGGTAGCAGTGAGTGTCTTCAGTGTCTAACACAGGCTTCATAGTAGATGACACTGGTTTCTATGAGACTGAAGTCCATACTCAGAAAATGAAAAATTAGCATGAACAGGATTCTAGGCAGAGGTAGGAGACAGAAGCGGCGATGCTCCAAAGAACCATTCTTTACTCCCCAAAATGATGTCTCTGTGTAATGCAGTTAGCAATAAGCATATTCTCAACTTTTATTGAACCCCTCAGTAGGTTTACAGTTCAAAATCCATATGGCAGCATCCTAAGTTCTGAATTTGTAGAGGTTGGATCTGATTTTTGTTGTATTAAAGCACAAGTGCAAATTTTGTTTCCATTATGTGTTTTAATAATGTCTCTTAAGCCAGTTGAAATGTGTATTACTTTTAGCAGTATGCAAATCAATTTGAATGTGTGTTGGTTTTAATCCGAATAGCATCAAATACATTGTAAGTTACACTATAAATGCTGATTATTAAATCCACTACATAAAAGCAGTTTGCCCTAGTTGCAGTTATGTTACTTGCATGAGTTCTAAGGCCACAAAATAGGATGTAAAAAAAGCAAAAATAAGCTTATAAATGGGAATTATGAGATTCCACTATTAAAAAATTAATAATGAAACGTATAATTCTGTTCTTTTCCATACACTGCAAAACTCTTGTTCAAGTCACATATTTATGGGCTTATGTAGTTTTATATTGGCTGGTGGATGAACAAGCTGACCTAATTGGTCCAATTTCTGGAGCAGTCAGTAGATATTGATGTAATGTAAATGTCATTTCCTATTACTGCATGTTTGAACTAAAAGCACAGCAATCTAAAGTATATTTTACTTTCTTCCCCAGGGGATATATCCATCAGTATTTCTGTGTCAAACTGCCAAGTTCAGGAAAATGTGGTGAGTGTTCTCTGGATGCTGATGCTAGACATGCTATGATTAAACTTGCAGCGTCATTGATCTGTTTTGCAAAGAGGAATGTTAGAGGAGTTGCCATCAGCTATTTTTCACTCACTTTGTAGAAATTAACAAAAAATTAGCTTTGCTAACTTCTGAAAAGAATCATCTTCATGGCACTTGTTCTTGAGATGCAAGAATTATATATGGGTAATTTCACTTAACAGGGAACTTAACTATTTATCCTTGCAGGTTGTTAATTACTGAAAGGAAAAGCGAGCTGTAGAAGTTATTAGTTCATGGAATTTGTCAGCTGAGCTTTGTAAAACTAATTGCAAGCCTTGATAAATATACTGTTTCCTGTCATCACTGAGAGATCAGATATTCTCTGTTGTATAAAGGTGAAACTCTATCCAAAGGAAAAGTTACATATGTTGTTACACAGTTGTAAAGAATTCTGGGTTTCTTTTACACTAGGACTGTTAAACACAGGACATGCAGTCAAGGTAAACAGTCATGCTGCTGGTTTTCTGTTTCGTGGGCAGGGGAAATAAACGGGACTGACTGCAGCCCTGACATTTGCCAGAAAAAGGTTGCCTGCTAGGGAAGAATGAGAGGAGGAGAGCCACGAAATCGGTCAGAGGGCTGGAGCACCCCCCCTATGAGGACAGGCTGAGAGAGTTGGGGTTGTTCAGCCTGGAGAAGAGAAGGCTCCGAGGAGACTTAATAGCAGCCTTCCAGTACCTGAAGGGGGCCTACAGGAGAGATGGGGAGGCACTCTTTATCAGGGAGCGTAGTGATAGGACAAGGGGTAATGGGTGTAAGCTGAAAGAGGGTAGATTTAGACTAGACATTAGGAATAAATTTTTCACTGTGAGGGTGGTGAGACACCTGGAACAGGTTGCCCAGGGAGGCTGTGGATGCCCCATCCCTGGAGGTGTTCAAGGCCAGGCTGGATGAGGCTTTGAGCAACCTGGTCTAGTGGAGGGTGTCCCTGTCCATGGCAGGAGGGTTGGTGATGATCTTTAAGGTCCTTTCCAACCCAAACCATTCTATGATTCTGTAATGTGTCCATTTGTTTCCTAAGAAAAATCAAGGCAGTCTTTATTATCAACTCCTTGATGTTCTTTTACTCTTCCAGTATGTGCTGCTCGTTAAATATCAGCAAAATGAAACTGAGCTCCATGATTTGAGGTTTGTTGGAGTGTCCCAAATGAATCTGCTAACAGCTTGTGCTTTAGTCTGTGTTTAGGCCCCAAGAAATAGGGTGACGTGAGACTCCCTCGCTGGCACGGATGGAGTATTTTAACCATCTCAAAGGACAAACAAAAAGAGCCAAAGCCCAGAACTGCTGATATTCTCAGAGCTTTCTGTAAACTAATAAACCACTTGCATTTCCATGGCTGACATAAGCTGATATAGGAACTTATTCAAGAAAATTTTAAATTTTAATTTCTCCCGTTTCATAAAAAACAGCAGTAATTCTTAGATCTGGGATCCTGGGACTTCAGGGCAGAATGTTGCTAATAAGACCCTCTTTATTTCCATATGTACTTTTGTCTTCAGATTTCACAAAGTTTAAGGGTAATGTTGTGCACTGGGGGCTACTTGCCTGGAAGATGGCAGCAGCTGAAACCTATCAAAGATGGAGCAGCTTTTGCAGCAATTGAAGTTAATGTGACTTTTAAGAAAACTCTCATTAATGTTTCTGGCAGATTATGTATTTTGAAATGTACTATAGTAGTGTATGCTACTTCCTATTAGAAAAAAGCAAATGAAATACAAATTTTGTTTCCATATCTCAGGATTTAATATTTGTTATGTTTATATAAATAGGATATTAGCACTGTGTACCAAATCTTCCCAGATGAGGTGCTGGGATCAGGACAATTTGGAATTGTTTATGGAGGTAAGGCTTTGGTGTGTTACACGGTTACACTTAAGATAGAAAATTTCTTGAATGGAGAAAGTATTTGAACTCTGAAATGTTCTGTTACAGAAATGAGCTGCCTGTTGTTTTATATAAGCAGTATTCATTAAACAATGAAACTGGTTTTTGTTGACAAATTCTTTTTGTAATTTGAAGTTTTCTACCCAGTAGTGGGTCACAGTATATTAATAGCTTTATGTTCTCTATAAGCTCTAGTAAAGATAACCCTGAAGTGCAAAAAACTGTTCTTTTGAGAACTATAGTGGAAGAAGAAAAAAAAAAAGTAATTTCTTCTTTCTACTGTTTTTCTTGGCATGCTTTTATGATTTTTTTCTTTGTTTTTCAGTAGTTTGTTTGAATTGTTTATTTTTTTAAATTATCCATTTTTCCTCTCTTTCCCCTCTTTATTTCAGTAGTTTATGGGGGTGTGTTTAGGTACAGCTGTTGTTTGAGACAGTGTGAACTGAGAACTGACAACAAATTTCTCACTGAAGAATCTCTGTGGGTCTCTGATAAACCTGGAACATGCACTCACATGCCTAAAGGCAATCACCTATTTCATTATCTGCTAGTCTGGAACTACTATTGAAGGACTAAGCCTACAATCTACCAGTTGTAGAGAAGGCTGCTTAAGTATATGAACAAGCATATATATATTTATGTGTGTGTATATATATGTATATATATATATATATGAGAAAGTTGACTTATTGAAATGCAGAGCTGACCTTCTCATTTGCGTACATTTCTTACAGCTTTATCAGGTGATAATGAGAAAAGTTCTCTGGTCAAATGGTAGAAAGAAAGGAAATGACAAAACTTTTAATGACTTACATGACTTAATTTGCTGAAAACCTGCTCTGAGAATTACTCAGTTGTGGTCATTTGTACAATCCAGTGAAAGTGGAGCACTTTTTGGAATTAATCATGTTAATTTACAAAGGTCTTTTGTTTTATTAATGCAGGAAAACATCGCAAAACAGGAAGAGATGTTGCCATTAAAATAATTGACAAACTAAGGTTTCCAACTAAACAGGAAAGTCAACTTCGTAATGAAGTTGCAATTTTACAGGTATTTTTCTGTTATTTTTTTACTGTATTAACTCAATTTATACATTTCTTTAAATACCAGATAATATAATTATTTGATAACTAGTATTTTTGAAGAAATACTAGTATTTTTGCTGCTTAATCTGCATAATCAGCCAAGACCAAATGTATTGGCAGTGTCACTTAGGAATTACAATTTCTGCAGTTATAAGCACCAGGCACAATAAGCAAATTGTGTGTTTGTTAAACTAATTTGAAGTTCATTCATTCTCCTGTACTGTCCCTAGAAATGTCATGCCTCTGCTGCCCACAGGTTTAAATTATGAGTTTAAATTATGAGATACTGAATCATTGTCTGATTTAGGGAGGTCTGAAGACTGGCTATGTAATGATAAAACCTACTGATAACATTGGGAAATCTAGTGCTGTATTTATCTTTAATAGAATCTTCATCATCCTGGGGTTGTAAATCTGGAGTGTATGTTCGAGACACCAGAAAGAGTGTTTGTTGTTATGGAAAAACTCCATGGAGACATGCTGGAGATGATCTTATCAAGTGAAAAGGGCAGATTGCCAGAGAGAATAACGAAGTTTTTAATTACTCAGGTAAGAAATTAATTATAGACCTAGAAGCACATTTGAGGTCAATTATTATCCCTGTTTCTTATGTTTTGTTTTTGGCATAATTGACCTGTCTGATTTATTGAATTGTAATATCAGGGATGGTAAGCCAGTTTTGTGTACGTTATCTGGTAAGTAGTAAACCATTAAGAGGACCTAGAACTAGACACATATACAGTTGTCTGTCTGCTGGATGGAAGGGCCATCAAGCTACAATTTCTCATATGCTCGAAGAATTAAACACAAGAAAGCGATGCAAAACAGTTACAGCAAATGGTTGAAGACCTACACAAAGAAATTTGAGCCTCTTGAACTGCCCCATACTTAACCATTGCAGTTCATACTATGCACTTTTGTGCATTTTCTGTGCTGAGATTGGATCTTGGTGCTACTTCTGATTAAGTGAGTCTGGTTTGCTGTATGACTTCTGTTAACAGTGTGATCTGGGTTGTTTTTTTTTTCTTCCCGTTGTCATATATCATATTGCTTCTTCGGCTGCCCATAATATTGGTTTAAACGTAGATAAACGATTGAGTAGTGAACCACCTCAGAGTCAGAGCAGCCTGTGTTTCAGCAATCAGGAAAAAAAAAGGAGCACAAGCAACAGTGTTACAGTGGAAGTTTATTATTTGAGGGAGAATGTAGTAGGTTCCATAGTTTTCAGGCTTTCATCAGTGAAACTGCCACCAGTTTCAGAATTTGGTTTCTTCCCCCAGCTCCATTCAGTCTCCTTGCCATTCCCTGCTCTAAGAACAGTGGGAAAGTCTGTCAGCCCCTGACCAGACACCAGGAAAGGAGTTAAAGCCACAGGAATAGAATAAAAATTTCTGTTACACTCTGTTGCTATGTTCTTGTGTGCAGAATGGAATAAAAATATGTGCAAGATTCCTTATGCTTTCTCTCCTCAAGAAAATATATAAAATGGATCATGTAATGTTTCTGTGAAATTGTGTATTTAGATCTGGAAGATCATTTTGCAAATGTTCCTGCATCCAAAGATTAAAAAAAAAAAAAAAAGTACTTGGAACCCCAGTTTTTAAAAAAATGTTTAGAATATTGTCTTTATAGAGAGAAAAATAATATTCTATACAGCAAAACACCAAGAAGACTTGAGGTGCAACAAATAATAGCTGACATTTTTGCCTTTTCCTCCCCCCTCATGGTTGACATTGTTGTAAAAGGTACATTCTTGTTGGATTGTTTCTTTCTACATTGGTCCTTGATTCTCTGGTTACTGATATTGTCCAAACATAAAACAAATGAAAAAAAAGTATGACATTTAAAATTGAATTTATTTCTGATTTGTTTCTTCACAGATCCTTGTTGCTTTAAGACATCTTCATTTCAAAAATATTGTTCATTGTGACCTCAAACCAGAAAATGTGTTATTGGCATCAGCTGATCCTTTCCCACAGGCAAGTAGAAAATGCCCTTTCATAAGATAAATTGTTCAAACTAATAAGTTTATGAACAAACAAAAAAGTGACTAGTGACCTGTCTGTACCACCTCCAGGAAATAAACCAAATTTTTAGGTATGAAAAAGCTGATCACTTGTTCAAATAGTTTCTAAAGGAGACATGTTTGAAAAACCTTCCTTTTTGTCATTTGCCTAAAATATCCTACTAGATTTTCAAATGTGACATAACTGCTTGTGCGATTGTTTCTAATTTGCTCACCATTACATAGTAAATTACTTATCTGGTTGATTTGTGTAGAAGAATGGCTCAGTGAGCAGGGACATAAGTATGTGCACAATCCAAACTTCGATAAAGAGGTTTGTTATCAAGAGCTGGCCGGAATCAAGACAACACTCAATATGAGTTAAGCTTCTTGTTCGCTTTATTCAGGGTTCAGGGGTAATATATAGCATTCCAAGCCTTGCATGCGTTTACTTTTCTAACGTGATTGGTCTGCTACCTGCATGCATGCAGTGTGCACGCGGCAGCAGAGCATAGACATTGGCTCTTGCCCTCTTGGCAGGTCCACCTCCCACTGAGCTTCTCCCCCCCCTTCTGTTGTTTACCAGTTCTTCTACTTCTTTTCCCTTGCTGTTTTTTCCCAGGAGAGCCCAAGGACTCTCAGGCCTCTTTATCGAAGTTTGGATTGTGCACATACTTATGTCCCTGCTCACTGAGCCATTCTTCTACAGATTTGGTCTAGACGAGTGACAATTTCAAGCAGTAACCAGAAAAACAGGGGGTTTCTGAAAGTTAGGGTAGAGTTCATGAAGAAGAACTTCTTCTTCTTTAGTTTTATGGATTTAAATGTGAGGTAGAAGGCAGAATATTTAAATATACTTTCTAGCTCGTTGTACTTATTAAAACATATCTATATCAACTCTTGTTACCTTTGATCTGCAGAATTCATCCATGATCTCCTCCAACAGCCCATATTCAGAGGAGCACTACTGATAATTTGTAAATAATACCAATATCAATAATTGGAAAGAAAGGGATTTATACTGAGGTGTTAAGTGAGAGTTATTAAGCAGCTGAATCTGTCACTCTGAAGAGATCAGATAAGGAGGTTTGCAGAGAGGCAGGGTGTAACTAGGTCCACAATAAAAGGAAAATAGAAGTTCAAGAGACAAATTTTGTCAGCTTGCTTAATTTGGGTTAAAGCTATAGGTAAAACTATTTTTGTGTTTGCTATGTTTTTATGCTATGAATGAATAAGTTTTGCTTTGTATTACTACTTTTACCAGGAGCCTGAGCTGTTAGGCCTGTCCAAAACTGCAGTTCTTTCATTCTAAGCTGTTCCGTGTTACCGCTTTTACTGTGGTTTATTCATGGAGTGAAGGAGTAGGGAGTAGAAGAGAGGCAATGGACTGATAATGTAGTCTAACGTCTCAATAGAATTAAAGGTATTAATCTCAAAGAGGAATTTAAAAAAAAAATATCCTTGAAAGAACAATAGAGATACATCTTGCAACTAAACTGTGATAAAATTTACTCGACTATGTATTTGATAATAGAAATAATGTCTGTCTTACTATAGCACTTTTCTTCAAATAGGTAAAGCTTTGTGATTTTGGCTTTGCCCGAATCATTGGAGAGAAATCATTTAGGCGTTCAGTTGTAGGAACGCCAGCCTACCTTGCTCCAGAAGTGCTGAGGAACAAAGGCTATAACAGATCTCTGGATATGTGGTCTGTGGGTGTCATAATTTACGTAAGCCTCAGTGGTACCTTTCCATTCAATGAAGATGAAGACATACATGACCAAATCCAGAATGCCGCTTTCATGTATCCACCTAATCCATGGAAAGAAATTTCTCATGAAGGTAATATCTGTTTGTGGCTGGTTTTATATAAATGCTAAAAAAATATAGGAGTTGTACTTTGCTTTTATTTTTTTTCTCCCTGTACCTACTGGTGAAAAAAAAGAGATTTGAAATTTCAAGGTACTATAATGTACCATAATGTAATGTCTCTGTTCAGTGCTATCAACTGCTTGAGACATTTCCTGCAGAGCATGTATATAGACTGCAGATGGCATGATCCTCTAGTATGGGATCTCTCTGGGAGATATTGAAGGAGGCACATAGCCACCTACAGGTTGGGTTGCTATAGAATCTTGTGGGGAACCTCAGCTGCTGGAATTGGTGTTGCTTGTATTTACTTCTGTACCTCTTCTTTCCGCCCTAGCAGCTCTGCAGTCTTTTTCTCGTTCTACTTATGTCAGTAATTTAGTTTCCACTCGGTAGGATGCTGTACCCTGCTAGTCTTTCTGTGGAGAAGACAGAAAAAGATACTGAGCAATTCCAAGCAGATGAGATTTCAAGAACAGTGTGAGAAAGTGTAATAGAAGAGACTTTCTGCAGAGGTAGAAGGGCTGGAGATAATAAAAAGACTTTTAAGACTGGAGTTCTGGTCAATGGCATCAAAGATTTTTGGTAGTAAAAGTACAATGTGAATTCACTATGAACTTCTTTAAAGAAGATGAGTGAATTCTATTAAAGATGTCTCTAAACACAACTAAGTAGGGCATTTAAAAAAAACATCATTTCTGGTTTCACCACCATTTTCTTATACATAACAGACATTTTCAGGCAGCTGGATTTTCTTTAATTTTTTTTTATATCATTATCTTTGTCTTTTTGCAAAATTGCTTAAAGCAAAGGAGACATTATAAATACCAGATTCTTATATTTTTTCTGAATTGTAATATGTACAAAATTGAATTCAAATATTAGCATTTACAATTTCTATTATTTACAGTACAGTTTTTCTGGGTTTCAGGTGACATGTTTAACTTGCATGTTAATAGTAGCTTAGAGAAATGTGCCTATTGGTTACTGTAATATATATTATAGCCATGTGAGACTCTCAGCTGAAAAATGCTATGAATGCATTATTCTGTTGTTTTATCTCAGTGGCAGATGAAGTATGACGAGATCTGCTTGGGGGCGGGGTAAGCTATAAATCTGCACAATTACACACTGAAGTCCTCCTGAACCTCCACACAATTCTGATATGTAAGCTGACAGAATCTGTTGGCAGCAATGCTTTATCTGGCACTAGAAATAAGCAAACAGCAATCAACACAGAAGAGGCTGCAAGAAATTGTCTCCCACAAGTTTCTACTGTGGTAGACAGAAGATCAATTTCTGCATTCAGAGGTGAAGATTCAGTAGAGCACCTACAGAAAACTCACCTACTGGGGTGTTATCACTCCTTTTATAGAGTCACAGCCTTTATTAAGAATTAATGGGTGTCAGGCTGCAAGCATGCAGAAAGGAGGGAAAGAACATACTTTAACAAATTATTAAATTAAAATCTGCTTATACGTTGTGGTTTTATTGTGTATTTTGAATTGCTAGCTGATGAGCCACTGCTGTGCTGAACAAAAACCTGTAAAAAGTCTAAACAGATTCATTATTTTTAACACAGGGAGTTGGAGTCTAGATCTCTGTCCAAGTATTACTTGATAATGCTGATTTTTAGAGCTTAAAACTGAACTGAAACTCCTAGGGGAAATAAAGGAATGGTTTTGTCATGTCAGCTATTCTGGTGCACACTCCTGCACAGGTCACAAGAAGGCAGGTACATGCGCCCTGTTGCATCTGCTGGCTCCATCCAGTTTCTGTTATCTATGACCACATAACGTGGTTAAATTGCTGTCTTGGGTAAGATGGGGAAGGATAAGAAAAGTGGAACGTCGTGAGTTAAAGACGGATTTTTAATAATACCACATGAGGAAAGCAAAAGAAAGGAGAATATAACAATAAGACAGATATAGAATACAATGGAAACACTGATACAATGAAAATCTCACCACCAAGAGCTTCACAAAAGACCCCTCTCCCGGCTAGCTTCCCCTTATATCCTGAGCATGATGTCAGCATGGTATCGAATATCCCTTTGGCTATGCCCACCTCCCAGCTTCTGTGAAGAATTAACCTTATCCCAGCTGGACCCAGGACAATTGCAAATCTGTACCCGGTGTCCTAACACATCTAATCTGGATTGCAGTTCTGAACAGTGCCATGATAATTGATGCTGCAAATGAATGAAGAATTTAGGGGGGAAGCACCGATGATTTTAAAGATTTTATGTGGTTGCTTACTCAGCATTGCAAATAAAAACAATTTGAAAAGGTGGATGTATTTAAATGTAAACTATGATAAACATGAATCATAGAATCATAGAATAGTTTGGGCTGGAAGGGAGTTTAGAGATCATTTAGTTCCCACCCCCCTGCCATGGGCAGGGACACCCTCCACTAGACCAGGTTGCCCAAAGCCTCATCCAGCCTGGCCTTGAACACCTCCAGGCTCATTGAAAGCTAAAATACAGTGGGGCTCTCAAATTTTTCTGCATTAAGTGCTATAAATCTACAAAATTCAGACAGAGAATTAGTTTCAATCCCAACCAGTTACATTTGTGCACTTAAAAATCTTACTTTAGCTTGTCATAGGCTCTTCCAGCTTCCCAAACAGGTTAAGCTAATGAGTTAGGTATTGCTTGCCATATCTTTTCCATTATTCTTTTTTGCCAATTATTCTTAATCATTTAACATTTTTCAACAAAAGTTTTAACATACTTGACTATGATAACTTTTTAGATCTTTATATAAAAAGATCCATAATAGATTTATTTTAAAGGCACAATAGATTTCTCGTTTAACCCAGATATTTTACTTTTTAGCAAAATCAAACATTTATTTGCATTTTGTGGATAGTACAAAACTATAGTGAGTGATGTAGTGTTTATCACCACTTTGGTTTTAGTACTCAGTAGATGCTTTTTCTGATATTGCCAAGCAATGGCATGTTAATTTGGGAACTGGAATGCAGAGGGCAGCAAAATTTTGAAATGAAAAACAAAAGAGAGGTATGTCATACCTCTACACGGTGTCTGGAAAAGTGACAACAGTGGTGAAGTAGCCTCAGTGTTCCCATTTTGTGTTCCTTATTCAATTACTGATCTTAAGGCAATATTCAATTGGCTTTTAAAATTCTAAAATTAAAATTCTAAACCACTAATAAAGAGGCAAAATTCTAAACCACTAATAAAGAGGCAATAGAATTGTAAAAACATATGGCCCATTACATACGTTACTGCATGACTACATAAAAAATGCACTTAAAGTCTGACAGGTTCAGAGCAAAGCCACATGGGAAGAAATTCTATTGTGGAGGAAAACTGTATCATGAATGTATTAGTGTGGTCTGTGTTAGTTTATTTGCTTGAGAAATACTTTTTCTGTAGCATTTTCTAGCAATTTTCAAAGTAGAAATCTACAGACACAAACCAAGGAAGAAGGCAGAATCCATTTGAGGATAATATGTTTGTGTGTCTAATGTCTTTCAGTTGCTATCAACAATTCTGTCTTCTCTGCCACTCAGGAATGTGGTCTAGTCATTGATTATGACTGTTTTCTTTCCATAATGTCTGTCTGATGTCATAATATCTGGATTAATCTCACCAACTCTTCCTGCTGAGAAATTCTGGCTTTTTTGTGTAATGTTTTGTCGGTCCTCTTCCCCTTAAACTTGACTTGTAAAAACTAAGACCATTCAATTTTGTAGCTCTCAGAAATGTATTTTTTCCCAACTGATTATCCATTCAGAACATTTCTGTAAGCATCGTTTCCCAAAGCTTAGCCTTCATGCACAAAACTTCTACTAACTTCACCAAACGCAGTTGCTTTACATTTTGAGATTTGTGAGAAATTGTGTGTACACACACCCGCACACACAGACAGAGCTCACAGGTTCCTCCACAGGGAATTCTGATCTCCACCCCACTAAGTGGCTGCATTTTTTCACCTTTTTCCAGTGGCTTCTCTCTTAACTACCCAAAACCTAAGTTTGTATTGATATGTCTAAATAGAATTGTAAGATGTTACTGTAAAGAGGTGGTTTCTACAGTAAACTTTGGGTATCTTGTAGAAAATCATGTTTTGTTACAGCCATTCAACATCCCATGGCCCAGTCTGCTATTTCTGTTCTGTCTTCAGTGATTGTCAAGCCAGCTTCCATTTCCAGATTCACTGAATTGCTGTACGAAAATTTGACCTTAATTCAGACTTCACTGTGGAATTTTGCTGGATATTCATACAGAGGAGTCTGCTTGTAGAATTCTTTCCTATTTTATAGCTTTAAATTTCACATCTGTCAAGCATGGAGCCTATTTCCAGCAGCATTACCATTTGTTTCAAATTTGACCTTGCAGTCCATCAAATTTGCATGATCTCAAAAGATTTATTGTAACTTAGCTACAGGTTACAAAAAATAAATACTGCTAAAGACAAAACTGAAGGATTTTGTCTCTCTGCCTGTTAGTGTACTTTACCTAGTGTGTCTTCGCTGTGGTGGCTGTTCTTTTGAGCTGCATGGTCCTAAAATGTGCTGTGTCAAGCTTTGTATTGTTTATGGTGTGTTTCGTTCTGTTGTGGAATTTTCATAAATCACTGTATTCATAATTTTTTTTGATCAGTTGCCAACACAGCTATTGCTGCTAGCCTGATGAGCTATTTGATGTGCACACTGTTGATTAGGTGCTTTGCATTACTTCATGCTATTAATAATTTGAGAAGAAACAATGTAATTTCTTCCATGCGTAAAATTTGATCATGGTGTGCCTGTTATACTGCTTTTGAGTGAGAAATAAATACCATATCTGCCTTCAAGTCAATATTTATATAGACTTGTTTCAGTATAATGTGAATAGAAACTCTGTTTCACACGTTAATGAGAAAGTCACATGAATGAGCATTAAGTACAAGGAGGTCAAATGCATGTTATAGCTCAAAGATGATCTCTACCTCAGTAAATGTTTAACTAGCTGTTTAAACTGAGGTCTGGTCTCTACTTACACATTTGTTAGAGTAGATAGGTATTAGAAAACCTATCTTGTAGAAGTGCAGTTTATAATTGCCAAGGATTTCTTTTGAAAGTACAGCTGAATCCATGTCCCTGAAAATAATAAGCTCTGCCAGCTGGAGATTATTTTTTGTCAAAATAACTGTATGTACACTGGAGCATTTGTCAACAAAACTGTATTGACCAGCAATAGGGAAGCGGTTTATTTGTATGAAAAAATTATGCCACTAATCAACAGAACTATACTCAGAAGAATCCATCACCTAGAAAGACCTAAGTTTTGTATTAATGGCAGTAGCTTAATTTTTTTCAAAAGTGATGGCTGTAAGAATAGCTAGTATTATGGGTATACTTTAAAAATTTTGGACCAAGTATAAATTTATTGTTAATTTAGCACTCCTTTTCTTCATTTTCTTAAGGTGATTTCTTTTTTATAACTTACATGAAAAGCTGAAGTCTGTATGGTAGGACTAAATGAATGGTAGGTTCATAATAGGGTTTTCAGATATTTCACAAACTTTTGTGTTTGTGTGCTGGTTACGTCCTCATTGAATTAAATTGAATTCCTATGAAAACTGTAATTATCATGTGTTAATTTGATACTTAATGTGAAAATTTTATTGTGTCTTTACTACAGTTAGTTATTTACCATCCTAATAAACTGCTATAGGCAGTTTAGAAACATGAACCCTTTGACTCTGGAGGTTCTTTCCATTAAAATGCAAATAAAAGGCAATCATTCCTAAAATCAAGGAGACATACAACTTTTAAAGTTGCATTTGAATCTTCGCATTTAGGATTTCTGCTGAATGATCCCCTTTCTCAATGACTGGTAGTCAAGCTACTGGAGCAGCTGGCTCGTTTATCTCCTTTGGCAAAGTCTCTGTCTCCTGGAAGTTGATAACCCCGCAGTGGGCTACTTATGCCATCCTTAAATCATAGGAAGTAAACAGGAGCCTATAAAAGTGTTAGAAAAAGCAATACCATAATCCTGTCAGAGCTTTCATATGGGTTGCTCCCATGGCAATACCTGTTGGATCCCTGTAAATGATGTGTAGACCATTGGTGGTCTGTCTTAATTCTCTGAATTATTAATATATATTTTGTACGCTGATTTTTACAAAGGAATGTTGTCAAACTTTATAAAGCTCCTAAAATGTCTGACAAGGATTACTTAACATTTGATTTTTAAAAAATCAATCTCTAGTGGAAGTTCATAAAATTTACTTTAAAATGCAGTATAGTTGCTCCCTTTTCCTCGAAACTGCTTTCTCTTCCTAGACAAAAAATATAGGTTCTTAACATTTGGTGCCCTCATTTGGTCCCCTAAATTACACTTCCGTTGTATGTCTAACTAAGTGTTCATGCCTTCCAAATTTTTATCTTCAGGGTTTTTAAGCTGTACAACTAAAAAAGCAATCATCAAGCTATTAATTATGTGATTAAAAAAAAAATTATTAAATTGAGTCAACATGAATCTTACTATTTGTACATCTTATGTAAACTGTAGCCAGACCAAATTATGTTAGATGGTGGCTGCCAGGACACTGTCAGGACAGGGTGTTTTTTTGTAAGCTGAAAGAGAGAAAATAACCAGGATCTTTGCTCATTTCCTTTAAGTAGTCCCACAGAACCAATCAGTGTCTGAACCTTTATAATTTATTTAACAGCAGTTAAACTCAGAATTTTCTCATTGACAGACTATCCCAGATCCCTAAGGAAATCCTTTAGTCCTTCAGTTCCAGCACTCAGCGTTTCTGTATTGAACTCCTTAGCTTCTGCTTTCCTTTACATGGCACTGTCCTTTTTTTGCCAGTACGTATCTTGACTTCTGATACTCAGAACTCTTAGACTTGAGAAGTGATTTTTTCTTGGATTGCATGATTTCCTGGTAAAAAATAGCAAATGCTTTTTTCTGTTGAAACACATTTGATCTCTTTCTTCACCTACATTTAAAAACTTTGAGTATTAAAGCAAATGGAATGATATCAGATAGTTTGGGCCCTAAGTCCTCATAATAGTCACTTTTGTATTTGTGCTCATTTTTTGCTAACAGGCAAGTGATATTCAAAACTATCCTGGCAAAAGCAACCCTAAAGAACTAAAAGCAAACACCAGAACCTGTTGCAGAGACAGCAATATTTCAGTGGTGAAACAAGCAGACAATCCTTATAAACTGTTGTCAAGAACAAATGATTGCTCTTTACTGACAATCCTACCCATCCTGTGAAGTTGCCTTTTAACTTTTGTCTTAATTTGCTTCCTTTTTGGTGTACCTTCTCTTACAATTGTTTCTAGACCAGTGTCTTTCTCGTCTGTTCAACAAGCCGTTGGCAATTCCCCCAAAAAATACAAAGAAAAATGTTATTTCATGTAGTATGTCATTGTCCTGAAGGAAAAAAGGGGGCAAAGGGTCTTCATTCTGTTGTAACTTGGGGGAAACTGAATGACTGTCTATCATTTCATCATTTGTAAGACTCACAGTCATATCTGCTTCCAGTGTGTTGGACAGTAGATGTGTAATAGAGACATTATCAGTGCTGCATAGCAGAAAGAATATTCGGTAGGTACTTAGCAGTTGTAGAGGCACACCTTGTGAAACACGCACTTGTATCTCAACAGTTGGCTGACTGAAATCAGTTTGCAGGACAGTCAACTCTTTGATCGAGTTCTTGACCTGTTTGCCAAACTGAGATTCATAGTAAATGATGAAAAATTATCTCTGAAGACTGTAGACACCTGAATGCCACTGAAGATAATAATTAAATGAGAACCCTATTAAATTCACATTCAGCACTGGCCTATTTATCAAAAGACAGACTGAAGTCTTATTGTAATTCTGCTGAATTTAAGGGTAAGGTGACAGTATTGCAGAAGATGGTGATGTTTGCCGATACCCAGATTTACCTTAGTGGGTAAGGACTATGTTCTCCTCTTCCAAGCATTAGATGAAAAGCACGGCCTCTACTTTTTCCCAGGTTATGTCAGAAGTTGTTCCATAGCTGGACCATAGTGTATGACTGACTGACTTTCCTCTCTCTTCCTTATGACTTGTAACTCAAGAACTTCTCTTGCCAATGAAGAAGAAAAATATTAATGCCACTGTTTTGATTTCATCTATCAGTAGTGGTCCTATTGGCTATCCACTGGCTTTCTGGTCCCACATCTACTTCGCAGACATTTTAAGAGGGAGCAAAATAAAAATGAGTTAGAGTTTAGTACAAATTGGACTTCACACTGAAAGAGACAGTAGCTAAAAATCTTGTTTGTCCACAACAGAAAAAGTAAAATTAAGACCATTTGCTCCCAGAATAGCATCGCTCAGAACCTCTGGCCATGCCTTCTTTGTCAGAAGTCCTGAAATTTGTTTTATCTTGTTCCAACAACTGCTTTGATTTCCCAGATAATATTCAGCACCAGAAAGTGAGGGCTGCTTTAGTAATAGTCCATTATTGCTAAGAGTAGCTTTGTCTGTCAGACTTACCACATACATCCAGATAGGCTGCTGTATACCTTCCCATTTTCCTGGACATTGTGCCCCATGGCAGAAACACACAGAAAAGTCTAGTTGTCAAATTGAGACTGGGGAGAGGAAACCACTGTTAAAAAAGAAAAGCTTTTCCATATAATATAATGCATATAATATAATCTCAAAGATGTACCAATTTAAAGAATTCTGTCCTGTCTGCTATGCTTAAAACAGACAAGATGATTATTCAGCTCCTTGAAAAGCTACCTGGAAGCTGGGTCCATCTGATGTGTTTCAGACCCAATTCCCCTCAGTGATGCCATGTTTCAGTATTACTTTCAAGACCATCTTTCCTTCTCACTATGATATAGGCAAAGAAATAAGCATGTAAACCAGCACACTTTGGACAAGCTAAGGGATACTGTGATGAAATGGTAAAATTGCAGCGAAACTGTAATGATCCTTGTGGCCGGTCAATTATTCTGTAACATTAAGCTTTCCCCAGAACACATGCTAAACACTTAGCATTGATTCATGGACCCCTTCCCTTCAAGCACCGCAGCACATATAACTATAGCCTCTGTGAAGCACTGAGTCCTTCAAAAACACATAAATTAAGAAATTTGTAAAGAAGCCCTCTCACCGTCATGAAACACTAGACTGCTGACAAGCCAGTAGAGGCAATCTGCAGTCCAAAAGAGCAATATTGCAAGACTTAGTGACTTACACAACTGGATTCTCCACTCGCTGCCTGGGAGAGTGCTGCTGTCAGTCATCTAAAAGTGATACCAAGAGTCTCCAAGAAATATTGTGTATATATTTTTACTGTAAAGTGCTGTGGTACCTGAAGAATACTGTACTCCTCACTTACATGAGGTTCTTTTACTTGAGCAGGAGCTGAGTGAGAATTATATTTAGACTTTGCTGCATGCCTGCAAATGAACACACACACTATGCTAGCTAGAAGGCAACTGTTTAGTAAAGCAGTTGTAATCCAATTAGGCAGGGTTGCATGGGGACCTTGAGGGTCAGTTTGTAAAAAGCTGCAGTAAGGAGGGATAAATATCTTATTATAACTACCATGTCTGTCTATATCTCTCTATTTGTATGTCCTAGTTGAAACAAATATACTTAATGTTTTCCAATATTATTTCTTTCCAGCTATTGATCTCATAAATAATTTGTTGCAAGTGAAAATGAGAAAGCGCTACAGTGTGGACAAAACGTTAAGCCACCCGTGGTTACAGGTATTGCTACAAATTCTATGTTTTTTCCTACATATTTAGGCTCTAAGTGCATGAAAAGTTTTAATCTTTAAGCACAGTAGAATTTAAGCAAATCCACAAATGTGAAGATGTTTTCAGATCCTGAGAACTTCATACCCTTCACCAACTTACATATAGATCCTAATTAATTTTTTAAGTGTTAGATTCCAATACTAAACTTTTTCAAAATTTTTCAAAATACACTACAAAAATATTTTGTATATTTCGCGCTTGCAGCCCAGAATGCAAACTATGTCCTGGGCTGCGTTAAAAAAGGGGTGGCCAGCAGGGAGAGGGAGGTGATTGTGCCCCTCTACTCAGCTCTTGTGAGGCCCCATCTGGAGCACTGTGTCCAGGCCTGGGGCCCCCAGCACAGGAAGGACGTGGAGCTCTTGGAGCGGGTGCAGAGGAGGGCCACTAAGATGATCAGAGGCTGGAGCACCTCTCCTATGAAGAAAGGTTGAGGGAACTGGGCTTGTTTAGATTGGAGAAGAGAAGGCTCCAGGGAGACCTTGTTGCAGCCTTCCAGTACTTGAAGGGAGTCTACAAACAGGAAGGGGAGCAACATTTTACATGGGTTGATAGTGACACGATGAGGGGGAATGGTTTTAAACTAAGAGAGGGGAGATTTAGGTTGGATATTAGGCAGAAATTTTTCACTGTGAGGGTGGTGAGGCACTGGAACAGGTTGCCCAGAGCAGTTGTGGATGCCCCATCCCTGGAGGCGTTCAAGACCAGGCTGGATGGGGCCCTGGGCAGCCTGCTCTAGTGGCTGGCAACCCTGCCCACAGCAGGGGGGGTGAAACTTGATGATCTTTAAGGTCCTTTTCAACCCAGCCCATTCCATGGTTCTATGATTTTATCTTATTTGTCTACTGAGGACATGATATGTATTAAAAACTGCTTTATAGTTATTTGACCTACGTTGTTGCGTTGCCTGGAGTCTAACCTGATTCACTTCTTTTTAAAACCAATCGGTGGGCTGCCACTTCACAGTGGTCAGAAGAACTGGTGAAGCTGTAGGCTTTCCAGGAAAATACATTAAGCACCTTCAGTTGAAATCTTCAGCTAGAAACTGAAATGTTACGAATTTTTGAGATGCTAGCAGGCACTTTCTTCTGCTCCTTGTATGTTAATTTTTTTATCCTGGCAGCAGCCAAATCACTGCAATCTAAAGATATAAAACAGAGTCAGTGCAGGGTGCAACCAGAGCCCATCCCACTGTCCCCAGCCAGTGCTCCCCCCTGGACAGCCCCAGGCCAGGGCAGTTGGGCCCCTTCCTGGGGATGGGGACAGGCTGAGGCCAGGTTGGGACATCAGCTCGCGGGACCTCCCCAGGGATCCACATTTGCATCAGGGAAAGTAATCATGGCACAGGCAAGGCATAGCACAGACCAGAGGCATAATCCACGATCCGGATGGAATCTTTATCCAAAGTGAGAACTGGCTCCTACTCCAGTACCTTGTATTTGCAACTGTTTCTTGAAGCAGACGGTGACCTGCTGGTAGAGGAGGAAAAGGACTGCAACCTCCCACCTTGCATCCTGCCTTCCCCCAGGACATTTCTCCTGGGCTTGCTTTCTTTGTCTGAGCCTTTGGGGACCAGAGAGGTGATCTGGACTAAGGTCTGCAGCAAGGATGCTGTCTCACATAATGGGACAGAGACCTTCACCTCTCTACATCCACTTCTATTGCTTGTGCAATAACAGGTGGAGGTGAACTAAGGTGAGGTAGTACAGCAGCAGCTCTAGCACCATGGATGAGAGAAGTCCTCTTTCCAGAAGAGCCCAAGCTTGTGAGCTAAAGAAAGATAACTGTGGAGCAGGGCAGTGAGAGATAGAGGTGCTTTGTGAGAGGATGTCTGTGTAAGAAGTGGGATGAAGGGTGTGAGATACTAAGGACAAAGGCTTTTATGCATTTACAGTGTCTGCTTTCTGGTGCTTTGGCTAGGTGACCAGGGTTGTGTCTTAGGCAATGACAAGGTGGAGGAGAAAATAGAAAACTGGATACAGGGCTGGGAGCAGAGGTTATTCTGCATGGGGCTAGGATTGGCAGCTTTTTACTGCAGCTTAGGATACTTTAGGCAGATCAGAGGCTGCAGAGCATGATGGTCTAAACAGTATGAGAACCAAACCAATTTCCAGCCTTACTGCTGACTGTCAACATGGAGTTCCAAAGTATCTTGATGTTTAGATGTCTATGTCTCTTTGAGCACACCAGTAATTGGCTAGGTTTCAAAAAGCAGTTTCTAGCCCAAGCTGAATTTATGTCCTGCACCATTGTACTGAGATGCAGCAACTATCTTGACTATCTGATATAGATCACTAAAGACGTACATTTATGATTTAAAAATGTTTCTTCTTCGTTACTGTGATGGGTTGGCCCTTGGCTGAGGGCCAAACCACACACACCCGCTCACACAGTCCCTGCCCCCACCCAAAGATAGGGGAGAGAATTAAAGACGTAAATGGCAAAGAGGACTCGTGGGTTGAGATAAGGACAATTTAATTACTAAACTACAGTAATATTGGAAATAATACTATATACAAAGATGCAATGTGATACACAGTGATATTACCCCTCCCCACCTGATGGCCAAAGGCCCAGCCCACTCCCAGCCAATGGCCCCAAAGGAGGGAGAGAATAGGTGATACACAATTATGCTG
>WKFP01014237.1:135429-259519 GCA_011057875.1 Pterocles orientalis
TCTTCTAATATACTGGGTACGACGTGCATGGGATGGAATAATTGGTCAGTCTGCTTCTCAATCTTTACCTAAAAGCAAATCCCAGGCTAGAAGCCAGACTGTCTCTTCCCCCCCAAAAGGCTGAATGTATGTCCTTGAGAACAAATAGCAACATCCTAGCAATAACTATAAACGTTCTTCTCTTATCAATTCCCTCCTGAGCAGGAATCCAAAACATAGCTTTTTGCTAGCTATTTATGAAGAGAAGGGAAAAGAAAAAAAAAATTAACTCTGCTCTGCTTAACCCACGACAGTTACTTGTCTTGTGACCAGTATGAGGAATTGTTTTACCACCATGCCTCATTTAGATATTATAGAAATCTCTAGACTATCCATACATTCTGCGAAACAACTTGTTAACATCTAAATACTATACTTATGACAGAGCTGAATAACATCCCTTTCTCAAACAGTCCTCTAGAGATGAAACCAATCTTTATAGGCAGATTTCATTTTTATTAATGATAAGATTTTTCCATGGTGGAGCAATAGGGTTGCATGACATTTAGATTGCTGAGTTAATAGCACTTTGCATATTATTGGTAGTAGAAGGGAATGCCATTTATTTTAGGAATTTTAAAACTGACACTGTTGTTCTATTTCAGGACTATCAAACCTGGTTAGATTTAAGGGAACTTGAATGTAAAATGGGGGAACGTTACATCACCCATGAAAGTGATGACTCCCGGTGGGAACAGTATTCAGAAGAACATGGATTGCAGTATCCAGCACACCTTATCAGTCCAAGTGCTAACCGTAATGAAAACACCAAGCTAGAAGAAACAGAAATGAAAGCCCTCAGTGAGCGTGTCAGCATCCTTTAAGTTGCATCCCCTATAATCTGTCAAAACACTGTGGAATTAATAAATACATACAGTCAGGTTTAACGTTTGCCTTGCAGAACTGCCATTATTTTCTGTCAGATGGGAACAAAGCTGTTATGCTGTTACACTGTTGATGTATCTGAGTTGCCAAGACAAATCAACAGAAATGTTTCTGTGTGACCAACTGTGTTGTATTTACAAAAGTTCCCAGAAACACTAAACTTGTTATTGTGAATGATTCATGTTGTATTTAATGTATTAAAACCTGTCTCCACGGTGCCTTTGCAAACTAGTGTTGATCTTACTTGAGCCTCATTTTGGTAAGAGAGAACTTTCCCATGAAGATCTGGGGTTTTTTTGTGCATCGTTAGTATTGTAATTGTAAGCAAACTCTTGAAGAGTAGATTATAACTGCTGTTCTGTGAACAACTTCTGCCATTTGGATAAAAGCTCTATTTAGTGTCGAAAAAATAGAAAAAGCAAAAAGTAACAAATTGCATAGCACTGTACAGTTTCAAATCAGATAACCTGTGTATGTGTTTGCGTGTTTGTGTACATAGATGAACACACACACGTACACACTGAATAACTTGCTCTTAAGCCTAAATGCCTTAGTAATGTAAACTGCAGTGTCAGTTTTATTTCCTCTTTTCTTAAAATATCCTCTAATATGAATATTGTCTAATATGTACATTCAGAAACTAAACTTGTTGACTTTATGTATGTTTTCAATAAAAATCTTGTTAAAGTAGGTTCATTTGGTTTATCTTTCTGTTTAAAATATCTGTGGAATGGCATCAGAAGTAGGTGGAGTAAATTAATTAATCATTAAGAAGCCCATCATTAAGAAGTGGAGGTAGGTGGGTAAATGCTTCCAGCTAACCCGCGTACCTATAAAACTTTGTAAGAACCTACTTGGACTGATTTTATATCATAAGTTCAGTTTTGAAATGTACTGGGGGAGTGGGGAAATTGAGTACACTGATTTTGTACCATTGAAATTAAGTGGAATTTACTTTTTAGAGAAATGTGCTGCTTCTGCTTTTCCACTGAGTTCCGTTAAACTGACAAGGTAATATTCACCCCTCCCACCCTCTTTCCCCTGGAAACTTTAAAGATATTAATTTTCATTTCTAACAATTTCTTAGTGTTCCAAAACTCACACATTTAGCTTTAACTGTGAGAGAGGTTCAGGCTGCCTGGTAAAACATGTGCCAGAGTAACTTAGCGATGAGGTGAAAATTATTCTATGCCACAGGCTATCTCTCAAAAAAAAAATTTATATAGAGGTACTGAAGAGAGGTTAAAAAAGGAGAGATACATGGGATGAGAGGCAGAAGTGTGCAATGGTAAGAGCCACGTACAATAAACCTCTACTGATTAAATCTGGGCTTTATGTTACAATCATGAGCTTTTCATTGGATAAACCCCTTCTTTCATAGAAGAGCTTTGTGCCAGATAACATAACATGACCAAGGCCAGTAGAATTTTACTTATTTTGCTCCTCTACTGGACTGATAGCACATACTATAGAAGAAATTAAGACACCTTTATTCAAACAGAAAAAAATATTTGATAGACAAAAAGTATTGTGAAAAATGACTAATAAATTCCTTCTTCCTCTTCCCTGCGTCTTTTCCTTTACTCCCACTGCCAAAAAAGAAATACTTTTTCACTTCAGCTAGACCCTGAAGGAAGGTTTCTGATAACACTGGCCTTGTAACATGTTCTGAAACAACTCTGGTTGGGCAGAGTTTGAATCTGTTGACCTTTATGCTATGCTGTAGTGTCTATATTTTCAGTCAGGACTTTCCTATGTGGCTAATTTTGGCTAAACATTGGCCATTGTTTCTTTTTTCATTCATCCTCATTCTTGATCTTAAATGAGCTGTCAAATAAACATAAAAAGAGACTCAGGCTGATTATAAAATTTCTATCCGTAAAAGTGTATACCTGTGTGTATATTTGTGTGTATATGCAAGTCCACTTAAAGGTGCAGTGGTGGACTCACAGATGCGCAAAGATTATATTCTGTTCTTTAGCAGCTCCAGAAATCAAGCCAAGTTAACTAACTTTTCTAAGAGGAAATCGAGGAGAATTGTCAGAATCATGTAGACTTTGTTCAGATGCTGATGTCATGGCTGTTTGTAAAAAGCCATGATGTCACAGAAGTGCCTTCTTTTTGTCTCATTCTTCTGTGTTAACCAGTAACAGAGATTTAGAGCTCTGCTTTCATTTTGATCAAATTACGTGCGTCAGGATTTTATTATTGGCTTGGTTTTATTTATGATTAGTGTACCCACCTTTGAGCAAAGGTAATTTTGAACAACACAGTTACATTCCCAAAAATATCAAACAGTGTACTGGTACTCTGTTCTCAAACATGGACGCTAGTCAGGAGATTAAAAGAGAAAGCAAACTACTTTGCAGCTTGCAACGGCATCTCCAAGAAATTGTGTGACAAAACCAAGTGCAGGTTTTAATGAAGGAAGGACATTGAGTACTTGCACTGAACCCCATCAGCTGCTAATTTCTGCCATAACAATGCTTAGCATGCATAAGGGTTTGCTGAGCACAGACCTATATTTCATCTCAGGGAGCACTTTTGATAAACTGTTTGCCAACAGAGCAGAGACAAAAGTGTAAATAAGTTACTACTCTCAGAAACTTCCTGGCTAGCTACTGAATATGATTTCAAAGGAATGCTCGTTTTATTACTAGGGGCATATCATACTTTTATTCCTCCCCATGCCTGGGGTTTTTTTTTGAGCACTGAAACTTGCTTCATTGCGTTAAGGGACAGCAAATATTTACTGCATTTCAGAGAAGAATCTGCCATTAGCCAATATAATAAATTTTCCCTGCTGCCATTCAAAAATGTTGTACTATGAAATTTGAACTGTTTGCAGTTTAGCCAGACAGATGAATTCACTGATTCCTAACTCAGAGCCTAAATGGTAACTTGCTCATCCAGATACATCAGCATCAAAGTGTACTGAAGCAATTCTGGGATTGTGTGGTCCTACATGATTTTCCTTTGCTCATTTTACTCAGGAAAAGGAGTGGCAGGCTGCTCTGTAGTAATGTGTCCATGGCCTTTTTATTTTCCATTAAGCCAACAGTTCCTGTGCATGCATCACAAAAGCAAAACCAACAATGGTTATGCTGTTCATAAATATGAGCCTGAGGATTGATAGTATTTCCTTTTCTGCTGTGATTATGCATACCATATGTGTATCAGGCACACGTATACACATTTGTAGATACATTTACTGTGTCAAAACTTAGCTGTGGAGTGCAGAGAAGTAGCCAGCATGTACTTGGAAGCTAGAACTTCTGATTTATGTTAAGATATTGCCATTTTCAGTTCTACCATCTTCTTTATTCATTCAGATACCGTTTTTCTGTTTAATATCTTGCCCAGGCAGTTTAACTAACTCAGCAAATAAGGCAAGCAAAAAGCACGCACTTGTGCAACTTGCACAGCTCAGCTGTGCCACAGCTGCTTGGTCACAAGTGACCATCCCTTCACACATTGCAGGATGGAAAGGGACTCCCTGCCGGTGGGCCTTGTCTCCCATTGTCTCAGATACTGAATCAGACCTCCTTGTGCTCAGCTTATCAAGTTCTCTTCAAAAACAGTTGGATATTCTGCCTTCCCCTTTTGTTCCTGCTCCCTCCTTTTTCCCCTCTACGTCACCACTGAAAAGCCTTCTTAGACTCTCAGTTCTCCAGTTCTGAATCCTGAGTTCATGGAAAGGCAATAACCACGTGGGTTTTGTGTCAACAACAGTCTTTTTTTTTTTTTTGTCTCAGAGGTTAAACAGAACAGGTTATTTATTTTCTGTTACTAGACAAAACAACACCTCTTCTGCACAACTGCAATTAATCTGGACAATGAAGTCACACAGGTGACACGGAAAATGCTAATAAACTGAAAAAAAATCCCCAAACCTTTACTGGACTGATAGGAACAGATACTTGGCATTTTGTGAAATTAGGGAGAAAGGAAAAAAAGAAGAAAACTTCTAGGGAAATTTTAAGAACAAATCACTGGGCAGGTTAACCCCCCATATACTACTTCAGTCCATAAGACATACAGAGAAAGATCGGAGTTGAGTCATTATGGATGAAGGTGCAGTATTACTCAGATAGGTCTACCCAAATATTAACATCCTAGAAAAGCTCTGCTTCATGCAGATGAAGCAGAGCCATGTCCCCATAGCTGCTCAGCACCCCACTCCAGAAAGCTAAGATGTAATTTATTTTAGCAACAAAGGAAGCCAGCAACATACTGCACTGGCCACCTTCTACCTCATGACCAGACCTTTAGAGACCTACCTCATGAGACCAGCGTCTCAACCAAAACTCTCATATTCCTGGGCTTTACCCAGGTTACATGTTTCCCATGTGCCAGATGGGAAAGAGCTCAACCAAATAATGGAAACCAAAGGACATATTTTGGTAGATCAGGTCAGCAGTGACAAATCTGACATCTTAATGGGATGCAGAGTTTTGCCTTGCTTTTTGCTTAGCTCATTCCTAGCAACTGGAGCAAGTGAACGGCTGAAATCAGGGTCTACTGGGTAAACTAATATTTTTCGGGGGTTCTTACTGAATCTTTGCTGTGCTTAGGTGAAGAACAGAGACCATGCATTTTAAGAAGTGTAAACTACTTTGCTGCCTTACTAAGCACATGTACAAACTTAAACATCATCTGTTCACAAATAATAAGAAAGGTCTACTTAAGTTTCAGACTGAAAAGTTGCTATTTTGAAAGGTCTCATGAAATGAAATATTTTGGTTGGGCATCCAAGCACTAAGGTCCTACACCCCAGGGCATCTAGCTCTGCTGTGAGCCCGGAGGGCCTGAGGCCTCACGCTGCAGAAGTCTGCCAGGCAGCGTGCCAAGCAGGGTAGCTACAAGGAAAACAGGCACGAGGAAAACGTGCTTTAAGGCAAATCCTGAAATCTGTAAGCATGTCTGTGCTGCCAAAGTTTGACAAAATTTGGCAGATTCTGTTGAAGTATTTCTATCCAAACTATTTTCCGATATGAATCTATGATATATTTGCCAACTATAACTTAAATAGTTTCTGATATAACTTCCAAAATGAATAGTGACTTACTGGTGACGACCTCTTACACTTTTAATGAGGACTGATTCTTCATAAAATCTTAATAGCTACCCTTTGAAAAGCAAATAGTTCATTTTGGTTCCACTGTTGACTTAAGCATACAAAAGCATGAGTTAATTTTGAGAAGTTAGGTCACAAAATTTAATAAGTGGAAAGTGTACTGACATGTTCTCAAGAAAAAATAAAAATTGACTGGGACCTGGCTCACACTTACCGAGTAAACAACTGCAGCAGTTTAAGATGTTACTGTCTCAGCCCCCAGCTGTTTGTTACTGGCCTTATAACAGAGTGAAAATAGAATATCTCAACTTTTCCAGTTGATACTCAAAAGCATCCTGAGCTGCGTTACTCCACTCTGCCAGCTCTGCCACAGGAAGGCATCTGGAAAAGGGGCAGGAGGGAGCATGCAGATATTAAACTACTGTAGCCAGGTTTGCCAGAAATCATTTGCCAGAGTCTTTAATTGCATTTCTCAAAAGTGAATTAGGAGCTTGCAAGCCTGAATCTCAGAGGATTTCTAGGTGTCTCAGGATTCCTGATTTCTTCTGAAATAGGATTTAAGGTCCTTAGTGAGTAATTCAGTTCTGCTGAGGTTTCTAACCCTGCCACTCTTGCTCATGGCATTGTATCTCCTCGTGTACTCACCATAGATCATCACTACAGGTGTTATGAATAGGATACTTAATAAAAACAATAATTAAGGTGATGTTAAAAAACCACGTTTGTGTAAAATGTGTATACTCACAGGCCTTATTCTGTAATCTGTCAAAATAAAGTATGTTCAAAAGCATGTACAGTCAAAAATATTCATGGCAGAAAGTGGTGAGAAGTTAGAGCAGGCATTTGGCTCACAGCCCCAGACTAGAAAACCACTAATAGGCAAAATGAGACCTACTAGTAGAAACATAATGACTGTAGTCTTTCATAGGGAAATAAGGAGCTTTTAATAAGAAGCACTTTTTATGTTCCTGGGCTGAACTCAACTTTACCTTCATCCTAATGGGAAGTTTTGTACATCAAAGATCCACCCAGAAAACGGACAAGTTCACAATTAACTGCTTTGAGTCTGATAAAGGCTTTTTCATATTAATTGTGGCCTGAAAACAGCTTCACTTGCCTACAAAAAAAATGGTTATATATGTATATGCATACACATTGTTAGAAAGTTGTAAAAGTTCCTATCAAACCAGCAAAGCATCATGAGATAGTATATATTTAAAATTGAAATACACCTTCTCATTCTCAGAACTCAGTAAAACATCAAGGAAAAATTTCAGAGACTGTTGGTTTTCAAGGTCTCAACATTTCAGGAAATTCGAAGAGAAAGTTGTAGGATTGGGGTGATGAATCCATACTTGGAAATTGGAAAGAGCACAGAACAAAACTGCTAGATGTTCAGAATGCTGTTCTTGCAACTATTGAGGTGTGTAGTACTTTTACCTTTTCTAAAAATTTATGAATATTATCCACCTGTCTGTGAGAAGATAGGCAAATACCACTGTTCATACTTCACAGCTGGGGTAACATAGGTTTAAATACATGACCTAGCTTGGTCAAAAGAAGCCTACATTAAAAAAAACAAACAGCCTCAAAAGCAGTGTCAAAACAAGACAAAAAATGTCACAGCCAGATGTTATCCCAACTTATATCTTAGTTTTCTAACGGAATTAATAACACTTGGAAAACACAACATTCAAAAATATGCAGGAATGTACAATATTCTCAATCAGCCTCTCATTACTTTTCTATATTTAACTCCATTTGTAGATGGCAAACTGACAAAGAAAGTAAATGAATTACTTGGGAGCAGAGAGCAGTAATCTGTAACTGAAAGCAAAGCAAAGGCGGGCATACTGGGTGATGTTTTCTCACCCTTCCGAGTCAACTTGGATGCATACAAAGAATATGCATCTTCTGTGGGAGACAAATGCTATAGTGTGTGCATGAAGTGGGAATTACAATCCATTAACTAATAAATATTTTTCTTGAACATTTAAAGAACTTGTAAATATACAGATTTCCTGCAACTACAACGACAGCTCCCTCAGAGATCACAGTGTCCATGTGATAGCTGCTGAGTGACGGAACAGCCCGTGAAGTCCTCGTCACAGGCGCTAGCTAGCCATGACAGATCCATGGGTTTCTGACTTTGTTCAGCATGAATCTCTTAGCACATGGCTAACAAAGTACTATGACAAAATAAAGTAGGGTATAGTTTATAGACACACAAATAGACCAGTGTGTCACTGATGGATGATAGCCCTTAAATCTTTCACAGTGCTATATGAAAAAAAAAAAGCATGATTGCATGGTGTAATTTGTTCTTTTGAGCAAGGGGTTAGACCATCACTGTCGGTTATTGTACTAGGACTGTAATTTCTCCTGGTTCTTGCTTCCCAGCCTTCCAGCCACAGCTGACCTTGCCTGTCCTGGGAAGGATCTTCTGGCTGAGGCTCCAGTGCCTGGGACAGAGGACACTCCCTGCCCTTCCTTTAAAAGCGTCAGGATCCTCTGCCCTTGCACAGCCCCTTGCATCCACCCAGTTCCTTTTACATCTCGCAGACCTCCACCATTTTCAGATTTACTGTAGATTGCTAGATCCTTTTGTTTGAAGGGAGACTCAGGCAGCTTTTGGACAGAAGGAAGAAGGCTGCCTACAGGCTCTTCCACTGTGATAGCAGACAGCCTATCAGAGTGATACCTCCTTTGCTCTGGGAAAGGAGATTGCAGAGCAGGAAGGCTAGGTAGTGCAGAGGATGCAGGACTGATATCATAAACATTGCAGCATTTTTCATGCTTAATAACTCTGCTATCACAGCTATTTAGAATCAGTGTCCACATACTCCATGTCCATTTT
Source organism: Pterocles orientalis (assembly GCA_011057875.1). Classification (NCBI taxonomy): domain Eukaryota; kingdom Metazoa; phylum Chordata; class Aves; order Pterocliformes; family Pteroclidae; genus Pterocles; species Pterocles orientalis. The sequence goes on from WKFP01014237.1 coordinate 144,288, forward strand.
GTTTTGCACAGCCTTATTCATGTATTCATAGCCTTAATGGTGATGAAACTATTAATCGCTCTAATTGTCTCTCAATATTTGTAGTCTTTTGTTGGCTAAGCTGTTGCTTTTTCACCAGTAAAATTAGGTTGGCACAGCTTCCAGAACAGATATATTTCTATGAGCACAAAAGTCTCTTATAGCTGTAGAGGCTAAATCCCTGTTTATGCAGAAATAGGTATACAAGTGTGACTAGATCCAGACAACAATATCACTTTAACTAAATCCACCCAAGTAGCACAACTTCACTGTTCAGACAAAGCCTTAGCCTCTCTTTTGGAATTACTTTGCCAAGTAGCTGTCATCATTTTATGATGTGGACAATCACGCATTAGCTTTGGTGAAAACACTCTCTTTTGACCCAAGAGGGTAACTATTCCCATCCTAGATTGAACTCAAACCAGTGATCAAAACAAAAAATGCCAGGGTATTGCCAATTTTTCTGAGCCATCCAGTAACCAGATCTTGTGTTGTCTGATTTACTTGATAACTGTGAAATAAGGGACTGTGTGATTTTACTCCTTTCCCAAAATCTTTTCACACTTTTGTTTTTTTTTTTAACAGAAGATACTTATTACCAACCTCTTATTTTCGAGCCAGTGCAGACTTTATTATTAAGTGTAATATTCAATAAGGACTGATCCTTTGAGAAAACTGAAATGCTGAAATTCTATAGGACACGTCTCACGTTTTCCTGTTCCAGTCCTTCAGGGTCACTGCTGAGCAGTCCCGTGCCTTCCCCGCGGCGCAGCGCGGTGCATTTGTGTGCCTTGCCACCTGCTGGCCACCGCTTATCCCTGCACACAGGACTGTGACAGCTCAGCTGCAGAACGGTGCCTGAGGCTTTTCTCAAATTAATCCGCGATCCTTCTGTTTTTACAAAGCCGAAAGCATACGCGAAGTATGTAATATGCCAGTCTCCTGCGACATTTTTAATGTGAAAATACAGTAATGCATTATAAGCTAGGTACTAACCTGTCTGACGTTAGAACATTTCAGAGTTTCCACCGCTGTTGTTAATTACTCTGTGTTTTAGAACAATAAGGCTCCCCTGTGCCTTCGATTTCCATAACAAAGCAATAACTTTTTTTAAAATATAGAAGCAGATGCCGAACAGCTAGGAATAGACACAGTACTCCTGGCAGCTTCTAGTCTGCTAGCAGAGTTCACAGTGCAGTGCTGCCAAGCTACATACAGGCAGGCAGTTGCAGATAAATGTTAAAATAATGCTGCATAAAAAGAGTGCTCAATGCCCCACTTTCAGTTCAAAAGGATTAGTAGAGAAAACATATAGCTAAGATACATTAATTGAAATGATTATCCCTTTAACTGATAATTAACATATTGTGCAAAGAGTCTACCTCAAGTAAAAAGTTTAGCTTGCATAAAAATCTTCAAATCATTTGAATATAAATAAGATCCTGAAAGTTCTTTAGAACAGTTGGTCAATGAAAAAATGCAGTTATAGGAGCAAAAATTAATCTGGTTAATTTATATCCACAGAAGCCAAATGCAATGTTTTTATCCCTACGTCTAAGTGATTTTTCTCTGAAATACAGGCAGCACAGTGGAAAAGCAAGTTAAAAACCACAGCTAAACTGTGATGAGGTACACTTGGGGGTACGAAAAGAAAGGTAAGATGTAAAACAACCTAAAAATTGATGTGACCTGATTATTTATCTTAGAATTCTTTCTCCTGCTTACTTTATACTTCTTGGTGTTCCTCCTGTTTGGTCCCGCCACTCTTTTGCTTTCAAACTGTTCAGTATCTGGCCCCTAATATTGATTGAAATCTTGACTTGTTTTTTCACCATTTTTATTGTAATCACCTCCTAATTCTGTGTTTTTAAAGTCTATCTTCAGCTAAGATTTTTGCATAAGCAATTAGATACTTGAATCTATTGACTGATTTAGTGTGTAGCTCACATAGAATCATAGAATCACCAAGGTTGGAAAAGACCTAAAAGATCATCCAGTCCAACCATTCACCTATTATCAATAGCTCCCACTAAACCATGTCCCTCAACACAACATCCAGTCTTTCCTTGAACACACCCAGGGTCGGTGACTCCACCACCTCCCTTGGCAGTCCATTCCAGTGCCTGACCACCCTTTCTGAGAAGTAATACTTCCTAATGCCCAGCTTGAATCTCCCCTGCCGTAGCTTGAAACCATTCCCTCTGGTCCTATCACTAATGACACAAGAGAAGAGGCCGACCCCCACCTCACTACAACCTCCCTTCAGGAAGTTATAGAGAGCAATAAGGTCTCCCCTGAGCCTCCTCTTCTCCAGGCTGAACATTCCCAGATCCTTCAGCCTCTCCTCATATGGCCTGTGCTCCAGACCCCTCACCAGTTTTGTTGCCCTCCTCTGAACACGCTCCAGGGCCTCAATGTCTTTCTTGCAGTGAGGGGCCCAAAACTGGACACAGTACTCGAGGCGCGGCCTCACTAGTGCTGAGTACAGGGGAACAATCACCTCTCTGCTCCTGCTGGCAACACTGTTTCTGATGCAAGCCAGGATGCCGTTGGCCTTCTTGGCCACCTGGGCACACCGTCGGCTCATGTTCAGCCGAGCATCAATCAATACCCCCAGGTCCATTTCCTCTACGCAGTCTTCCAGCCACTCCACCCCAACCCTGTAGCGTCTCCCGGGGTTGTTGTAGCCAAAGTGCAGGACCCGGCATTTGGTCTTGTTGAACCTCATCCCGTTGGCTTCAGCCCAGCTCTCCAGCCTGTCCAGATCCCTCTGTAGGGCCTCGCTACCCCCAGGCAGATCCACACTCCCAGCCAATTTGGTGTCATCTGCGAACTTACTGAGGGTGCACTTGATGCCCTCATCCAGGTCATCAATAAAGATATTGAAGAGGACAGGCCCCAGCACCGACCCCTGGGGAACACCACTCATGACTGGTCACCAGCTGGATTTAACTCCGTTCACCACCAGTCTCTGAGCCCGGCCCTCCAGCCAGCTCCTTACCCAGCCAAGAGTGTACCCATCCAAGCAATGGCTGCCAGCTTCTGCAGGAGAATACTGTGGGAGACAGTGTCAAAGGCTTTGCTGAAGTCTAGGTAGACCACATCAACAGCCTTTCCCTCATCCACCAGATGGGTCACTAGATCATAGAAGGAGATCAGGTTGGTCAAACAGGACCTGCCCTTCACGAACCCATGCTGGCTAGGCCTGATCCCCAGGTCATCCCGCACATGCCGCACGATCTCCCTCAAGACAATCTGCTCCATAACCTTCCCTGGAACCGAGGTCAGGCTAACAGGCCTGTAGTTTCCCGGATCCTCCTTACGACCTTTCTTGTAAATGGGAGTCACATTGGCAAGCCTCCAGTCTTCTGGGACCTCACCAGTCAACAAGGAGCGCTGACAGATGATGGAAAGCGGCTCGGCTATCACCTCCGCCAGTTCCCTCAGCACTCTCGGGTGGATCTCATCTGGCCCTATGGACTTGTGGCAGTCCAGTTGGAGTAATAAGTCTCTGACTGTTTCTTCCAGAATCACAGGGGGGGTTAGTGTGCTCCCCAGCCGAGACTACCAGGTCAGAGAGAGGAGTACCCTGAGGATAACTGGTCTGACTTTTAAAGACAGACGTATAGAAGGCATTCAGAACCTCCGCCTTTTCCTTATCCTCAGTGGTCACATTCCCAGCCTCATCCAGCAAAGAGTGGATATTCTCCTTTGTCCTCCTCTTACTGTTAATATATTTATAAAAGAGTTTCTTTTTCCTTTTCACCCCAGAAGCCAGGTTAAATTCAAGCTGGGCTTTTGCCTTTCTGATTTCACCTCTACACATCCTAACAACTTCCTTGTATTCATTCTGAGTTGCCTGTCCCTCCTTCCACAGGCGGTAGATTCTCTTTTTCTCCCGGAGCCTCAAGAGTAGCTCCCTATTCATCAACGCCGGTCTTCTTCCCCATCGGCTCATTTTGCAGCTCAGGAGGACTGCTTGCTCTTGCGCCCTTAAGACTTCCTTCTTGAAGAGCAACCAGCTCTCTTGGACCCCTTTACTCGCTAAGACTGAATGCCAGGGGACTCCCCCTTTTAGTCTCTTGAACAATTCAAAGTCCACCCTCCGGAAGTCCAAGGTAGCAGTTTTACTATTCCCCCTCCAGGCTCCACCATGAATCGAGAAATCTATCATTTCATGGTCACTCTGTCCAAGACAGCCCCCAGCCTCCACATCTCCCACCAGACCTTCCCTGTTTGTGAACAGCAGGTCTAGTGGGGCAGCTCCTCTCATGGGCTCTCTGACCAGCTGCATCAGGAAGTTATCCTCTATGCATTCCAGAAACCTCCTAGACTGCTTCTTCTGTGCTGTGCTGTACTCCCAGCATATGTCAGGGAAGTTGAAGTCGCCAATGAGGACAAGGGCTGACGACCGTGCAGCTCATGCCAGCTGCTTATAGAATACCTCGTCTGTCTCTTCATCCTGGTTTGGAGGTCTATAACAGACACCCACCAGGATGTCTGCCTTGTCAGCCCTTCCTCTGATCTTTACCCATAGGGATTCAACGTTATCGTCCCCAGTCGCAATCTCAGTAGCATAAAAGCATTCCCTAACATAGAGAGCCACACCGCCACCCCTCCTTCCTTGCCTATCCTTCCTGAAGGACATCTATTCACCATTAATGTTCCCCAGGTAAATGTTCTGCCATTTACATAATTTGACCTTTCCCAGTAGATGTACAGTTCAGTCCTCCATTCCCTTGCAAACTGTTGTGTTGTAGTCCAAACACTACTTGTGGTCACATATTCCCTGTTTTCCTTGCTACCATTTCAGTGTGTTTGCACACCAGGCATCACATGGGAACAGAAATGGTCTTTTCACCTGGAATATCTGTGTGATTCTTGGGTGACCTCTCCCAAAACTGTACATGGTTGGACTCTTTTATGTGTTTCTTGAATAAGACCTATTTTAACGAAGCCTTTGTGCTAGAAGCACTTTACATTTGTCAGGGCAAAACAGCTGCAGGTCTGAAGCAGTCAGTTTGGTACTGGATTACCTTTGTGTGTCCTTCTTAGCTGGCAAGCTTGAAAGCAATTACTGGAAAAGTGCAGAAAACATTTTTCCTCAGTGCAATATCAGGTAATTAGATCCATTACTTGGATTTTTTTTACCTGTTCCACTGGGATGTCGTACTATTTCCAAATTCATCAGCACTTTATTCCTTAGATCTCCTGAAAAGTGAGCCCTTGCAAGGTTCTGAACATGGCATTCATACATTCCTAATCCAATTCAAAATTTGAAGACAGATTTCTTATTTATTTAAGCACACCATCAGTCTCTTCCAGTATGAAATTCTTTTGTTCTTTTTCAAATATTCTTGAAACCACTCTAAACTCCACTATTTCTTTCCCCAGAATGTGGTGGTTTAGGATCTGCATTGGTATGCAGATCTATTGCCTTCTGAGAGTATCATCTACCTTTATTAATATTATATTGTTTGATACTTATGAAAGCAAATGAAAGCCACTTGAATGGGAAAACAAGTAATCTTTTCAGAAAGCACTGGGTCTGTATCCTGCAAGTTGTTTTCTAAAATGCACCACTACTCAATGGAAGCTTGTTTCCTATTTGAATATACCTTGTTAAATGATAAAATTAGCAGACAAGGCAATCTAAATTATTTTGTTTACGTCTCTTCAGTGTTATGGTATTAAAGTAGAAAGTGTAAGTGTCTAACAAGTTTGTGGGGGCAAAGATTAGTTTACAAATTGCTACCAGGAGATGGCACCATTAACAAAATAATTTGAGTGCCACATGCAAGTTCCCCAACCATCTGTATGTCTGAACACTTTGACAATTCCAGGTGTTGTCTGAGCCCGATCCTGCAAATCATTTATCCAAGCAATCCTCACATGTGAGTGATCCAAGACATGGGAAAGGGATCCTGCATACTGAGTGACTGGTGATTTATTTGCTCTGGTTGGCAGATCAGGACTTGGGCTGATTTACCAAATACAGAAGAAACTAGCACTTACCAGGTAGTATTTTCCTCCGTAAGCATTTATTGCCCTGGAAAAGGGACTGAAGCTATATGTCCATATATTATTCTTTATTACTATGTTTTTAACTTACTGTGCCATGTATAGGCTGCAACTAAGTTGCATGAAGAAATTAATGCAAATCTCAGAGAAGGGCTGATATTAAGTGGACTGGCTTCAATTACAGTTGCAAGAGCCGAATGCAAGTGTTCAAACATTCTTGTCATTCTTCCAGCATCTCTGAAGAATAGCATTAGAATAGCATTAAATTATTCTATATTTACAAAGCTGTAGGGAATCCAACTTCAAGTGACAAGAACTTAAAGACTCTGAGATCTTACCCTAACTGTCTCAGAGAACATCCCTGTGGTCAAATCAGTCCAGTGGAAGGTGAAGGAAAGACTGCTTGATTACAATAATGTCAGAATTTCACCTGTTGACTGCAAATGTACTGGAGATTTGCACTCATGCAGCTTGCAGGATTGGATCCCTTGTCTGACAGGAAGCAAAATATTTGCCATGTGTTTCATTTCAGCTTCAAGCACTTCAGGTTTTGAATCCTCTCGGTTAAGTAATTGATGTTTGAATGCCCTGCCCCCTGCTTGGTATTTTAAAATAAACCTTGCTATAGCACAGATTATGAATCAAAACAGCTGCTGTACCTGAAAGTGTACTTAAACGGCAAGATGGCTCTTTGTGAATCACAGTAACTAGTCTCAGATATATTGCTTCTGCACCCAGGGAGCTAAATTTAATGTATTTGGGTTTAAAAGATTCATTATATAGATTCGGTGTTTACAGGTTTTTTTTTTCTTTTTTTTTTTAATGTTTCCCCCATAACTTCCTGCCAAAAAATCAATTGAACAAAAAAATCCCTTGTTACCAGTATCTGTTGTCAAACTTATACTTCTCATATGCCACAGCATATGATATTATGAATGAATCTTTTGTCTTCTGGAAACGTAACCAGAAACAGTAGAAAACAAAAAAAAATATGCCAGTGCACATGTAGGATCTAGATATGAAGCCTTCATTCCTCTACTAGAACAAAACCCCAAAATTATAGAAGCCATTACTCAAAACATTCAAAACTAGTAAAATATGTGGGCGCAGAGGCTGAAAGCAAGCACAAGGGACTGAAAGCAAACACAAGGGACTGAAAGAAAACTAATGTAGAGATCACTGTGAGACCAGGGGCAAGATTGCAATACAGTGCTATTTTATTAGTCATAGAAACAGCCTAAATGAAGTAAAAGTAGTGTAACATTGTTAAAAAGGAAAGAATTGGCAAAAAAGTCAATAACTGGAAAAATACATGGAATTGTGGACAAAGATGCTCTTACCTTTTTGTTTTCTACACTAGAAAGGGAAATAAAAGATCATGCATGGTCTTTTTTATAAAATAGAAATCAGAATATGTTTCTCATCCTAACCAAAAGCAGCACACAGGACCATGCGCATTGACTAGTTGCTTGGAGTCATTGATAAATGTTACAGTATTAATCTCTACTGTGGAATGATTGCTCCAACAGCTCTCCTCATCTTTCCTAACTTCCAGTTTCACTGATGTAACTTACTCAAGCTTATGCTCTCAACATCAGTAAACCCTCCAAGTCACGTCTTCTGAAAAGCTCTAGTAAGCCATGTCCTCTAAAAAGCTATATTTAGTGGAAAATATACCTTACTGCACACATACTTGGCAAAAGATACAATACAGTCGGGGCTCTCTGAGCATGCACTGGTTTTATCTACATTTCTGTTTGCATTTCAAAATATAGGGAATTAGGCTTACAGACATTTGAGAAACTATGTTTTTCTCTTTAATTCTTCTTGCCTATGACTTTTAGTAGAATTATTCTTCAGTTATTACCTCAATTTAAATGAATGAGGGTGGGTGACAAGTTACACTGAGGTGAAAGCAGGATCAGTTTTAGTTATGTGTCCCTACTGGCCATTCATCTGATTGTCATGAGGGAATCCAGCCTCTGAATGCCTGAATGTTTGGAGTCTGGAACCGATGGGAAGCCTGAGCACTGCCCTTTAACCTTCTGGCCTCTTGGTTTACTCTTAGATTCCCTCATAAGAGCTGAACCTTGCCGTCCAACTTCCTATCCCAGCAGTAATTCCAAACTCCCATTGTCACTTAAACTCCTAGAATCTCCCTGAAAAGTGAGCTCTCTGGTTTACAATTTAACCCTTCAAGAGTCAAATCAGTGATGTGGTCAAACTTCCCAGTAGCAAAAGTTTTGCCCTTGCTTTTTAAAGCTAGGGTTGGTTTTTTACTTAATAAAACAGAGATTACAAATCGCTGGAAAAAGAACAAATATCTGAAATATAATCCCTTCTCTATACCTTTCTCTGTTTATGAAATTCTTGAAAGTTCATGTGCCTTCAGTAAGATGGGGAAAGAGATGCCTTCCTTCAGCAGGATGCCTCATCAGCTGCAAGCTTCTAATTTCAGCTCCAACAATTTTCAGGCAAGCAGCTACCAAAATGGCTCTCCACTGCTTAGAACAATTATAATTTATACTTGTAGGTCTCATGACAGCAATCCCTAGAAATAAAAGCTGAAGGGTGAAAGTAGGAAAACATTGGTTAGACTTGAAACCAAGGTGGACTTTTCAATTTGATGTGAACAACTGTAATGTTTACGCTCCAGAAAATATGCATGTATAGATTTGCACATTGATTGTATTTTTCCAAGGAGAATATGGGCTGAATACAATACTATTTCAGAGCAGCAAACAATTTTAACTAGGCAAATCAAATTAAATATTTTGTATACACTAAAAAAGCTGGAAGAGTTGTAAAGAAACTAGGACAAACTTGCTGTGAACAAAATTCAAGGAAAGCACTGTGTTAGCCTGAGTTAAGATGGAACAGAAAGGAAGTAGTAGGCAGGAAGAGCAAAGACAGGGTTGTAGATTCTCACTGACAAATCCAGAAAATATTAAGACCAAAGGATAAGGATAAGGATTATAGAGACAATTTTTTTTTAATTCAGGAAAAATTACATGTATAGCCAATAGACTGTAGAATGCATTCCTAGTTATCTTCCTATCAAGTCCAAGAACTTTTGATTGAATATTGTAGAAAGAACTCAAACCGATGAGAGGTAGGAAGCAGTTTTGTATAAGACCTATGGAACAACTTTGTTCCACAAACTTCAGGTATTAACTTCCCTCTGATATACTTTTTCTGCCCTTACGTTCCTGTTTCAGAGTTGTTTAGAGGAGGAAATGAAAAAGGGAAGCATTCCACACTGTGGAATAAAACTGCAACTCTGCTGACCCTGATCCTCATCTCCTGCAAAGAAATGCAACTATGCCTTGAAATATCCTCCAATCTGACAGCACTTGCATCCAAGAGCTTCACTGCTGTAAAAAAAACAACCAGCAAACAACCAAACAAAACATTTTTAAATTAGCTCAACTACTTTTCAATTAGTTCGTAGTCTTTGTAGTCCTGGCCAAAACCTGATTTAGTGACCAATGTAATAGCCAGGAAAAGTTCACCAACATTAGAGTAAGTTGGAGCTGAAAGCCGTTGAGACACTTCAGTGATTCCAAGCTTAATGTAGACATGCTTTGAGGCACATTTTTCTGTATTACATTTACCAAAAAGCCTAGTAAGCTTAGTGTCACTCTACTGACTTCTAATAAGTCGTCATATATATTGGTGCTCCTCCTTGCATACGTTCTCCTGTAAATTTTAATCTGGATTGAAAGGTTTTCTGCCTGTACAAGGTTACAAAAATTGATGGCTTTAAAATGAGCCACCTGAAAATAGCAGAACTAGGATAATGTTGGAAGGTTCCTTCCTGCACAGTTCACTGGGAGAAGCTGATGACTATACTAAAAAGCAGATCACCAGTATCCAGACTCTGGAATCATAGGTCACTTCTCAGCAGGATTCACATTCTTGTTTTTACAAGGTTCCACAGCTGTAATTTCTTTTTTTTTTTTTTTCCAAACTACAAAGACAAGCATAGAAAACAAAAGTCAAGCCACTGCCAAAATCATTCTTCTAAAACTGTATTGAAATAACTAGAACAATGAAATAAATTGTAATTGAATTATTATTTACTAATGATTTTGCTACATGGTATCTTGCATTTAATTTCTGTCCTCTAACTACAGAATATTGGTAAATTCCCTCTTTTTTTCATACCTTTTGTCCATAGCCACTATTCCTTGCTCCTTCAGGCTTTCTAACCACAGTAGGAGCCCTTAAAGTTACTTCTAAACCACAAAAAACCCAAAAAGTACATAACCTCCACATTATTTAATTGACAAAATGGAAATAGATATTTAGAATTTAGTCATCAAATTTACCTACGATGTATCTAGAAGGTACCTCAGTGACAGAGGGTCCTGGAAAAGGAAGGGAAGGCAAGGCAAGGCAAGAATATTGCTTCGCAACTTCAAGGCCTGAATGCCTACTTTTAAATTTAAAAAATATGTTACTATTTATTATTGATATACTGAACTTCTAGTCCACCAGTTAAGGATCAAAACACATAAATAATATGTCAGGCTCAGGGCAGCTGGTCAACAAAAAAAGGGTGTCCCTTTCTGGAAGAGCTGCAAAGCCATATAATTAAAGGACTATTTTAAGTCTTCTCTCTACATTTTCTTTACTGTTGAAACACCTCGCATGCAGCTGTACTATGAAAGAAGTTATGATCTGATTCTTACATACTATTTTATGATATTCACATTACTTCAGAGGTTTTACAGAAACTGGAGAAATCCATGCAACATATAACAAGCAGCCAAGTTTCCCACTCTTCTGTTGGTGCAATTTGTTTTTACCACTTTATCCTAAGAACTAAAAGTGCAGTAACCTAATAAAACTCATTACAAACAGAATTTTAGTAACTACAGTCGTTAGCATATCTGAAGTTTGTTCTGTGTATTAGCACTGCCAATGCTAGGCTGATGTGTAGCAAAGAGCACCTGTCAAAACAAAAGAGCTTCACGCCTCACAAGTTTAAGCCCCAGGTAAGAAACTCAGCCTTGTGGATAGGCTGAAAAGTAGATGTTGCAACCTGAAACGAAAAAGACTTGTAAGAGAGAAAATGAGATCCCTCTGGGTGCCAATAGGCTTCTGTTTGCCACGATTAAATCCTCTTTGTTTCATTACATACACCAGTGCAAAAACAAACAGTCAGATCAAGATAAAGAGCTTGCAACACTTCTTTCACTCCTTTTCCCTCCCCATTACAGTTGCCACCTTTTTCCCTGGACAAGCTTAAAAGAACTAGCTTTGCTCAAATAAAATTGATGAGACCTCTGAGCAGGTGTACAAGACAGCTTTTGGCTTTAAAAAAGTGTGAAGCACTTATGTCAATGACCTGATCAAATGATAAGCATGCTGGCTTCCTTTGCTCTCTAATTAATTTTCTCTCCTGAAGAGGGTATCTAGAATTGCATGATGCTTAGGCTAAGTCTTAAAGTCTTAAAGTCACCAATGGAAATTCAATGAAATAATGCTTTTCCTGGAAAAAGAAAGTATTATTATAGTACATGAGCCTCATCAGAGTTAGAAGAGTGTTGTAACTTTCCAGTTTGTACCAAATGTTTATTTCAGCAATTGTTTTAAATGTTATTGTTAATACAACATAGAGTTTCTTTGTCTAAACAAAACAAAGATACTGGGAGCTTAGTGGCTACATAGATCTGTCAGGAACTGGGTCAGATAGACATATTTTAATTATCTCTTTGAATCAGTAACTTCATTCAGAGACATTTATTATCATCTACTGTATTGTAATTACAAATGACTGTGCAACTTCTTCACAAACACTGATTTCTCTCTGTAGAAGCAGTGTAGTCCACCAAGGGCGTGACCAGATCAAGTAATGACAGAGTCTACAACGATTTGACAAACAACCCTTTGCATTTTATTTTTATTGAAGTGGCAGGACTTAGCAGTGCTGATGATCGGCAGCAATATGCTTCCTATAACCCTGAAGTGCAAAGGTGAATGGTAAAAATGAGAGCTTCTTTAGCAGAGGTTGATTGTGAAAGAATAGGGAGTTAACAAGCAGTTTGTGCTTTGGGCAATTACCTTTGCGTTTCAAAAAGTTAAAGGAGTTTGCAAAGCTTCCTCCTCCCTACCCTCTTTATGTTCTACAAATGATATGGATGTACTAGCTCTGGTTAGTAAAAATATATACAGGACAAACATCACTGCTGAATTCGTATAGAGCTAATTGCAGTAACAGTTTGTGTTATTGAAGTTAAACTGATACTCGGCTTAGGTATCCTCGATGAGGTGAGATAGGGGTTCACTCAGGTGTGGACACACAATACAGTTGGAAAAAAGAGAAGCTAAGCTAGGCTGATAATTACGCTTTTTTTTTGCTGATGACTTCCTCTCAATGAAAGAATAGGATTCGGCAAACGAAGTATGCCTTACTGTGTTTATTTACACACACACACACCTGGGTGTAAACAGTTCTTGCTTTTTGACTGTGGCACCTTTGCTGTCAGCACTGCTCACTCACTGCCCTCAGCATGCATTGGATATCATTACTATTTGCTAAAAACTCTAAGGAGCAGGGATGGATTTGGCTTAGGTCTTAATACAGAGTCCTTAGCTGGTAGTTATAGACATCTCACTAACTGTGATGAAAATGGCAGAAGATGTAGCAGAATACCTGAATTAAAAAAAAAAAAAAAAAAAAAAAAAAAAAAAAAAAAAAAAGAGAAGAAGGAATAAGAATATAAGGAGAGGGGAGGGGAATAAACAATCAATAGAGAATTAATAAGAAAATCCTCAGCAGACGAAGCTGAGCAAACTTTGTCTCTTTGTCTTGCTTTACCTTAAATGTTCAAGTCTGAAATTTTATTTTTACCTTTAATGATGCATAGATTTTTTTAAGCAAGATTTTCTCATGCCCTGAGCACAGTAGAACAATCTTAAACTTCTAAACCCCACCTATAGATATGTTTTTTAAAGTAAAATAGCATAAAGGACAAGATTGTGGTGATCTTCCTAGTGTTACTTAAATTTCAGTGGATCACATAGGGCTACTCTGAAATGAGAATTTCGCTGTCAGTAAATTACCGCAGTCATGCTGAATCCCTTCAGATGTGATACTTTATTTTCCTAGGTATGTTTTGCAGCCTCCCAAGGAACTGGAAATTCAACAGTTTGTGGCATCCAATGTTTGGAATTTCAGTTCCAGATTTCAGTTCCCATGAAACTCTGGACTGACCCGATCTTAAACAGTTCAAGTTTTACTCCTACAATGTCTTGGATAACAGACAACCATGTTCAACAAGGTCATTGACTGTATCACTGCTGTGTTGAGATGCAAAGGTAAGCGTACTGAAGTGAAGGGAATGCAGCATAATTGCATTTTTTTTTGTTATTACAGTATTTTTTTTACTTTCAGAGGAACTGGAAATACTGATCTCACGTACAGCTATTATTCTGCTGTTGTCATATTCACTCGCACTCAGAATCCACACACAGTTTCTTTGTAAAAGCAGAAAATACAAAACTTTTAGATAATGCCTTGTTACAACATGCACTTATGACATACCACTGTCCTGCCACAGTCATTCTAAACTGGGAGACATTAGGTATAGCAGATAAAATACTTCAGTGGGCATAAACTGGTTGTAACTTTTGCAGTTAAGGAAACTGGCTTTAATATGGCAGACAACACTGAACAACTCCAATGAAGGTCTGATACATTATTTTGTCCTCACAGGATGACACAGTGGTCTGGTGTACCCATTTCTTTTGCATGATTCTGAATGGTGAAGGAAGCTACAATTCCTATTTGTTTCACTCTACCTAGTGAAGGGATAATCCATTTACAGAAGTGAGCACTTTTTATTTTCCCCATAATGTAGTTGGTATTAATATGTTCTAGAGAATAGAAAGCTTATATAAAACACAGCATGAGAAAGAAAAATAATAAAACAGGGTTTTAAAAATTATAAGAATGTCAATCGTTTGAAAGTAGAAAAGGAAATGCATCTCAGTATTTGTATTTATAACAAGAAAAAGATTTTTTCTTTTTGGAGAGGAAAGATGCAGAAAAGGGTACTGTATTAGCTAAATATTGTACCTTGCAACATCAGTCATTTCCTACTCAATAATACTGAAAGGGTTTAATTTATAAGTTTTTCCATTTCCCTGTTATGCTGGTTTGTAAGTTCTGACATTGCTACTGGTATGTTAATGAGGAGCTAGTGTTCCATTAAGAGTAAACCATATGCTCTACCACATACTGTGAAAGATAAAGCATATAATGTGACTGTTGCCTTAGTAACACATTAATTCATTTTGTCAGTGTTGGCACAGATCATTTCATTTATAAGAAAACAAGTATAATAGTTTACCACATCTATAATATTTACAGTGTTTCTGTTACAAAACAGTGACAAAATGAGTTTAAAAAATAGAGTTGGGATAGTATTATTAAAATATGGAATTTGTGGTAAAAATGTTCCCATACAAATTAAAAATAAGATTGGTGTAAAATTTCTTTTCACATTTTAACACCAAACTGTTTCATTTTTTGCATATTTGTATTCCACTAATAATATGCATAAAAATATAGTCCTTGAAAAACCACAAGTACATTAACAGTTTTTAATGAATGCTAAACAAAATATTTCATACAACAGTTTTGTTAAGTTACAACCATTACATTTAATCATATGTTCGCATGTTACTCATAACAAAGCTAAACATTTATCTCTTTTTATCTGTTCTTCCAGATGTTTCTTAGTATTTTAACACAATAAAATACTGGAATTAAAGTATTCTGTTCTCTTAAATGATCATATCTAATGTTTTACGCATTGAAGAAGTGCATATGTATATAAATGCACATTATATGCTTTAGACAAAAATGATACTTATATGAGTTGAGATATTGCACAGATCTGAGAAGAAAAAAATGGAGAAGGAGGAGACGTAATTCCTCTTATTATAGTCTGCACCTGTAGAATGGTCTCAGCCCTACTTGTTCTTAGGACATTGTACACCTGTAAATGCGTGTTTTTAGCAACAAACATTTTACATCTGTAATGCACACCCATCACTTTATACTAAAATAAAGAACATTACATTTTAGGTATCGCTGTCATGAAAAAACATTTTTTTTCTAGTACAACTTCTTTCTTTTGCACACATCCTGAAACAAGCACTTCATAAGTTGTCAGCGGTGTTTACAGCTCTTTAGTTATTTGGACTAATGCACATATTCTGTGAAGGTTCAGTAGAATTCAATTTCTTATCACAGTACGGATAGTGGTCCAATTTAGTCTCTCAAAAATAAAGATGAAATATTTCTGAAATTGTGCTGAGACCACACTAAACAAATCTGTAATACTGTTGGGTTTTTTAAAGAATATTTAGTTAAATACAGTTATGGAACCTCCCAATGTAACTCAGGAATCATTTTGAACAAAACTTATTAAGTGTTGTGAACAACTTCTGTAAAGAAAAATTAAAAGAATAAATTACAGTAAGATAATGCATAATAAGCTGCCTCTGGAATACAATCATGGAACAGAATCACAGTCACAGAAAATAACGTTGAAACATTTTATCTAATTTTTGTAGCTAATAAATATTTGATGTTATTTTATTTTAATTTTTTTATTGAGAATAAAAATAAATCTGTAAAGTCTGAAAAAAAATCCGTCTTGTAACTATAGGCCCTTTAACCATTAAAATGTATTTGTCACCTATAAAACTAAATTCCATTTCTAGAGAGAAATGTTAATATTTTTAAACTTAATATTGTGGAATTCAAAGATTAATGAATACAATTACTCGTATTAGGTGGTCCTCAGATAATGTAGGTGGTACATTTAATAATCTCTTGTTACAGCTAATAAAACAGCTGTAAATAGAAATAGCTAATAGAATACCTAAAATCTCTTGTTAGATGCAGTACTACAAAGACACTTCTGCACTATTGGTAGCTTTTAAAATTTATAGATTTCTGCTAACATCCAGCGTTCAGTTAACTCAAATTCAAATACATTTTGGCTGAGGAAATTAAAGTTTATATTTTCTTAGATTCTAAAATTAAATTCCATGCTGGAAGCTGGATGTCATACTGATATAATATCACATGGCAACACTTGATATTTTTAAAGATCATATTTAATAAGGAAGAACAAGGAGAAAAGCTTGTGAACCCAAAGGTTACAGAACTTTTATGGGAGCTATATCTACATTTGGTCTAGAGACTGTGTAGAGTCCTCAGATTTTCTTTCATATTATAATCAGTCATATCTCATCGCCAGTATAACTGGCAGGAATATCAGATAAATAATCTCTTCATATATATACAGAAAGGACAAAATATGAAAAAAGAGAGGAGTGGTGACTTACAGCATAAACAAGGAGTTCTTTACCTACTGTATAGTGCATTCTCAATTACTTTCTTATATCATCAGGACTCTGAACTTTTGGAAAACTTTCAGTCTGATAGTTCTGTACTGATTTCTGAGACACTGCTGAAGTTAATCAAAAATTGATAAAATGAGTTCATTGTTGAATTTATCCTGTTTTTCTTTTGACCTAGGTATTTAAAACATTTTTCAGTGTCTTCTCCTTAGGTGTCTGTGCATATTTTACAACTGTTATGGAGAAGTTAGATTATTAAGTATGATTTGAAATTAATTACATAATAATAACTAACATAAGCCTTTTGTGAAAAAGTCACTATGTTTAGGTAGAGGCAGATGATAGCTTAAATCACAAGAATTAAAGTTTTCTAGCTATACCATATCACTACTAATAAAGGTTTTAATATTGGCTACTGCTTCATACAATGTCATCGTTACGGGGCTTTTCAACGCTGTTATTGCTGTGATTCACTTTGTACAAGAAAAACTGCTAATTTGAAAGATTTACATAAATGTTTCTGAAGATAAAGCGTATTTTTCAAAAGTGGCTACTGAAGTATAGAATATGAGCTTAGGTACCTATATTATTAACATACCACTGAGGAAACCAGAAATGTCCTTTTTTGAGCATGCACTTTTAACAATCACAGAAATCTCAGTAAGGCTATATCAAATCAAATGGTAGACTTTCATCTGAACCCAGACCTGGGGTAAACTTTGCCCTGACCTCTTCAAGAGCATGGACATAAAATGTATCCTGAACTTCTGGACGTCCCACAACTCTTACCAATCCCTTAAAGGGCAGTTAAGGACAAATTCAGTGTCCTACTGCTCTGACTGCAGCGTGAACATCTGGCTGGGTGTGTAGATGGAGCAATGCTTTCTGTGGTACTGTTGATTCTAAAATATTCAGTGCATCTCCATTAAAAAGTAATGGTCTAGACTTGTCTGGAAAGACTGAAAATCTGTGTCAGAGAATTTTAATTTTACATTTCTCATTTAGTCAGAGGCAAGCAGAATTTTGACCAAATATGGAATCCAGTTCAAATTCAGATCAATGCCACAAGGTTTATGTACAGGTGCATGTTTAACTGGATGCACCAAGGTGGTGTTCTCTCCACAATGACAGCCTGACTCTCAAAAGCATTCATGGCTGAGCACATCCACTTACTTAAGACTTACATGTTCCCTGCTAATCTTTTTTTAAATGTTCTGAATCTGACACCATATTATACACTTACTCTATGTGTGTATAAAAGACCTGGGCTAACGTTTAAATGTTCTGGATCTGACACCATATTATACACTTACTCTATGTGTGTATAAAAGACCTGGGCTAACGTTTCATCATTCCTGATGGGGGAGGATGAACAAAGAAGAACCAAGCTTTGTATCAGATTCTCCAGGGAAACATTTGAAACCTTGTTCTTCTCTTGTAATTCACTGAGCACTGGCGGATACCAATTGATAGCAGAAATTCAGACAAATGACTTAAAATTCTTGAAAACTAAGGTACAAGCTATTATACCACCCAATAATCATTCTCTTCATTGTTGTATGTGTATTAAGCCACATTCACAGTGGCAGAACTTAGGTGGCTCACTCTAGTTTTGGCCTTACTATAATATGCCACTTCACTTACGAAGCATAGTATGAACAAGTATAGGGGTGTTTTGCTGTTTTGAGACTGTCCCTGCATGTTTGGGCCAGGCAGGAGCACCAAATAGAGAGGCTACTGTAAGAAGAGACTCTGGCCCTTAAAGGTACCTCATTTATTTTCAGTCTGCCTCTACCACTGCTTTTGTCCAGAGCTCATTTACAAGATGAACACAGCTTATGAAAAATAGTTAATAAAGAAACAGGAACTTGATAAAGAAAGGATAAATAATCTTAAGTACAATGTATGATGTTTGAAGGTTTAAAAGGTATTGTTCTCTAGTCAGTGGCAAAATGTTTAGCCTGTGACAAGTCTTGCAATATGTCCATGATAGCATGTAAACACAGTGCAGCTAGTTGTAT
Source organism: Pterocles orientalis (assembly GCA_011057875.1). NCBI lineage: Eukaryota > Metazoa > Chordata > Aves > Pterocliformes > Pteroclidae > Pterocles > Pterocles orientalis. Next base: position 162,734 of record WKFP01014237.1, read on the forward strand.
CTGGCACACAAGCATTCTAACTTGCTGCTGACAGCCAGCTAACCAGAAGCTTATTTAGATTTAGGGGGTGGTGGTGATGAGTCTTTGGCAGTTGTAGAAATAGTAGCCTAACAACTTGTAATACATATAATTACTCTCCATATCCCCTGGTCAGCATATCTTCTGATATGTAAATTAGATGGAGCAAGCAGATGTATAACCTAGGAAGCATTCCAGATTCATCTTGATAAAAGTATGGTATTCATACTGTGCAGGGTTCCTTTGTCTGTAACAATGCCACCAGCAACATCAAAAATACGTTGAATGTAAAAATAAAGCTATTGACCATTTCCAGGGGCTACAGTTTGCATGGAACCTTTTCATTCCACCTGCCATATCTAATAAGCAGTTTTATTTATCAGCCTCACACTAAGGTAGTTATGTGATAAAAACATAGAAATTAGAGAAACTGCAAACATAAAGAAATTGATAAAGCTTGCAAATTTAGCTAAAAAGTGAGAAAGTAGGGGAAGATGGAGAAGATGATGGTGGTAAAATTAAAAGCTAAAGGAGCTATTTTTATGTGCACTTGGAAGATTTTCCTACTTGCCTATTACAATTGTCTCCCCCACAAACACTGGACCCATTCCAATGTCCCAAGGCCCTGACACAAGATAACATGGAAACTCTTAAAGCAAATAAATCTTATTTCTTAGTCTAAAGTACAGTCATGGGGCATTTAAACCACTGGTTTGTGGTTTGGTGTGTTTTGGGGTGTTTTTTTTCCAGTCAGTACTAATGCTTTTTGGGCCCTTCTGGTAATTCAGCCAACTTCTAAACTAGTGAAAGGTAACATAAACCATGTTACCACTTGCATTGACAGTAGCATAGGCACAGGGTTTTTTGTATTTTTTTGGAGTGCTGTTGTTGAGCCAATGGCTCCCTTTCATGCTCTCTCATGACAGCACTTATGTTTGGTGAAGTGAATTAGTTGTGTGGACATATTTGGTTTTATGAACACTTTGAGTATAGTAAATCTGCTTGTAATTTAGGAAACCTCATGATCTGGCATATTGTCACACACAGCACAAATCAAACTCTTTCTTCGTAAGATTAAGTTGTTGACACAACTAGGATGTCTTTATTAAGACATGATTTTCACTGTTTAATGGTGTATTTCAGATAGCATAACAAATCAAATCAGTAGTCAGTATGAAAATGTTGTGTGCTGTTATTCTCTAAGTATATTATCACACCATTGTAAAAGACGAGCATTTCTTTGTCAACTAACAGAAAAACAATATTTTGCTCTTGGACAGGTTCCCCAAGTAGAATTGAAATGCAAGGTATAAATTTTTTTTGTTTATGCATTTATTCTACCACAGTAGCTTGTGTTATTATTGTGAGTTTAAGACTATCATAAGATTGAAATGATCTTTAAATACAGAAATTTTGCACCAAACCAACTCTTATAAAATCATTCCCTGAACTTATTTCTGGAGTGTTTCTAAACGCACTTTTTTAGTCTCAGCAAGTTTAAAGCCTTTTATATTTCCCACAGAAAAACACTCAATAAGTCTAGAGTAACCTGAATATTTTTTTTATTTTGTATTAGGACATGCAGTGTTTGGACAGAATGTTTCTAATGTGAGCATGAAACGTATCTATTTATTGGCCTGATATGTTCTACTAAATGTCCCATTGACTTGTGGGAACTGAGAGAGTGAAGTACATTTTTGTTGTTGATTGTACATCAGGTTCATTTCGGTGGGTAATGACATATTTTCTACCCTTACCTTTCCAAGATTTGAAATTCTTATTTTTCTTAACTATCTACCGGCAGTTCTGAGCCATTGCCTTCAGCCTGTGCATCTTCAGATTTTTTGAACCGGGAAAGTTTGTCTTGACCTTCCCTCAGAAATTTTTCTGAGGGACTTGAACAAGATGTCAACTAGAGTAATCATTCTGAGGAAAATTTCCAATTGTGTGAACAAATAAAGTGGAATGCAGTGCATATTTATAAGCCAGAGAGTTTTCAATTCTTTATTTATATTATATTGATAAATTCCAGGAGATGAAGCCTGAACACTGCCATATGAACAAACTGTAACTTAACTGTCCACAGTGCACAGGTGATGAAATGGCAGCAAAGTCAGTAATTTTGTTACAATCTAAAGAGCAATGATTTATAATATATACCAAAAAAATATTAGTTAGAGAAAGAATTAATAGGATCTAATTTGTGGAGATTATTTTGCAGTTGACCTAAAATTTTAAGGAAATCAGTTTCAGTTCGATTTACCAGTCTGACCTTTATATAAGGCTTTTTATAATTCCAAAATATTTCTGTTTGTTTTAGGCACAGTTTTACTGATTTCTAAATTCTTGAAATTGCTTTCCCTTTGATCTGTTGGCCTCATCTCTGTTTTTTTTTTTTAATTGTTCTTAAGTATTAAAGTTATGTATTTCTTACAATAGTTTTAAGACCATGGGAACTAAGAGTTGAATCAGGTTAGTGCTGTCATTGCTTCCCTTCAAACCTCAGGCTTGAGAAACAAAATAGAACTTAAAGAAAGCTTACTAAACATAGAAGTTTGATCTCTGAAATTGCTGTTTGCTTATTTTCTGTTATGTCTTCAACAGTAGTTGGCTGAACTACTGTACTGGGTATTGAAAAAAGTAATATCAAAGGAAAAATTGCTTGCATTTTTGGAGATAGTCACCAGAGGGCATTTATGGACTAACTCAAGACATATTTCTGCATTCACCGTGGGAATGCTGAGAAGCATTATGAATTATGCTATATTGATATGAAAAGTAAATCAGCACTTTTAGAAAATGGAAAGTTTTAATTTAAAATGAGATTTTGTTTTCAAAGAGGGAAGAAAGAGAGATGACCAATATAATTTTTGTCTTTTCTAGAATTAATTGACTGTATTAGATCTGTCAGATAGCATGAATTTTCACCCAATCTCAGAAAAAATTGTAATGAAAAAAAGGGAGTAAACATTGTTTTCTTTGAGCATTTTGCAAATGTATATCTAGTATATAGTTGGAGGAAGAAGCTAGTTATTTTTAAGACTACTGCAGCTGAATAAAAGTAGGGTTTTTTTTTAATTTCATATTTTATGCTGCCTTTCAGTGATCATAATAATAAACATTCTAGTAAAATAATGAAGTAAAAGCTTATGTAATATTACAAATGTCCAGAATGTAAATTTGCTTAAATAATTATAAAATCAAAATTAAACAATTTTGATTATCAACTACTAAAATATCCAAAATTCTGTATTTCGTGTATGGCTATATTTCAGAATGAAATAACTTGTTTAGAAGTGCCTTCTTTGCCAAGAGGAATGTATTTTTGGCCCCATCCTCCCCAAAACAGAGATCTTGTCAGCATGAACTGCACCAAATAAAACAGAAATCTTGGAAAGGTGTGCATTAGACAGGAAACCTTATAAAGTAAATCCTAGTTTTTATAGTAATAACTAAATACTGTGGTAGTTTGATGATAAACTAGACAATCAGAAGTTTTAGTTTTCAGTAGAGGAGTTAAATGGTCAGAAAATGCAGGGTGAAAAATATTAGCAAAAGTAAGAGAAAAGGCCTAAAGATCAGTCGAAGTACATGGGTTAAATGATCTCCTTGGGTGGTTACCTGCACTTGCCTGAGTCCAAAGTTAGTACGACTGTGAATATAATTTTAGAAAATGTGGGGTTTAAATTTCCTATTGGTGTTCTAGCTTTAACATACAGCTTGTGATCCACAGAGGTCACAGGCATTCATAATAATAAATTTAAGGCTGAAACCTTGTTGAAAAGGTTATCCTATATTTAACAATAAATGAATCATGCTTTTTTTGGTAACATGGGTATACCACATGCTCTTTCTTTTAATTTTTTTTCCTGCAGAAAATGTTATACTTTGTTTATTGCAAAGCAGAATTTTCATATGTATTTGTAAGCCAAGGCTTTCAGATTGTACTTCAGTGGAAGTTCAAAATGTTTCCATATCTTCAATTTGTTTCACACTTCTACAGTACAATCACACTATAGAAGTGCAGTGCCATGGCCTAATGTTTTCCTTTCGGTCCCCACTTTCATCCCTTGTGAGTGAATACAGTCATTCCTCCAAATGTTCTACATTGGCTAAAATTATTTCAACTTACATAGTGTTTCTCAGATGTTTCCAGTTCAAAAGAAACCACAATAAATGTATTGACTGTGTAACAGAAATACAAAATTACCAAAATCATATACATGACATCTTCTCCTAATTATAGCAGCATCCTTCATTTGTATGCCTCTGAGAAGTTTAGAATTAACACATTTAATGCCTTGAAGTTCAGGAGAATCCCCTTGTTAAAGCGTTGCATGAAATGTATTTCAGAATAATGGGGTTACCACTGACAATGCCTCCCTTTCTTCTTTAACCCTAAAGGTTCAGGTGTTTTCAGCTGCTGTTTCAGTAACAAAAGGAGAGGGGAGTGGCTACTACCAACCAGATCATCTGCAATGTTGTATTTAAATGAGAATCCTGATTTCCACAGTAAAATGATACCTCCTGTATTGCATAAACCAACCCAATCCACTGACAGTGACAATGGCATTATGGGCAGCAGAAAAGAAACACAATGTCTGAAGTGTCATCTTGATAACCACACATTTCATTGATAGAGTTTTTACTTGAACTCCATTTAAAGTACTCTTATTCAAAGTATCCTTACAGAGGCCAGGGCTTTAATACTGCAACTGTATATCACATATAAATAAATTAAATTTAAAAAGACGTGATAGAGTTGATCTTTCTTTGGCCACGTAATCTTTCAGAACTGTGACTTTTGTAGTAGTCTCATCTACTTCTCAGAATGCTGTGTGATACCTCATGGAAATATCCATTATACATGTTGTTTCAGAGTAACTAGTTTAGAAATATCAGAGATTTATATACATATATATGTATATGTATGTGCATATATATATGCCTATACATGTAAGCATTGCCTCTCTCTATATATACACAGATAATTGTCAATTGTCATTTTTTTCTTCTTCATGTGTAAATCAAAGAGGCCAAAGATTCACAGATATAAGAAACAGCCAGAATTTTTTTCAAAATTTTTATAACTTTTGTGATTCTTTATAAGTGACCTAAAACTGATAAAGTTATCATAGTCCTAGAATATTTGTGCCACAAGGAGCTAATCACACTCTTAAAGGACTTTGAATACATGTAGTCTTCAGGTATACCACCTCATAAACAAAATCTAGATATCACCAATATCAGAAGAGAAACTTTAAAAAAAATTTCTCTGTGATATAAAAGTCTGTGACATTAAAAAAGCTTTATTTTTTTTTTACACATCAATATTTTTCTCACGTGTCTGTTTATGTTCATTATTTCTGCCCTGCTATCTATCTCCTTGCTTTCTCCTCACAACTGTCAGTGATAAGAGGCTGTGGAAACAACAGAATGACACCAGTGGAATTGTCCGAAGACTAGCAGGCTACATGGTTCAGAAAGAAAAGGCAAAGTCTGGAGTTTGGCTTGGAAGAGAAATGTGAATAGAATCAGGAAGAAAGGGCTGAGAAGACCGAATTCAGCACTCTGGAACAATGAAAGAGGTCAAATGAGAATGATACAGAAGACGATAGAGAAAGAGAATGTAGAGGAAGAAAAACAAAGGACCCAGGGCTTCTGGGACTCGAGAAAAACAAGATTAGCAGGACACAAGAACAGTGGAGACTTTCTTCAAGTCACTGCATTTCTACAAAGTGATCATCATTCTAATTTTCATGTAGAAATGTAGCAGTTTATATAAAACATCTGAGGTTATCTTAACTGGTGATTAACTTAACTGGAGAGCCACTATAACAAGAAAATGAGTAAAAGAGGGGTAGGATGGCTAAAAGAGAGAAAGGAATGAGCTGGATTGAAAACAAACATTTCAACTAACAGTTACCAGCTTTCCATGGGACTGGTGTGGTATCTGATGCTACTCAGTATTTTCATTACTAACACTGGCGACAAAAAAAAGAAAAATAATTTTGAAATTTGCCAGTGACACAAAACTGAGATTCATAATCAAAATGTTCCATAGCAAAGTATCAAGATACTAAGGAGTGTGATGAAACGTGTATGAGAAATCATTATCTGGAAAAATTAGAGGAAGAAAAGGACTTGATAGATTTAATTGATGCTCTTTGCCAAGAGACAGAGAAAAAAGCAAATACAATCCTCTACCAACTTTGGATTAAACAAGGTACTTCCAGAAGAGCCATGTAACTGCTAATGCCATTGCACAAGAAACTGGTAGGATTATTTTACTACTGTACGTAGCTGTAGTCATCCACAGTCACTGAGGATAAACTCACACCAGTGAAGAGAACTACTGGGATGATTGGGGTGGATCTTACAGGAAGGGATTAATGAGTTCATCTTGATTAGTGTAGGCAGATGAAGATGAAGTTTGGATAGATGTCCCAACCAATTCAAGAGCATGTGTGAACATCAAGAACAGCCTGCCTGCAGTGCAGGCAAGCTACTTAGCTGGTTTTAAGGGCTTGATGAATGTACATATATAAAATGCTTGTCTGTGTGGTGGTGGCATATTGGACTTGGTGATCTTGAAGATCCTTTTCAGGAACGACAGCAGTAACAGAATACAAACTTTGGCACTATTGGAAACAGTGCCCATATAGGCCTGCAGGTTAACATCACTTGTTCGTTTTGTGTTTATTAGATGTGCAGCTGAATGGAATTACACAGCATGACTAAAACGCTTTCAAAGATACAAAATAACCCTTACTCTCATCTAAACTCTTCACTTAAAGGAAAATTTAACTCTCACAAGTGGTGGTATTTGTTTCTAGTAAGCCATGCTCTAATCCCCATGATTTTGCCATTCCATCACCACCGTTAGAGATTTGTGGTGGAATAAGAAGAATTTCACTGTAAGAAGTGTTAAATTCAGGTTTTTATCTATATTGACTGAAATAAATATTTTAAAAATATTTTTAAAAATAATAGTGAAAAAGCATGAACAGAAAGAATTTTTGGATGCTCTATTTATGACTTCATAGCTGACAGATTGGCTTACAAAGATTGGTGATGCTATGGATAATAGATCTGCTTCCATCTGTGGAGAGAGAAACACTTTGAATGGCAGTTTTGGAACCTCTCTGCTAGACAAAGGTAGTGACAGAATTTTAGAAATATCTGAGGTTGAAGTGCGGAGAGGAGCAAGTGAAAGCCTTGAGAGGAGCTATTGTCCTGCTGGTGATGAAACTATCAACATTTTTTTTCTTTTTTCTCTGAAATGTAAACACTGTCTACAAAAAAGAAATACAAAATGAATTTAAAAAAATTTGAACGAGATAATTTGTTTTACAGGGATTCTCACCCAGTGGGTCAAAATGAGACTGAGATCTTCATTAATTAAGTCACACACAACATTTTTTACCAAATGCTAAAAAACTGTGACTAAATGCATGAGTTAAAAGGTATTAGTGGACAATTAGACCAGTGCTTATGAATACAGGAACTCTCAAGACTGGCATCAAGCACCCTGTTTTTTGTTCTGGATTCTCTCACAGCAAGTTGCAGTGATGCTGGAGAAGACATACCAGCCATTCTGGCATTGTTATTACTAAGGTAATCTTCTTCTGTAAACGGACACTTGAGGACACCAATTTCTTAAATGTGCACCCAGGGTCGCTGGGGCTCCTCTGCAGACACCCTGAGTGTGGCATTCAGCTCACCTAACATCTGCTCCATAAACACTTGTCCAGAGAAGCGTTGTATTGTCATCTGTCTCCTTTTTACAGCAATGGAGAAAGGAAGAAACCACTAAGGGCCATTACATCCCATCCTGAGGTGAAAGGGATCAGTCCCTCTGTGATGGTATCTGCCTTTCCAGTGATGACAGAGGGAGCCTAGACCATTACCTTAAACCAGATGTTTAATTTTCATGTGACTGAAGTTAGCTGGGGGGGGGGGCCCCAGAGCACTTCCAGAAAACCTCTGATAATTTATAGCAAGACAATGTAAGATGTTATTACCCCTACTTTTCTGCTATGTTTCTCTGCCAGAGATTGACATCCTGTGGAAGGGGGGGGGGGGGTTGGTCAGTAAAGTGGAGCCTTGCATTTCACATCCTAATACATGTACTTAAACAGGCATCAATGAATTAATGCAGCACGTTGTGGTTTGGAGAGCACAAATTGAGGAATGGGCATACATATTAACTTCTCTTTTATCTCTTCTACATTGGAAACAGTCAGCAAAGAAACAAGATAGTCAGCTGTGGACTGCAACAACACAACACAAAACGTCAGAGCTTGTTTGGAAGTGCTCAGACTTGTGATATAGAGAGCACATACCTTCACTTGTCTCAGCATTGGTTTCCCTGTACGTAAAGAATGGTTAAAAATATTTACCTGATCAGAGCAACTCCAATGTGCAGAAACTTCTTAGCTCACATTGTTCATTTAGTTCATTAAGTTTTTTTAAAAATTCACAAGTGAAAATATGGGTATGAAAGGACATATTTCTCAAGTTTCTGTAAATAACTGCATCATGAATAACGAAATTTCACTACTTTGAAAATGTCACTATCTTCTAAATCAATTGCAGATTAGAAAATAGATTTTGTTGTTGTTGTTGTTGTTGAAAACAAACAAGTAATGCTTTCCTCACGAATATTTTGCCCAGTTGTACTGTTTCAGAAGCAGTGTTGGATGCTTGAAGCATTTGTGTTATAAAATAACATTGCTTCAGCTTTCAAGACTGCAATGATAATAATTAATACTTTCTATCAGTACTTGATATCCATTGCAACATTAGTGGCATTGTTAAAAATTCCTAATCTGAATGCTGCCGAGATAGATAAGATGCGTGATTTTGGATTAGGATGCGTTATCATTTAAACCTGGATTTACTTGCCACCATTTTTTCCTGGCTTCTCCATCAAATGGTGCTTTGTAGAGATTATTTTGGGACCCAAAATGTTAACTATTCATTGGAATGTGCTCTACAAACTTAGAAACATAATGAATGCTATTTTAAGCATAAGCATTTAAAACATATCTGTTCTGTGTTTAAATGTCAGAACAAAGCATATTACAGGAAAAACACCTACAAATGCAAAAATGCAATAAGCCCACAAAATATGGGTTAAAAATTTCCATATTTGATCTGGGTAGCAAATTATAGAGAGAGCAAAAACTCCCTACGCATAACCATAGCTGCCAATTCTGGATCTTCCAAAAAGCAAGGGCAGGATACCAAGTACATGATTCTGCTTTGTGCCAAGCAAGCATCTATGAAAATGTCACCTTTATGCAATTGAAACACAAAACGAGTAGAATTTGCCCTTAAATGTGAGGGGGAAAATGTTCTGAAAATAAACAAAATGCTTTTTACTGCTAATTAAAACATGAATCAATAAATATTTTCAAAGTTAAATAATACTGTTCTTCTCAAGCTGAGCACCAATCTGCTGGGCTCCAGCCAGGAGAGAATCTTTGCTAGCATAGTTACAAACAACTGATGAGTGGAGTGCAAAACAGAAACATAATACAACTTTCACAGTAATTCAAACAAAACTGCATGACTTTTAATGTATCAGTTAAAGGTTCTTTACCCTTTCCATCTCTTTGTATAGTGGTCAGTACATTGCTGGTGAGATAATGACCTACAATGAGCAGTCAGATTACTGGAATTAAGATGTCAGTTTCAAAATAAACACCAGTTGGTTCAACAAAGCCTGCAGCTAGGATTATGGGAGGACTAGGAAGACATTTAAAACCCAATGGAAGCAGAGTTACTGTTTCTGAACAGAAAACATGCTATTGCATTCTATTTTACTGTAGACTTGATGAACTACTGTTGCTGATTACCTGAAACTGATTGCTAAAGCTAGGCTAGGAAGATGCTCGAGACACAGTCCTTGCTTTGGATGCAGAATCTGGTCAGATCCTCATTTCTTGTCCTCTTGGAGTCACTATCTTTTGTTTTCCCACAAACAATTTTTCACATCTGAGTGCATGACTACAGAAACATCCCCAGCTGCTGTCTACTCTTGTTGCTTTGTATATTGATTATGGGATAACATTGCCTGCAGGGAAGTTGTAGCAGGGACAATAAGGGTCACTTGAATCTTGGAAAGGTAGCTACCAAGATTTCAGTGTTGAACCCAATATTCTTACTGACTGGTCAGGAATTAAACCATGTCATATTTTGTTAATTACATAAGGATTTAGCTTAATTTGAGAGTACTGAAAATGCTGTGAAAAAGTTTACACTGAACATGTTCAGACAAATACACAAGTTTATTTGTACTCTATCTTGCACCTATTCTGAGCATAACGAACAAATTAAAATCCACAACCTCCCCACCCCAAATAAATTTTTTAAAGAATGGAAAAGGTCTTTATATCTGAATTGTAGAAACTGTTAAGGAACATTTGGATCTGTTTCTGTCACATACCATCTTAAAAAAAAACCAGTTTATTTTATCCTCTAACAGCACTGTAACACTAAGAAGGCAAAGATTCATTTCTTTATTATGTTTTGTTTTGTTTTTTTTTTCTGAGGTGCATCTGTTAAGGTCCTAACCAAACACATGCATGCCACATGTGAAACAGAGTGACGTAATGTCCCTTGAAAATGCCAGTTGCTATAGGTCTTATAGCCGAATACCTGAGTAAGCAGTTTTAATTTAAATGCAGATTCTGTGATTTGCAGGTCCTTCTTTTTAGTATGTAGGCCTTTGTGACAAGTCTAAAGTATTAGGTCTTACATACATGTACACATTCGACCCCCTTGTCCCTCTATACCCCAAAAGGTGGTTGTATATCAGCTATTCTGGACAAATTTATCACATTATATTTTATGTTTGTTGGAGCTTAGACTAAACAACCTCAAGTAGTGGACACAACACACTAAACTTGCGTACAAAGTATTCACCAGACCAGTGGGACTGCACTACAACTCAAACAGGCTTCAGAGTCACTGCTGTTAGTATTTCGAGTATCTGGATTTTATAACAGCCCTAATATTTTAGGGCTACCTACAGTACTTGCAATTTTAAATTTATTTGATCAGTGGCAAAGTTAACATGGGAGCTATTTCTAAGTCTTATTACCAGGCATGGGAGGAAGGTTTCAGTCCTGTTAAGTAACACTGGATAGATTTCTGGCAAGTACAGGAACAAGAATACTCTGACCACAGGCTGTTTCTGGCCAAGGATTTACCCAGCCCATGGCTACATCTGATCCCCACTTTCGAAACATCTGTTCTGGACTCTTACCCTGCATCCCAGCCTTCCACTCAGTCACTGTCGCGGCTGTCTCAGTTTTGCTTGCCTACAGCTCTGCTATTTCTTTGGAGGCAGTGTGGGAGTATATATCTGTGTATTATATATATGTTTTGAAGCACTTGGATGGTGGGTTTTACAGTACTTGGATGATGGGTGCTGAAAAATACTGTGCAGTATGGGAAGTCAGGTGGTGTGGAAGTATCAAGAACAGTGAATGGCAGTGACGGTGGTGTCATTGGTGGTGGTGTGGTGGCATAGCACGGGCTGGGGGCCCCTGAGCCAACTCATGGTCCTGAGTATGTTTCTGGAGGTAGCACAACCTCTGCTTTGGTGTGGTTAACAGCACATCATAGGGGACAGCCATACAGGAGTGCTCCAGGAGGTGTAACGGATGGCAGAGCATGTGTCTTGCCAAAATATTTGAAAGTCTTATTTATGCTCCACTCTATTGTAATCTGAATGCAGTTAAGGAATGTGGAGATCTAAATAGATATACTGGTTAGTGAACTAAAAGTTGATGCTTGCTTTCACATAGCAATCATTTACATTCCCTTTGTAGTGAATTGTGGCAGGATGAAAAAGAGGTTGCATTATATATACATGATATAAAGAACAGCAGAATTTATAGCAAATAATTTTGCTAAATCCTGAATTAATTAAATGCTCAAAGAGCTGCTATAGATGCTTCATGGCAGCAGGCTGCTATAGATGCTTCATGGCAGCAGGGGTAGGCTGAAGAAGATACATATATATTATCATAAGGAGCACTGCTCTCCTTCGAGCTGCATCACTTCAAACATACTTAATGGTACACTTTACCATCTTTTCTGTTTAAGCATAAGGCACAGGCATACAGATAAATAAGCCTACTGCTCACTCTCCCTTTTCCTTTGCTGTTATATACACTAAATGTATATTGACTAGAACACAGTGCATTACATCATTTCCTATGCAATGTGTATGGAATACTTTACAATTCCCATATGGCTGTTCCTTGCTTAGTATTAGTACTAAGCTTTTCAACTCTTATTTTCTTTTACACGTTGCTTCATTTCACTCCTTTAAAATAGGGACAAACAGAGAATGAAGTGTGATCTGATGGATAAAATAAAAGCTGGAAATGGGAGGCTAAACTAATTTTTGTGCTTTCTAGAACATTCATATGCAACTTCAAACAAGAAAATCAGAGAAACGGTCTTTTCCAGACTCAAGGAAATATGTGGTGAATATAAGTAAAAGGAAGATTTCAAAACTTTTACTCTACTGTAGTGGGCATATACGTTCTGCATACAGAGAAAGAGCTAGAGTAATAACCTTGGGGGTTATAGAAAGAGACTATACATATGAAATCAAACTCTTCTCATACTAAAACTAATATAATTTGAGCAATGTTAACTCCTCCTCTTTATGCAGGTATCATGATGTTATTTTTTACTTAAACCTATCTATTTTTGCATGGTTTCTGCCTCTTTTAATTAATGATTAGTTATTTAATATTTGATTAGTTATTCAAAGTGAGATCTTGCTTTTTTTAGTTTTCACCACAATATTAAAGATTTTTTCAGTATTTTGGTATGGTTACTACAGCAGCTGAATGCTATCAAAAGTTAATGAATTTATCTTCACAAAGTTCCATGAAGATAGATGGTGTTATTATCCATGCTCAGCAGGCTAGAACCTGGGGCACTGAGAAAATATTGTTTTAACTGAAAAAGATGCACCTACTCTGGAAGTAATAGAATAGGATCATCTAGTGAAGGACCGCATCATAATTTATCTATATCAAAGTATTAATTGCAGTATTTTAGGAAACACAATATCTTTAGTTATTTTGATTTACTAACTGAGAAAACAAGCCTCTCATGTTTAGAACAGTTTCTAGTAAAAAAAAAAATGTGGACTTTCATGCCTAGAAGAAGACTTCTAGAACTACGGAGATTCTGGTATCAGAAGTCAACTCAGTAACAACTCCTCATGTGAAATAAGGATCCATGTATGAAATTAACAACTTCATACCTATTTTTTAACTGAAGTAGAATGAAACTCACTGGACTCCTGTTTTCAACCCTATTTCTAGAACATAACTATCAGACTACACTGCCTTTGTGTCTCATTCCTCTCTTTCTCCTTGCTGTTTCCTGGTTACTGCCAAATCCTGCTTCTCCCTTCAGCCTTCCCTTTGAAATTATCCAGTATCTTCACACTGATCCTTTCCCCCTCTGTAAAAGTGTTGCTCAAGCTTCTGCTACCTTCCTCCTCTTCTTGGCTACATTCCTGTATGTTCTGTGCCAATGCTTACTCGAGTCAGGCCATACCCACCTCCCACATTGCCTGGCAGCTAAAAGAGGACAATGCTCAGAGATCTGGAAGGCTAGGCTCTGTTCTCTGTTTCCTCAGCTGTAGCACCAAAGATTCTTATTGGAGAGGGACTGCACAGAGACAAGACCTCTGACTGCATGTGAACTCAGATTTTTTTTCACAGTCTTTTAACTTTGTTAATCTTACGTAAATTTCAATGTGTACATCAAATGTTTGTTATCTGTTACTTTGACAGGCCCAGAGCTGCTCTGTGCTAGAGCATCTAAACAAATCAGCTTCAGTAATTTTTTGAACATGGACAGAACAGGGTAGGGTTTTTTTTTTCCTACTTCTACTGATTTTAGAACAGCAGCTCTATTCTACATTACCTTTTTTTTCTATGTATGCATGCATGTATGCACACATAAGTAATGAAATGAAATTAGATTGAAGCAAAACAGTGGAACATCAAATTTCAGGTAGAAATTTGGGTACAATTCACATAGGGTTTTTAAATTTTGTCAAAGCTAGAACACACTGAAAACAGTGTTCTGGAAATGAAATGGAAAGAACTGAACCACTTTAGTTCTGGGGATGCTACCTGGGACAATGAATCATGCAATTTAAATCACTGCATGAATCCACACAGAAGTAAAATCTTTGAGCAGTTCCCAGTCCTCTTTTTTTCATTCTTGGATAGAGCTTTCCCTTGCAGAAAATTATACTGGACCAGCAGATTAAGAATTTCAGTATTATTATCAAGTCATGCCTTATTTATTATGTTGGAAACTTCACTGTTATGCATCATGTTATAATATATATCCCATCTTCAATGACAACATTTTCTGATAAGAACTTTTTTTTTGTAATTATAAACATATTTTAATTAACATTTCTTGCACATTAACTTACTTGGCTATAGATTTTTTTAAAAATATTTTAATTGTAGTTTTCAGTCTTAATTAATATTTCTAAAATGACAGTTACAAATTTTATTTATTTATCTGTCAAGCCAAACACACTCCTGTCTATTGACTTGATAGACAGCTTTTATTGTTGTTAAGGTTTAAACCTTTCAGAGATGAAGAAATATTTTAAAAATTTAACTGATTAATGTGTTCACCAAAAAATGTTCATGTTACATTTTTCTTAGACAAATTAAGGGTTGTCTAAGGCTAACCTTAGGTAAGGCTAACCTTAGGTAAGGCTAATTAGGGTTAGGCCAAGCTACTGGGCATCCAGAAATAATTTACCTGAGGAAAAAAAAAAGTAAAATAATACTAAATGAAAAGTTTTCTTTATGGCTGATTTTCCATTCAGTTGCTCCCAGCTATAAAGGGGTTTTCAAAGAAAGCTACCCACTAGTTTTTAATTTAAAATGACTTTTGAAATTAATCCCTTTACCTCTCCTGATATCTTTCTGACAACCTCCTAATCTCTTCAAACTGTTGGTTAAAAGGTGCACCACTAAATCAGCCTGTCATCAATTTTGTCTTTCACCACGACTCAAAGAGTTGCATCAACTAGATCATTTAAAGAAACCACAACTTTTTAAAATAACATCTGCTGTTGTGATTTATAATGTATAACATAATCTCACATCCAAATTTGACAGAGTTAGATAAGGTCTTCCAATAATAGATTGTGAGAGATTCTGTCCTGGGATGCTGCAAACAAAATGGCAATAAATTATTAAGAGATGAAATCACTAATCTAATAAGAAAAAGAAAAAAAAATCAATCTCTGCTTCGAATACTGAAAAACATGATGCCATGCAGACTCTTTTTTAAACTGCCTGTTTCAATTTTAAGTATGTACTGGTTTCTCAGGACATAATTTCCTGAGATTAGTGAATATGAATGAAAGTGCTAAGTGCTGACAATTTGAATTCTCACTTCCTTTAACACTCAAGTGCTAAATATTGCCCAAACTTTTGCTAAAATGTTAAGTATCTAACTTTTTTTTTACACTAGTAAATTACCATTGATTTGAAGATCTGACAGCTACAGCCATAGTATAGTAGGCAGAACAGTTAGTATATAGGAAAGGTAAATTCCAAATTATGATGGGAAAAAAAAATCCAGTTTTCATGAGGAAGGAAATCGCTCTGTTTCTGAGAGAGAGCAAGAGATTAAATCAATGTGGGTTAAGTCTAGGCAGAAGCATCAGAAGAGTAGAAGTACCGTGGGTAGTGAGTAGTAGCCTGTACTGAGGAAGTGTATTCTTGCATATTTTTGGAAATGGAATAAGCTCAGAAACAAAAATATTTCCAAGGACAAATTCTGAATAAAAGTCTGTCATTAAGGCAGTCATTTTTGTGACTAAAATTCGTTGTATGGTTTCGTGTCTACATGCTCAGTGTACAGCTACTGTAAGAAGAGTAAATTGGGAACAGGAAGCCTATAGAGATCTGCAGAGACAAAGTGGATTAGATAAATACTCAAGTTGCATTTAGAGAACTGCTATTAGTACTATCTGGCAATGAAAATATTGGTTGTGATCATGCAATTGCACTGAAACGTGGGTACATTTTTGCCAGTTTCCCATGAGTGGTCTGCTATGGAAAGTCACTCTCAATGCATGAGAACAATAATGAGGAGGAAAGGGGCTGGTGGAAAGCAGGTTCACATTTTTTAATGGAAAAGTTATCCACTCAGCAACAAAGGTGGTGAAGTTCCCAGTTTGAAAGTACTTTACAATCAGAGGCCTCATCAAGAGAGTCATTTTCAAAAAAAGCACCACACTCCCTCATTGCAAATGAATAAAAAGCTGAGAAAACAAGCAGAGAATAAAGCTACTCTCAGCCTGGGGTTGGCTCCGTAGTGTGGCCTAAATCAATCCCCATCCTTTTTTATGCAGAGTGCACTTACATGCTGATGTGATGGCACAGTTTTGTATAAGAGGTCCCAGGTTTGGTAACTTAAAAGTGGCTTATGCAGTTCTTAAAATACTTTAAAGGAGAAGGCACGTTGTCCGTGATAAATACAACTGCATACTGCAATTATAAAACAGCAATTTCTTCCCATTAGAAACAGAATATTATTTCTATTTTTGTGTCATATTGATTTTAAAGAAACTGTACTCTCTTACAGAATCTCCAGATCATTACTCATTTTTATCTGTACAGCATCAAACAACATAAAAGTAAATTGTGTCTTACCAACGTGACCTGTGCAGCAGATTGTACAATCTTCATTTTCCAGGACTTTGTGCCCTCAATACACACTGTCAATAATCCAGTACTATAATTACATTCAATTAAAATTATTAAAAAATATTTAATATGAAACTAGAAAATTTTGGTTCCCTTCATTTGCTTCCTCTCACTTGAGTCTTTCAGGCCTTCCAGCCCTTCACCAAAACGCTTCTTTAAAATGACAGTTTAAGGTCTCTCATATTTAAATGTCTCCAAAATTATGCTTGAAGAAAAATACAAAATATTGCAAAGACTGTAACAAAATGGAAAAAGTGCCATCACAACTATATATTTTAATTTGCATTTCTACAACTCATTTTAAAAGAAAGTTATCTTTCCAAAATACAAAATAAGTGGCAAATGCCCTAACTAACCATGAAGCAAATAGTACACTGGTGGAGACCCTGAATTGTCAGTTTGCATCTCCTGTTTCTTCATCTAATGTTATCTGACAGGTAAGAATATAAGAATAAGGAGTTTTACTAGGTGGGTTATGAAACCAAGTTTATCATGTTACATCAACGTCCTGAAATTTTCCTTCTAAAGAGGATGTGGAAATTTAACTCATCAGTTAAGAAATGGGAACTCTAATAAAATATTTTAAAATATCCTAAAATGCCCATCTTTTAAAATATCCATCTTTTAAATGTGACAGTACAGTACCATAACATGACACTCCTACATGATTTTGATGACGTATAAATCAGATGATGACAAACATCAACTGCTCTGCATGTGTTACTCATGATGTTCATAAACCTTAGTTTAGGAATGCAGATATTCAAAAACTGGCAATGACTGTGTAAACTAACAGAGATTAACATAACACAAAAAAGAAAAAACTTTGTTTATCTGTTCATGTACTTCTGCTACTAAAAATGCATGTATTTTTTGAGATAGTCTGCTTTGCATTTGGAGCTTACAGAAGAATTACCCACACCTACACCAGAAAACATATTAATATTCTAAAACTGAATTATGGTGCATCAGATTTGTGGCTACTGGTTACTAGATTCGGTACTATTATCATTACTATATTCATTGTTACCAAGAAAAACAAATAAAGCAACCCCCCCCCCCAAACCCAATTACCATAAAATCTACCATTTATTTTCCATTCATCTACCTGCTGTCGGCAAAGACCAAATCACCAAACCCAAATGCCATTTTAGGAATTCTTTCTTTTTAAGATCTTCATATTCACAGAAGTCATTATAAGGACTAAATCTCAATCCTAATTGGTACCTTGCTTTCCTGACATAGCCCATTTTGAAGATCATACTGCCTTTCTATACTTGTTGGATATCCGTTCCCTAGACTTCATTTGATGGGGTCATTCAAGCTGTCAGGTGCTCAGACTGTGTGGTAGGAATTTTTCAAATTCCCTGAGGTGCTCAGTCACTACTTAGGCTTTTAAACAGATTACTATTTCTGCTTACCTATACAGGCTTTCTATTCCAGAAGACATTCTTCCTTCAGTCACACAAGTTAAAATCCCACTATCTCAACTGACTCTAATTTAAGACAATGTAAATAGCAGAATCTGATTGTTTATATAATTTTCAATCTGTGTTGCAATATAGAATATTTATGGTGGTGGAAATAATGTCATATTTGTGCTAATAAATCAATATTTTATACTTTTGTTTTCAAAAATATAATTCTAAAAAAATCCAGTCTATGTATGGATATAAAATGATATTTATTTCAAATTTTCTCATGGAAACTGTTGCTGAAATCCCATAACCCATTTCCATCCTAATAAAACTTTTCAGAAAACTGCTCTATTGAAAAAAAAAGGTCAAGTATTTCTAAAATAATACTATGTTAGTGTCTGGCCTGGGTGGTAGTGAGGGCATACAAGTTAATTGATGACATTGACTGGAATTTCACCTTTCTCTGAAAAGTCAAATATAGGTTATTGATGGGGTAATATTTTATGGATCAGTGACCCAATGTTATATTGCAATTCTTGAACAATTGATTTTTGGTAGAAAGAATTCTGAGTTGAAATTGTCATGATTAACAAGACATCATTCCTTTATAAAAACAAGGAGTATATGTCCATCTCTGGAACATACCTGTTTCCAGTCAATCCCTCATATGACCTCCTTGTGATATACTCTTCCTGGGATACACCTGTTAAAACAAAATCTTGACACAGGTGCCTATGAAAGACTGAGATATATAGCTCATGGTCTTATTCTTGTCCGACTCTCAAATCATCCCTTTCTGGTTTGTCTTATTGTATCTCTGGAGGCCAAAAGGTTTCTGATACATTATGTTATAATGGCTAGCCTATGCAACCAGAAACTAGACAATACAGGTTCTGGGTTCTCCCAAACCTATATTTAAACCTGCATTTGGTGACGAAACAGTCTCAAGTGGAACATCGTTTATTCCTTACCTCTTCAGGTCGGGGCATGAAGCAGCAAGCAATTCAGAGAGAAAATAAACAAAGGGGAACATTAATTCACAGACCTGTGATGAAGATTTTCTACTAAAATACTCTGGGTCTGGGGAACTCAATCCTCATTTCAAAAGATTGAATATTTTCTCAGGCACAGATATGTTTTTTCTCTGACACTGTTATATTGATTTTTATGATCATTGCCCTAGCATCCTACTATGTAAAAATTTTGGGGGAGGATTGGTAAACATTACTTGTGGATAATCCCCAAATTTATTCTGTTGCCTACATAAAAGGAGCACGAACAACAAGCATAAAGTTGAATTTCACCACTGGGTGACAAAGCACAATGGTT
Source organism: Pterocles orientalis (assembly GCA_011057875.1). NCBI lineage: Eukaryota > Metazoa > Chordata > Aves > Pterocliformes > Pteroclidae > Pterocles > Pterocles orientalis. Next base: position 182,295 of record WKFP01014237.1, read on the forward strand.
TTCCTATACTCATCAGTATTCATTGATTTCTATGAGCTTATATGAGTTCGAGCATGTTTTCAGGAAAAACATTTATTTTAAATTTTAATATGAAATCTTAGATTCTTGTCTACCATCTTCAAAGAACAGTTCTTTCTTAAGAGGGCCTTAATAAATGAGTGGGGTAACATTTACAGAGCATCATTTGTGCATTCAGCAGCAGTCCTCACACTGTCTGTTAAATGGAATTGGCCTTCACGTCTGTTTTTGAATGTGATGAATGGCATCATTCAGTAATATATGTTTGTCAAGTTGCAATCTTGTGCAGTGTTAAGCACAGTGTTAAGCAAGGTTCAGTCTGCATATAAAATATATACTGTAATTAAAAAAAAAGTAAGAAAATGACAGGGAAAAACTTTGATGCAGCTATTCAGGCTATCAAAATTACTGAGAGGACATTAATAGTTGGGAATGTTGTTTCACGTTGGGTTTACTGTGCACAAACTGGTGAGAAGAATTGTACCTTGGGATTTAAATTGGAAACAAAATACCCTTACTCAGGTAAAATCCTTTATGACTTATGAAAATGGTCATATTAATGTGGGAGTGGAAAGGCAAATAATAAAAATTCAGGACACATACGCACAAATGCCTGCTTCAGAATGAAGAACCTGTTCTCTTCACAGTTTCAGAGGAATGTGGAATTGTAATTCCTATCCTAACAGAAATTTTTGTATGCTTTTTTCTTTCCTAAAAAGAAAACTGACAAGCCATACACTTTTCAGCAGTTCTGTGACGAATCTAATTTCTTCAAAAATACTTAAATAAGATTGTGGTCTTCCTTAATGAGTAATGAGAATCCATCAATACCAATCATAATTGTTTAAGGCACATTCATGGTAAACCACAGAAAATAAAAAAGACAATTAATCGCATACTAAGTGGATCAAACTTTGTTTGTGCTAAGCCTGCTCTCTTAGGAGCATTTTCTACTAATGTTGCTTTCTGCAAGTGATAGAAGTTTTAACCTTGGTGCAGCAGATAAACCGTTGATCTGTCAGCAGACTTTTTCCTACCTCCCACAGTATTGTGCTTCAAAAGTTTGTTTGGAAATGAAACCAAATTCTGTGTTTCCTCTACAGATGGTTGACCTCTTTCAGTTAGTGGCTGCATTACTCATTTAAACAATTATACAGGTCAGAATGGTGTAATCTAAATTATTTAGTCTCTGGGTGCTTTTCAGACACCACTGACAGTCCGAGAGGATCCAGCTGCTCGTTGTACCTGGATTTGAACTCCGCAAGATAACAGAGATTTAGTTAAGAGTTTCAGTCACCACACATGGCTTCATCTGCAAAAACACATACCACAAATAAACTAGTCCTAACGGACCTGTGACCTTGCAGGTATCGAAACGTGCAAATAGCAAGGCTAATTATTCCTAGATAAAATGTTCCAAATAGTTTTGACTTCATTTGAATAAAAATACCTGGATGCTCCTTCATCATGCAAATCTTAAAAATACCTTTTTTGTTTGTCCCCCACAGGGAGAAATTCAAGTCTACCAAACAGACTAGCAAAATATTATGATAACCTTTTCTATCCTAATTTGTACTGGAGGCTGTGTGTGTGCTAGGATCAACATTAATTACTGTATAACATTTCAACTGTGTAGTTCATAGAAATGTCAGGGAGTTAGCTAAAGGGGATGTGGGGTCCTGATATCAGCGGGGGGTAAGTGGCCTCAGCCATTGTGCAGCATGTGGATGATGGGAATTTACAAAAATAGAATCCATAACTGAGGTGTTAAAGCTAACTAACCCCAATAAGAAGTTCTGTTTCTCCAGGAAAACCATCACATAAATAAAGTGTTCACCAGCAATTATTTGCATTTTCTAATAAAATTTAAGTTAATAAAATCTGGAATCCAACAGTTAGCAAAACAGACTGTAATAATGATTCTACATAATAAGGGATCTACTTTGTTAAAGTTAATATATCAGTTTGAATTAATGCATTTTAAATTCAGATTCCTTTTGCAGCTTGAATACAAACTAATTACAGGTTTTAAATTGTCACTAGTAGGCGCTCAGCCAAGGCATATTTCCTCTCTTCTTTAGTTGCACCCTGAGAATTCATGAATCAATTTTTTTCTGGGTCACGACTTTGCCCCACCAGGAGCAGAGAAAACCCTTCAGTGTGAAGAAAATTTAATGGCAGAGATCCCAGTACAGGCAGAATTTGCACGCAAATGGCTAGGAAGTAAATGGCAGGGGAGCTTTCCAATGCATGAGAAAGAAACCTTAAAATCATTTGTAGTAATCCAAACAGCAATGAATTAAACAAATAATTTTAAGCACAGCAGTATCCATGTCTGTCTTGGCAATTTAGGATTGTTGGATGATTTAGGAGAGGGCTGCTTTTGCAAGCCTTTTTTTTAAACAGTAGAGGTCACCTTAGTACAAGTCTCTTCTGAAAAAACAGCACACAACAACAATAAAAAACCCTTTTCTACCCGGATAAATAGAGCACTTCAAAACTACTCACAACTTCCTTCCAATGTTTTATATGATTTAAAAAAAAACAACCCTGAAGTATATTGTGGGTTTAATTTCATTATATTTAGCTATAGGGATTATTCTGTATGAAAAGAGGATTTTTTTCACAGTACATTTACAGTTTTAATCAGTGATCTACACACATAATTCATTCAAATATCTGAAAATTGGTTCCTGTTTTAAGCTTTACAATTACATAAATATCTGTCAGGCCTACATATTTTTTTCGTCTTTTATATTTACCATGGAGAAAAATGTGACAAAGTAATTTGTTTCTTGGGAGGAGATTCCCAGACACAAATTGCATCTATCAAAATTCACTCATCTTGATTAGAAAAAAAAAAACCCAAAACTCAGAAGCCTGACAAACCAACAAAAGATTTGGTAAATTAACATAAAATATATCCAGCTTAATACAAGTTGACAAAGCTTTTTCTACAGTATTTGTTTTCATGACAAGGCTACCTTTTATCAGCCTTGTACCTAACATCACCTTGGAAACTGCTTTGTGGAAAAGCTCTACCAGACACTGAGAACTAAAGTAGAAAATAATTTTATAAATACTTAGAAGATTCTTCACATAGTGAAGGAATTTTTTTAATAATTCAAGACCTATCAGAAACAAATGTTTTTCAAAAAAATCTGGTTTAAAGTGTTTATACATTTAAAAAAGAATTATGAAAAATGGCACACAATATCTTGCCTGACATGCAAACACATTCTTAAATATTAAAATAGTATTTTGTTTATACTACCAGTATTACTGGGTTCTGGCTTTAAATGGTGTAAGTAACTGTTTTGGTAATCTTTTCCTCCAGATGAAGTTATTTAAAGAATACACATTAAAAATCTTAGTTAATATCTCAAGATTATTATCTTTACACATTATCACTTCAGAAATGAAATGCCTGGGACATTCTTAAATGCTATTTTACTTCTCAATCACTCTATTAGATTTCCTGCTTGAGTGATTTGTGAAGAAAACATTACATATATATTTTTTTCTGATTACCAAAGCACATTAGACACAAAAGTCTGCTTTAAACTAGTTTACAGTTTAAAAACAGGTCTAATAACAGGTGAATGCTGAAAAATATGCAAACAAAATGGCAGACATGAATGACTTCATTTAAGGCATAATTGCTTCTCATCAACCCAAGAAATCATGCAGAAACAGCCCCTGTTTCAGCCAGCCAGGGAGAGACTCGAGAAATCACTCAGGCATGGATTCTAAATGGAAGGTCCACTCCTGGGTCTCAGCCAGGGAACTGCTCCACACACAGATCCAAGCCTAGGGACAATAGTCCTTAGAATCACAGTTCATCATAACAGATAATTATACAGCAAGTAAAACAATAAGGTATTTTGGCCTTTCAATAGATAGACTAATTGTGGACTATGGAGTTCTGCCTGGGAGGCATAAAACACACCCCTTCATGAGTCATTTTATTGATGTGAGGAGTGGCATGAATTTTGTGGAAAGGGATTTTAGGAACTGGTGAGTTCCATATGTTGTTTTTTGCTGTATGTCTCAGGCACATAGCCAGAGTTTCCACGCACACAGCTAGAAGCTTATTTAAAAAAAAAAATTCTTCCCACTTGCCTGTTTAAATGTTTTAAGGAACATTCATATTTTTTCCCCCCAGTAAAATCAGTAACTGCAATTATTTTCCTCTTTTGAACATAATATTTCAACTTGGATAAGGTGGAAAGAACTACATTGGTCTTTTCAAAGGGAAAATATGTTGAGATTATATATTTTATATAGGGTTTTCATATCAACGAATTCATAGTGCTAGGCTAAAATATTCCCTGAAACTATTATATACCATTTGTTTTCTGGGTTGTTTGTAGAGACAAAAAATCAAGGAAGGAAATACATGTAGTTCAAGCCAGAACAGCTTTTTTAACATTTTAAATGTGTCATTCTGTTTTATGTTCAGCCAGTTCTTTTTCTTCTACTTAAAAAGATGACGAGCAAGCAAACTCTTTTCTAGCAAATACAAGTGTTAGTTCTTGGGTGTCATGCAAAGAGTGCAAATGCGTAAGAAGGGTGACCTCCTGCACTAGGAAACAAGTACTCTATCTCTGCAATTTGTGCAGCCCCACCGCCAGCCAATTAACTCGAAGTTGAGTTTTGACTCAAACTCATGACCCTTCAATCCCCACAGTCATGTGTTACATCTGGTATCATTGAATTAGTTCTTCCATTTTGGCCTTTTTTTTTTTGTAACCGTCCACTTTCTTCCTGCCAATTTTTTTTTCTAACCACTAATGATGATTCAAGAAGCTTTGTACACTATCTGCATATTTGTTTGTTTTTGAGTAGAGCTCCCTTGGAAAAAATCTGGCATACACTTTTCTTTTCTAAGAATACCATACAATTTTGCATTTCATGATACCCTTTTTTCCTGCTCTGTACTATAATGGTGACCATTACATCATGTACCCTGAGGGCTGTGCTTAAAAAGAGAAAGGATGGTGAATTAGCAAAAATAAAAGGAACTCCCTGACTTGAATTCACAAACTGTGCTTGTTTTTGTTAATCTGCAGTGACGGTAGCAAGTTCAATAATGTGTAGTGCATACGTTTTTCTCTCAGCCACAAAGCACCTTCCTTAAGAAGTGCTTTTAAAATATTCAATGTAAACTACTGAAGATACTCAGATTAAGTAGTACTCCCCATGCTGTGAGTACATTTCCTGATTTTTTTTTAGTGTTTTTCAATGGAGTACAGTTGTTTTCCTCCAAATTATTTGTAAAATTCTGCTTTAAAAATTCAAATGAAATGAAAAGAGGCAGTTGATTTATTTCCCTTTTTTCAATAGTCAGACCTGAAGAATTAGGCAGAGTTGAAAATACACTACCATAGACATTTTTATTCAGTACTGCTTTTCTAAGAATCCTATTTATGCTATCGAAGTACAGCGAGTGGTAGCTGCGGTTGGTAAAGACAGATAATTCCAGTATTGAACGTGTGATCAGTCTTTGAGGACATAGAAAATTCTTTTTTTCCTCATCAGGTCTGCACTGGATTTTCTCACTCAGCTATTGTATGTGCACTGCTTCATCCTTATGTCTGTATACATCCATGTAAGTCTTGTACTTGCCTTTTGAAACTAGTTGACTGTATCATTCCTTATACATACATGTGTGTGTGTATCCAAAAAAAATTGAAAAATGAATATTTCAGTGCCAACAGAAAAGTCTACGTTACTGTGGTAAAAGTGATCATATTTCAAATGTTTTTGTGCATTTATAAAATATTTTTGTGCATACTGTATGCAAGTGTCATTGTGTCGTACGCAGTAAGCTTTTAGCTGACGGTGAAAAATAAATGCTACATTATTATTGAATGATGTGATATTTAAATATAAAAGCAGTTGAGTGCCCTATCAGTTTCCTCCTAATATTTTGCTTGTACGAATGTTTTTCTGACTTCTAAATCACACATTTGCTAAAATGAGCTCTGCTAGATATCAGTTTGAACACAGGCACAATGTGTCTCAGTCAGATCCATAAAACAGATAGCTGAACTAGAGTTTGACTTTTGACATCAACAATCTGACTTCAATATTACTCTACAAAAAGAGACTTCTGACTCTCATCGCTGTTTCAGTGTGATGGATAGCTTTTCAGCTGCTGACAGCAGTGAATGTAATAAATGTAATCATCCACACTGGGGGCTGAATATTTCTATTTTTAAAGTTTTCTGCCTTGTGCTTTACGAATGACAAAGTAACACCTGCAGTATTACAGTCACTCCTTTCCTATACAACTGAAATACAAAAATATTATTATAAGTTGTCTATGTATTAGTACTTCAGTACTAAATAAGCTTTTAATTACCTACATTTATTTTTTTCTCTAGGAAACTCTTGCAGAAACAGAGCTTAATTTGAGCTCTGTTTGACTTCTCTGATCATCTGGGTTTTCATTGTCGTTGCTTCATAATAATTTAATGTCACATATAATGACATAAAAACAGGGAAAACCAAAGAAGCTGCCAATCTGAACTCATCTGAGTGTTCATGAGTACAAGCACAGAAAAGCCTAATTTGTTTGTGCCAACAACATTCAGCATGGTTTGTAACTGGGCTAGTGTTTGCTTGCTGTTTCATTTTCAAATAGTCTTTTAGTGTACAGTGTAGCTGCTTAATCAGACTGTTTTATCTACCACAATTAACAAAATGAGTGAATGTATATATTGGCAATACACAAAGAAGTATTAAAATTATGTTTGCCATTTAGTTAGCTAAACATTTTACCATCCTGTTTTTTTACTTGCTTCATGTATAAGCAACTATTATTATGTTTGCAACTAAAAGTGTATAGCTGGACCACATGCCTAATTCAAAATTAATTCTAAACTTTCATTAAATAGCTTTATAGAGAAATATATTTTGTTAATGAAAAACTTATTTGGAAGCATTTAAAGCTGCAGTTTGCATTTTCCCCAGTCTCTGAAAGCAGTGACTTACTTTACATCTAATTAAAAGTTTATGGAGATGCAATGGATTTTTGTGCAAATTAGAATTAATTAGAGTTATTAAGAAGCCATGAAAAGAAGGATTTGAGAAATAGTGAGAAATATTATTTAAACCCTAATGGAATTCAGTGAAACCCACAGGTCTATTACAGGCCCCTGATTTGCCAGGATCACTGCAGGGAATCTAACATTAATAAGCACAGTGGTAATTAAATCATTTGTTACTTTGTCTGTAATGTTGTAATGTTTCACTGATACTCTGTCAGAGCTCTTTGTGCAGATCAGAGCTAATCAAAGGTAATCAATTTTCAGCATTTGAGAAATCTGTAAATGATTATACATTCATCAGATCATTTAGTGGAGTGCAAGGAAAGTGCAATGCAATTAATCTTCCTGCATGAGGAGGAATTACCACCACAGAATTCAACAGTTATAATTAATTTCATTGTCTTGCTGTGAATTTTGATTGCTTTTCTTTGGACTGTATAGTACAAATGATGATTCATTGCAAAGTATTTGCAAAGCAAACACACCAGTGTGCTATGCAAATTAAAGTAGCTGTATAACAGATAGGTTTCAAACTTCCTATTTACTCAGGGTTGTTGAGTACTAATTTGCCAAATAATTGCTTGTTAACTTTATACGCTCTTCCTCCGAATATTGAGATTGGTAACCAATATAAATAGAAAGCACATGCTGTCTGATATCTCAAGGTAAGCAGTCAAAAAACTGGTTAGCACTTAAACCTGCACTCAACTAGAAAAAAAACATAATTTGCAACATATTTTTTGGAAGCCATTCATTCTACCTTCTTTAATACTTTAATTGTGTCCTTTATTTCAGTATGAGCTGTACCAAAAGGCAAAAAAAAGAATTTTAGTGGCTTTACCATAGACAGCCATATAATCTTAAACAGAGCAAAATATTAATTTACCAGTATTCCTTTAATATTCATTTTCCTTCATTCCCATTACTAAATATTAAGTAGCTTTTTCAGGATATTACCAAATTATAGTGGGCACTAAAGATAGATTTAGAAAATTAGTCTATGCCCCAAAAAACAAACTGTCAAAAACAAATGTTGTGCTCAAGGTTCCCATATCAAACCAGAGCCTACTTGAAGTGACTGGGGTGCTGAGTAGACACATAAGTAGATTCAGTCACAGGCTAGGAATCTAATTTTAGACTTTGGTACAAAACTAGATTCTACAATCAATAAGCAAGATTTGTTCATTGTTAGTAAAATATTAAGAGAGGAGAGATCTTCAGATCTGAGAAATGCCAAAATTTCATTGTAAAAATGTTGATTAATTTCAAAAGGTGTTGAATTGAGCTCTGCAGAGGCAAATATGGGAATAAGCATTTAGGTAGAAGTGGTAAGAATGTGTAGTTGCAGGCTACATATTTAGTATGTCAGTTGATTATTAAGTAATATCAATTTTATTTTAAAAGCTGTAATACATGATAAATATTGGGAATTATCAGTGGATGTCTAGTTAACCATTTATTGGCAGCATTATACGTTAGACACTGCTTAATTCATAACTAGCTTGAAGTTTTAATTAAAAAGGTAAAACATGACAATCCTGTATTATTTTTTTCTGTAAAAATGAGGTCTGGTAATAATAAACATGTATATGATTACATATGTATGTATATGCATGCATATATGATTATGTAACATATATGTACATATATTCTTTAAAAGTCAGTTCTTTCACGGCTAAATGCTGTCTTTTTGACAACATCACAAGTAATACATGATGTATTTAAAAAAGAAGAGACAGAAACTTCAAAGACAGCGTGAAGGTGGAATGGCAGTCTCCCTTCAATATTAAATAGTAAAACTTAAACATTGTAGAGTTAATTAGTGTAAGATACTAACAGAGGACAGAATGTTCAGATTTGAAAAGTGCCAAAATGTGGAGCTGGAAATATTGTTTGTGTAAGTGCTTCTGAAATCCCTGGAAAATTCTTAAAATGAAAGTACGCAGAAGTTTAAGACTCGTCTCTTCTCCATTTCAACCCACTTGTCCATGACTAAGTCAGTAGACTGAGCCTGACTCAGTGTTTACAGTCCATAGCTGAGATTACAGGCATACAAATCTAGTATGAAGTAAATATAATTTCCAGAATTTAAAGCTGAACAGAAGATTCTGATTATTTACAATCTGTTCTGCTAGCTCTCCACAGTTTGTAAAGGTTTTTTGCAGATTGCGTATTTTCTTGTACCAATGAAGACTAAAACAAAGACAAACCTTAAAATTTAGAGGATAAAAACTGTGCATTGCATGCATCTGAGGAGTCCATGCCCTTACGAAATGTTTGTTTTTTTATATGTCATCAAAAGTTTTGCCATCTACAAATAAATGAAGTGCACAGCTCAGAATATCTGGAAAATTGTTATTGATGGATGTTGGGTTTATAGTGGGTTTATAATGGATCTACATGTTTTGATGAAAGCTTCCAAGACAGTGAAATTGTACTGGAAATCTTAGAAAAATAGCTCTTTTCATAAAATGGGGTACAGTTACAATGAATGTCATTTCTGGCATTTGAACTGATTTGGACCATCCTCACAAGAGCATTCAACATGGATTTGTTCATCACAACTGCAGGAAGAAACTACTGAAAATAAAATATTTATGTTTTTCTCAATGAGAATTTTCGTTTGTATTTGAACAGAGGGTGAGAGGATAAAATGAAAGGCAAGCTTTTTAACCCTTTGGAATCTGTTTGCTGTTAGAGTCACAAAATATTCCACATTTTACTAAGAATGAATCAAGGGCTATCAGCATGACAGTATCCAATGCGAACTGGAGCTCCATGGACCATGGATTTCTTTATGCCGTATTTGTTCCAGGATTTTCCTTTAAGGAAATCCCAGAAAAAGGAGAAGGAGATGAAAGAGGTGAAATGGGGAAATATAAAATAGGGAATATAAAATGTACTGTCTCCCAAACCCACATATGTGTATTCTACATCCCTGTATGCGCACACAGATGTTTTCACCCTCTTCTCATAAGAGAGAAACTGCTTCTTCATTAACATTCTTCATTTTCTCTGACTGGATGGAAGAATTCAAATAGTTAAGATCCACACACAGTGAAGAGTTTGAGAATGTTCAATTTAGTATTGCTTGAAGGACATTCTCAAATTGCACACTGACCTCTCACTGGCCCTATTCAGTTCACTTTTCTTTGTCATCATAACCTCTGTAACATCATGCAAACCTGCAGTCATATCCTCATTCTATGCTCCAAGGAGTTTAGCTTGTCTGAATTGCACTATGTTCACTTTTTGTAAGTAAAGTATCCCATATTTAAGTTCATTTTTTATTATTTTGCTTTTTCTTTTACTTCTTTCAATGATCTTTTATTGTCTAAAGTCTAGATTTCTGCCAAGTTTGTGAACTGCACTTGTCAGAGTATTGCCCACAACTCTGGGTTCCTTTGTTGAAGCTGTAGAAATAAAATGAATAGTATAAAAGCTTGATGGCATCTGTGGATAGGAAACTCATTAAAAGCCTCAGTCTTCTGTTTTATTTCTAACCACATTGCCCTGTGGGATTTCAAGGTCTTGCAGGATGAAACCAGCAGGACTCATTACTTCTAAACCAATGTTTAGAGTTCTATTGGTGGTGGAATGTTCTGCCAGTCAGGTAAAAAACCTAGGCCTTTATCCTTCCTGGGACAATATCAGGCAGCTCAGAAACTGCTTGGAAAAGTCATGCCTTTGAATGCAACTGCAGGTGTTGCTCCTCAAAGACTGTTGGTACCCTCCTATGCACCCTTCAAAGGAATAATAGAAAATTCACTTTGGGATTCAAATGAAGTCTAAGAAAAATTGAAATAATAGGAACAAACTTTTGAGACTTCCTACATTTTTCCCACGAACCTATGGACCATGACTAATACTCTGAGGGCAAAAAAACATCCTTTTTCGCTCTTACACAGGCATAGAATTCATGGTGTCAGATAAATAAGTTTCATGACCTCACCTTGTTTAAGACTACCATTCAAATACTAGCAAAGACTAGTCACCACAGTGAGAAAAGAGTGTGGCATTCTGATTGCTCACATTAATTAGAAATAGTTCAAAATTTATATAATAAAGGAATAGTAAAAAATTATATGAACTTTCTTCACAAGACACAAATTAAAAACATTTAAACAAACATTACAAAAAGTAATTAGTATTGAGTAAACTCGTGACTCACTTCTTATGTGTAATTAGATACAATGATGAGAATATTCTTGAATATATGATTGAAACAGTAAGGACTTTGCAAGTGTGGAATTGATTTAGCCTCTTAAATTAGTATCATAGCTTTGTCAAGTAGAACCCCTTTTACAGATTTGCCAAATAACGTATCCATAATATCTGGAAATTTCTACTACTTTGTAAAAATGTCTAAGGCAGTAACAATTAACAAATTTTGTATACTGACATATATACTTATTCATTAAAAAGTATAAATCTTGACTGCATATGGAAATACTATATAAAAATTCAAGGCTGCAGTTATATCAAACAGTGTGAATGATCTAAACTGTAAAGAATGGCACATGCAAAACTTAACTTATGAGCAAATAAATTCTAAAGAAAAATTGTGTGAGCCACAAATTTTCTTTATAGATGGTCAGGTCACAAAGTCATCACATTTCTGTAATTCATAAAATGGCAAGATAAGATGACACTCATAAAAGCAGAAGAGAGCTGAGCAGCAGAATATCCTTTTTCTGTGTAAGAATTAGATTTCTTTCAACAATGACAGTAATGAAAAACACCCAGATTACCAACATTGAAATTGTAGAGATTTTCTCTTTTTGAACAAGTTTGCCAGCAACAGACTTTTCACCACACCACTTAATGGATAAGTTGCAGTATTTAAACATATTTGATCTAAGGAATTAGAAAAAAATATACTCTTTTTTTCTTCTTCTCATCAGCTTCCACGATGACTATGCCAAAAAGCAGTGGTAAAGCATTTTTTTCTTTTTGTTTTTCTTTTCTTTTTGTGAGCCTACATCAACTCCAGGAGTTCTCCCATAAAATCCCGCTAAAGCAGATATTTTGAACTTCTAAGGCATCTTGTTTCTATAAAAAACTTCAGCAAAAATTCAGTCTGTAAACTGCAAGATTGGTTCCTTACAATTTAGGGTTGCATACTCTTAATAATGGGTCTAAACATGACACATATTCTGTGAGGTTTATTTACTTAGAATATGAAGTTCTTTCTTTTACCTACATTTACATTAGAAATAGGAAACCATTGCGTTATTTCTGGGGGTAAATGAGGGGACTGAAGACTATTGGATGAAAACAAATGATGCCCTTCAAAAGAAGATACAGTTGAGAGCTTTGTGTAATTGTTTCTGCGTTACTGCTCCCACAGGACCAGTTGAAGAGATTACCATCCCAGCCAACCCCCAACTGTTTGTTGCTATCCTCTTGCCAGAGAACACTGCCTTGCCAGATCCACTGGTTAAATTACTTGTGTGATCGCTCCCTAATTTATTTCAAAGTGAGTTGGGTTAGCAAAGCAGGCAAGCAAAAAAGATCTATTATTTCAATGGTTTATGCTGGCTCATTTTAATTTTAATAGCCTAGAAACCAATCTCAGCAGCAGCTCTGCCAGGAAAACTAAGTGGATGGCAGCTACTAAAAGCAGTCTGGGGTTGGTAAACCTCAGCTTACAGAACTACAACTGAAAGAGGAAAGATGACCACACCATGCAGATTTAAACCAAGGTCAAGCAAAACATTCAGACACTTATGTAACCTAAAGCACGTGGATTATCCTACTGTTTTAGATGTGGCTACTAATAAGCTATTAGTTAAGACTATTCTTATGTTATTGTGGAAAACATAACTCATAGGATGAGGCTTATTTCATATAATTTTATATATGAGAATTAGACATCATCTCTGCATACATCTTCTAAGCTTGCCCTGCAATCAATGGAAAAAGTACCACCTCCAGAAGGGTGACTCCCCCAGCTACCTAACAAAGGAGGTGTGAGCTGCATTCTGAAGATGTTCATCACAGAGGAAAGCCATCACTTGGCTTGGAATATGCATCCATCTCCTAGGCTGCTGAAGTTAGGTGAACTGAATCTTATCCTTAATTTGTACCTCAACAAGCAGCCTGACAACCACAACAATGTTATTTCTTGAAAAACATTCTTAAATGGGGAAATCATCTTTACCAATGTCATTATAGCCTTACCATCCATTTTGGATGGTCTAATTTGGATGATCTAATTTGCATTTAGTAGTAGAAATCAGTATTTTGTATATCTTTTATATATATGTTACTGCCATCACTTCTTACTTTAACTCCCTTTAACTCTGTAGCTTCCCTAGCTTCAAATAAATGTTTAGATTGAAATTAGTTTTTCTAATAAATGTACATAGTCATGCAAAAAAAGACACAAATTTCTTTGGATTACCTGCATAGATATGAGTAAATTGGCTACATAGATCTCTTTGTATGTAGTGTCCTAAGAAAATGGACATTTTGAGAAATATAAAAAAGGAATTAACTGCCTAAAGTACAGTAAAACACTTTTACACTCTGAGTTTGAAATTTGCTTTGCATGTTTATTTAAAAATATTTTGCTTGAAAAAGTTCAAACTTTCTACAGTTTTTAGTAGTCTTTGTTCAGACTCAGCACAAAAAGTTTGAAAGGTTCTCTTCCATCTTGGAAACTCCTTTCAGAGCTGTGAATCAACCTAAACCTATATAGCACAATTCTCCAAAGTGTTTAAGTCACTTACAGCTCATATTCAGTAACTTTAAAACCTGCTCTTTGCCAGTTAGTTATCAAGTACTCAGGTGAAGGGTGAATTGAATGCTTTTCAGCAATTAATGGAAAGTATTGTAACAACAGATTACAACTGAACAAAGATGACTTCATGAAATCATCCCCTTTTTTTGGCAATGTACATTTGACTTGGCACTTTCTAAATTATTTCTTGCACATCCTCCTGATAAGGTGTGAGAGCTGTGCAGAAATGGTTAAATTTGCTGAGTGGTTATTTACTCACTACTGGTACTATCATATCTGCTCATTAGTAATACTATCATATCCAATGTTGGAGGTAGAATGACATTTCATTGTTCTGTCTAAAACACTAACAGACTAAAGAATTGGCAACTAACTTTGAGCCCAAATTCAACTAGTCAGCTTAATAATAGCAGGGGGAGGGTAAGTGATCATAAGAGTAAAGACACAAAGCTGAAATGCTTTAGAGTCTAATTACCAAACTGTATACAATGTGTACAGTCAGGACAATGGGATGATCCTGTATTCTATAAATGTATTTTCCACAGAAGTTGGAAGTAGATAGAGGTACATAAAATCATAGAATGATTTGGGTTGGTAGGGACCTTAAAGATCATTTAGTTCCAACTCCCCTGCCATGGGCAGGGATACCTTCCACTAGGTCAGGTATATCAAAGGCCCATCCAACCTAGGCTTGAACACATGCCAAAAAAAGAAAACAACAAAAAACTAGTGAGAATGTTGTGGTTCTAACATTTATTCATAATTTAGAATGATTTCTCCTTCTTGACAAGCTTAAGCATAGATTTTTCATATTACGTTTTGATAAGAATAGCTTTTTTATTCGTCAAATATAGTTTTAATTTAATTGACATATCAATACATTATTTAGGATATAATTCTAAAAGCTTCCTTGTGTTTTAGAAACCTGGAATCTGTGGAAGCTGGCATATGGGGGAAAACCACTATTGTGGAACACAGTTATATTAAAAATTCACACAATATGCAGAGTGTTTTAGAACATGAAACATAGGTGGAGTTCAGTTACTGAAAATATACTTCTCTGTGGTCTGGTCTTACTCTAAATAGATGCTAGTTCATGCTCCAGGCTGCAAGTTTTCCGCAGTCAGCTGCAGATGTGATAGGAGTTGCTTCTATATAATCATTTTGTCTTATCTGTAAGCATCCCTCCTCACTTGGACAACTTGAGAGGCATTAAGGGTGTGTGCAGATGAATGAGTTACCCTCTGAACTTATGTTTCTCATATTCTGCAAGAATTGTCTGCAACACACTTTTACGCTGCATTGTGCCACTCAGAAAGAATACAAATATGGAGTAGATGACAAGAACAAGGTTCATAACACCTTTTAGTCCTGATAAGGTGTTTTTCATCTTTCCATAGCTAAGGTTTCTTGTTATTTCCTTCTTAAGACCATTTACTCTTACTCTGTTGTGGTTTTTTAGTTGCAAAATGAGAAAGAAACTTTCTTCCTTGCTCATAATGAGGAAAACATTTCACCAAGGTGATCAACAGGACTTGTTTTTTTGTGCCTCTACAGTCCTGCAATACAATCTTTGTCAACTAACAAATTCAGTGTTGTCTAGAGGTATGTATATATAGAGAGAAATTTTTAAAATACTGATTCATTGTTTTTCCTATACTACATTTTTCCTTCTTTCCTAATCTTCCATTTTCATTGCATCAGAAATAACATTTTATTTGTCCAATCTTCACCTCTACAACTGTACAATTATAAACAAGTTGCCCCTGCGCTAAACTGTCCCTGCCCAGCTAGTCAAATGAAAAATCACAGTTCTGTTAGCGATTACAGAGAACAAAAAGAGAGCCTGTTGGAGAGTATTAAATCATGCTGCTTAGTAGATTGATGCACACAATTAAACATTTCAGGTCATAAGTGCTCATGACTATCTTGTTGACAGTAAGCTACCACACAGTAATTTATGGGTGTATTTTCCATCATCTTCAACTAGCTAGAAAAAATTGTTTCCGTCCTGATGGATGATTGCCTTGATTGTCTCCTGTCCAGACTACTGCCATACAATATGCCTATGTTCAAAATAAATTAATTTTATTAATTTGTTAAGCTTCAGTACGTGCCTCCCTCAATACCCTGAGATGTCAGGTCTGTTCTCTGGCCCTGCACTGGTTTCTTATAAGGTGCTGCAGTTATCCACATCAACTCCATTCTTTTACTTGTTGCCTAAGTTGCTTCTACTTTCTCCTTATTGGAGCCATACATTTGCTGGGTTTTTACTGACACAGACTGGAGTGACTCAACTCCTATAACAGAGTTAACAACTCATGCTTGATACTGCACAGCTAATGCTGTACATTGGTTGAGCATTAGAGAGGCTTAAAATGGCCAGAGTGCAAGGAAAATCTGGTTTCGAGTATGAAAAAGCCTTTCTTTTTATTCAGAACTAAAGCTACACACATTTATGGCAGCTGGAGCAACTATACTGTATGAATATTTTTTTTTTTTGGTCCTTTTTTTTACTCCAGCAGCAGGGGAAGGCATGGTCTGTGGAAAAAATAGTAATAAAACTCAATTCTCTGCTAAATTAGTTTTCCTTTTTAGTAGCAATCATGTATGTCTGACCAGTAATTTTGGCATTTTAGAATGTCCTGAAAACAAGTATGTGCCTTTTTCAGTCTTTTTTTTTTTTTGAAAGCAGAACTGAACTTTGAGTGTTTCTTCTTCTTCTCAAATTTATTAATCATTAAAGTTTCTGACAAGTTTTCTTATTGTTTAATACCAGTGTGAGTGCTAAAACATAATATAGGTGTATACATCTGTTGTTTACTCTGAGATGACTAACTCACATATATAAAAAGTCATATTGAAAGCATACCAACGCAACAATGATTTTTAGAAGCCCTCTGCCTTTGAAATATATTGATATCTTCATATCTTCAAATAAGAAAAGAGATCACAGTTCCATATCCTACCATTGACACACACAGAAATAAACAAAACTAAGTTAGAGAACAGACCTACATAACATACGGCTCAGGGACTTCATGTAGCCTGCACAGCAGCTTCTCCAGCATGCCAGCTATTTAACAGCAATGTGTACAGTTACAAAAAGCAGGGTGCGCATTCTGGCTGGGCTTTTAACCAACCTCTTAGCTGAAAGCAGCCGATGAAAATGTTTATCTCCTGGCCAGACATATGGGTGGGTGGGAGGACATTATTTATAGTAAGAAGGGAAAGGCAAGAGACACTGGGCAGTCATGGCAAGAAGGTAAATTCAGTGGTAGCAAGCAAGGGTCACCAATGTAGTGCAGAAGAGTGGACCTGGTATTAATATAACAGATTCTAATGGTTAACATATTTATGGGGGCATCCCTGCTTAATAATTCCATCATTACATCCATTCTTGCCTCCACAGTACAACATTGATTGAGTCTAGCAAACTTTTGAAGTGAATGAATATTTTGGTCTACGTTACAATTTTATACCAGAAAGTTAAAAATAGATAATACAACGTAATTGTTGCGTGCCTAAATTTAACGTAAGATTTCAGGGCACATAAAATCCCTCACATCCACAATTTGCTCATTATTTTTCTTGTCATATTTGGTTCTATTATTACATATTATATTTTACAGTATTATTCATTGTTGTGGTACTGTACAAAAAAATTAAAGCTCTCTAGAATCATGTTAGACTTCAAAAAGCAGATGAACTGTAAGACCAAATATCTTTTTCCCAAACGTGGCTACCTAAGGGTGATAAGAGGTAAGATTGCCATCTCAAAGGCAGTTACCTTGACATACCAGGTTACTGCTACCAAAAGGAAAAAGCAGTATTTTCCTTTCCTCTCATACTTCTCTCCCTCTTTCTGTCACTTTTAGTGGTGTTGAGAAGTTAAATATCATGTCCTGCATTAACTGAGCCTGAGAACATGAATATACTTCTGAAGGTGGTTCCTTGGGAGTGGTCCTGAAAGTGTTCTCTGATGGAAGTCTCAAAGAGCGACTTTTCACAGAGAAGTTTCTCTGCCTATGATGTGACTTCAAATTAATTTTTCCTGCTTGTGTTCTGGTACTTGGTTGTTCCCTTGGTAGCATTTTACTAACTCTGTCATCTTGACAGATAATGAAAGCACTGGATTAATACAACCACTTTTTAATCCCTTCTTTTTATCTTATTTTATATTGCAATCTCAACTTGCAAATGTTTCAAAAGTTTGAAACTTTTTTGCTTTTTTCATAAAGTATTTCACGAGAATTAAAATATAATATTTACAGATACATATTTTAAAAGCTTTCTGTGCAAAATATAGCACTGATATTCTATTTGCATCTTAAATTCTTTGAAAGTTTCTCTACAGTTACCTTGTGATACTTCATACTTTGTGTGTTATTAGTCTAACACTGTTCTCTCATTTGAACTAAGACAAGTAGATACTTTCACATCCTAGACTGGTGAAAATAACCTCAGTGATATCAGCTGAATGCTTTTTATAAGCACTTGTTCCAAGCAAAATTTGTGTTGCTATATCTCTAAGAAAGTAAAAATTATACATCTGATTCAGAAGACAGGAGTATAATGTTCAAATGTGCATGAGATGTTTGCCTTTTTATCTTATTTGCATATATCTCATAAATATGCTTAGAAAATATTACTGATTTACATTCAGCTTGTTACTTATGTATAAAGGGTGCAGCCTCCAAAAAGGACATGTTTTCTCCAGTATAACAGTATATATTTGTTTATTTCTGCACAGTGTTTGTGCCAATGTAGTTAAATTTGCAGCCCACATTTCGAGGATATACCAGTCGGTTTTAAGTTACGATGATGATTTTCATATCCGTGTTTTTCCCCTTCAAGCAAGATGAAAAATGTTCCAGCAAAAGCATAAGAAAGCTATTTTAAGATCTTCGAAGAAAAATTAATATGTTGTGATGATGATATTTCATCTTAATCTGGCATTGCCCAGGCTTGTCTCTTTCAAGGAAGGGAGGACATCTGGGAATGAGTGAAAGCCACAATAAAATAAGATCTTTTTACTGAAACTGAAATATGATGGAGTAGTTGTTTCTTGACAGTTATATATTCAACGAGGAGGAATAAGTGGTAGGATAAAGGTGCATCATTTATTGTTATATGCCATTACATGAGCTGCACAATATTGAAATTTTACAGGGAACTGAACTGATATTTTAGAAATAAAAATATGAAAATGAACATAGCTATACTTATGAATATTTATAGCATAAAAGCAGAAAATATGCCTCCAAGCAGCGAGAGAGAATTTCAGTGAACAGGGACCCCACTGTAGATTAAGATGTTTTCTTTGGTGTGCTTCTGCTTCTTGTAACTAATACCGGGAATAAATGAAGCAAAGAATATTGCTTTGATATTTGAGTTTCATATTCTCTGTCATCCAATGCAGGACATAAGTATGATCTCGTTTCCACTGGTTTTATGTTTGTGCAATGTAGTTAGTATGTGTATACATATATATATGTGTGTGTGTATGTATATATATATATATATAAAATCTCATGTGAAATACATTTGTAATTCTGGACACCAATATTCAGAAAAGGTAACTTCAAACTGAAAAGGAGCAAAGCGAGAACAGTAGGATGAACACCGTGATTGGTGATCCAGTCTTGTCTAAAGAGTGTTGAAAGACCTCACTGGTTTGTCTAATCTAACAGATTGAAAGTTAAAGGCAGGATAATTGCTATCAGTAAATTTTTCAGCCGGGTATCAGGAGAAAGGCTGAACTATTTAAGCCATGTTGGTTATGAGTAAATTCAGGCTAGAAATGAAAATAAGATTTCTAAGCCTTACTGAATTGAAGTTCTGGACATCCTAGGATGTCATCACTGAATAAAGTGAAAAATAGGAATTAATAGTTTAAGATAGCATATTAAATGTTTCCGGTGTGAACATATATCAATCTCTAATGCAATGATTGGAGACATTATTTCAGGAGCAGTGCTATTTAACATAGCTCTCAATTCCAAATCCAGTAATATGGATGTCAGTTTGAAACACCCCTCTGTGACTTTACATATCATTGTCTTTCTTTATTTTAGATTTTTTTTATTCTGTCCTACATCTTCCAAAATCATGGATTCAGGCTCCTGTTTTCCTTAAATGCCAACTGCTAGAATATAACACCTTTTTGGCAATGATACAGATAAGATCTGTTGTCTGCATAAAATATTAACTAATAGAATTAGCATCAGATAAAATATTCTGCTACTTAATATTGGAAAAGTGACATCCCAATCAATAAAAACAACTGAGTTACATTTCAAGCTGCATTTACTTATACATGACAGTAGTCTCTGACAGTTGACTAAGAATTATTTGTCGGAAAGGCATATTCTGAGTACATTTTTTCCCCCCTTAGTTCTCCTCTTTGCAAAAGTTGCAAATTCTTCAGAAAATTATTTAGTAGGAGTCTCAATCACACTTTTGTGCTGCAAAAAGGAAAGTGTTGGAAAAAAGGGAAGCCTCAGATTATGTGATACCATCTAAAAACTGTGGCAATAAACAGACCAGAGTGAAGAACTGATGTTAGGGGAGCACTGCTGTGGCCACTCTCTTGGGTCCTAAGGGGCAGAGAAGGGAGAACCCTAAATACAGGTTGTGGAGCGTGTGGCTGTGAAATTGTTCTGAACACAGTTTTTCAGTGTAGTTGTTGAAATGCTTTGTGAAGTATCTGGTCTCGACATGCCTGTCTCATTGACTGCTGATCCTCGGCTGACAGAGGTAAAAGAAACCATGCAGATGTCAATGGGCCCAGTTTCTTGTTACAGCTATGACTGCCCTGTTTTACTGAGTCTCTAGGACAGTTGATACTATTCCTACTTCATTTTGATCTGTGCTAGTTTTAAAAGTAAACTGCATGTGATTCATTATTGCTATACATAATCTTTTCTTTCAACATTTAGCAGAACATTCCCGTCTTTAATATTGATTTTGTTATCTTGATAATATCTTCAGCACAGTTAATATTAAAACTCAAGCTGCATCTATGGCATTTGCATTATTATCTTTACCTCTCCATTCCTAGCTGTATACTATGCCACTTGAACTCCACCAACTTCTTTCTTCATATCAAACATCAAACAGAAGTGAAGAACATGGTCACTGGAGCATAGTATTTATCCAATACAGTCAGAAGGAGAGAAAACACATTTTCACTCTAATAAATCTTTTAAAACAAAAATAATGCATTTTGTGGAAACAGAAGCAAACCTCAAACGTTTGTCTCTGATCAGGAAACAGATAATTTAATTATTTTGGTTTGAAATTATCTTTTGTAACTATTTTTTCAAACTGCTTTTTGTATTAGTTTAATTTTACTAATAACAGATTGTCTTATGGAAACTATTTTATGTTCATGTCTTTCAGACTGGCTATATGCCTCAAAAGCTTGTACTTGCCCCTGAAAAGATCTTAGTGATCCACTGTGGGTATATGCTCAAATACAGGACTCTGTCTATATCTTGGGGAGAGAACTGCAATGTTACATGGGAGAAAAAAGGAATCTGTTATTACCAAAGAAAATTTAAGTGGAACATTTCTGATTATCACGGGTTGAAATGGGAATGCACAAATAATCCATTCAATAGAAAATTTCAAAGTGATACTTACAGAAAACATTGATATTCCAGCTTTTTATTCTAATACTGAATTATTTACATTTCCATTACTATAGGAAATGGATAACATGTTTTACTATCTACACATGTCTGTGAATGTAGGATTTGGGGTGTATATTTCTAAATGTGGAGTGTATCTTTCTAAATGGAGGCTTTTTACTGCTATTCCTGGGCAGGCTTCTTCATATTTAAATGTTTTCTCACAAACTTCTAGCAGAATTTTACTAATTATTTGCTATCTGTGCTAGTGCACAATTATGCTCAGATATATACTAGGCTTCAACCTAGCTCTACTTTCCCTTTGTATATTCTACCCACAGATCTATTCACCTTAGTGCTCTATTAATTTTGCACATTCTCCTAGGTGCCTCATAACTCTTCTGAATACCAGCCAAAGTTAATTCTTCTCCTATATCTTCATTCCATTTCCACTGCCACCTTTGTCAGAGAGCAGATACATGAAGCATCAGCTTCATGTTAGGAATAAAACACCCAAGATTCTACCAATTCCCTACAGGAGATTTGCAAACAATGCTATAGATCTAAGTGTCAGGAAGACTTTTTTTTAATAATCTACATTGCTTGTTGTTTTATTTGATAGCTGTTAATTAAATACTCCTTTCAACCTCCATATAAATATCTTTTCCTCTTCAGTGTTTCTGTCCTTGAATAACTATAAACTGTCAATAACTACCTGATTTTTCTTCTAGTTCAAGTGGTAAATCCTTACTTACCAAAAAGGCAATCAGTGCTATGGAAGGTGGGGAAAAGTGAAAAAGAGGGTTGTTCCCTACTGAAAAACACAAGTTATTTTAAATTGCAAGGAAAACATAATTATAGATAATTACAACAGACTACATTTTCTACATACATGCAGTAATTAAATCACCTATTAGATGATTATATTTTTAATAGATTTTTTTACTTTCTATTTGGCACTACAGATGATAAATCAAATACACAATAAATGAAAAATGACAGCGCCTATCAAAATTATCCTCAGAATCATTTAATTCTTGATAAACATGATATGAAATTTCCCAAAGTATTGAAAGGGAAAAGTAGAAGTTTTTATCTTCTTCCAGTCAACTGTGAAGCTAACTCAATAAAACAGAAGTTTTACTTCCAAATATATTTTACTATTTGCTACTAAAACCTTGTGGCCAACAGAAACCAGTTCATATAGCTCCCATGTCAGTCTAGGTCAGCTCTTAATCATTGTACAGAGCATGTGCGAAAAGGTAAAAAATAGAGAAGAAAACAACACAGGTTTTGCCTATCATGTATGAGATCACTATTATTTATTTAAAAGACATAAGATCTATAGAAATAGAGTGTATTACATACCAGACTAAATTAGCAAACCTACAGGGAACACAGGATCATATCTTTTACGGGCTTTCATGGTATATGCCCAGGGATGGACAAAAGATCAACATCTCATACACTCCCTTCTCAATTTTTACTAAATCCACTGGCATGTAATGGCTAAACTAAAATATTCTAAACTATCAGAGGTTTCTTGAGACAAACATTCTCCTTATATATCAACATCTCACCACAGATGCACAGTTTTAGTTCTCTCCTTTGACTTGCTTGATGACCAGCTTGGTGGTTTAAAAACAATGGTGCTTACTTTTGCAGGCAACTTGGGAAAAAATAAAACTCTATTCATCTAACAATATTTTTTCTTAAACAACACTTCTTAAAACAGAAAGAAATAACCAAACCTATCTTCTTCCCTTCCTTCATGACCCTCCAAAACTTTCCTAATATTGTAGCTTGTTTTGATTGAACCTGCAAAATAGTCAGTCTCATTCTGATATTTTGTACCTTAAGTTCCTTTCTACATGCTGATCACAACAGTATCTTTAAGGCTCCAGCTGGTTTTGGATTAAATCCCTAATTTCTCACTTCAAAAAGTAACAGTAATGATTTCTCCTATCTGGCTAATGACAATTTAGCACTGTCACCATGTGAGATATTATATCCTTGTTGTCCTGTTTCTGCCAAAAATTTTATCATAATAAATGCAATAGAATAAGAGGCTTCTTTTTATGTTGGCGTACCTAACAGCTGTTTATTTTGATCATGGAACTGATTTTTCAAAGCCTCCAACTTTTTCACAAACAGCAATCTGGTTTTAATTAAAATGTTTGCAGAGAAATTTGCTATAGTAATAACTGAGAGTCCTGTTAAATCCTACATTTTTAATCTTTTGGTCATGACATTCACTCTAGTTCCTGGGTCTAGATCCTGAGGTACTTCAGAGGCACACATAGTGTACCTCAGTGAAACTAGGAGCAGACACATATATCACCTGGAGGTGGAAATTGAGAGGAAAGTTTTGCAGCTAGATTACAAATATGCTGGATCTGGTGTTTCTCCTAGGAAATTGTTTCCTGCCTGCGTAGTATTGAGTCCCAGAATTTGGGTCCAGACAGTAGTCTGTATTGTGGTATAAATTCTAGCACTCAAAAATGATATTCAACAAGTTAGACATACCTGCTAGGGTAGCAGGGCTAACACCACACAGTAAGGACTGTTGATCGTGTTTGTACTGGCAATTCTTTCTCATTTGTTGTTAACACCTCCAATTTAGCTGGATTAGACTGTGGCAACTATATTTTCTGCCTTACTGAGCAATGGACAAAAGGAGCAGTGGTCTCCACTTAGCAGTGCCTCTGGCTCAAGTCTGGCATCGAGGCCACATGATCACTTTCTTTTGCCCAGAAGTGGAGAGGCTAAAGGACAGCAGCAAAGATGTCCTGCCTGCACTAGTGACGTGGAAGCCAAGAAAAAGGAATTACAGTAAACCACAGTTTTGCCTAGTCACGGATAAAACCAGGTAGTCGTTGCTGGAAATAGCATCCCCAATTCTACTACTCCGTAACTCTTTTCAATCCTAATAACATCTCAGCCGTTTCTGCTTCCAGAGCATTTTAAGCCCAGGATCACCCCTGTCACCTTGTATTTTGACTCAACACATTCCTGTTTCATCCCCAGCGCAGACCAGTATCTCAGTATCAGCTTAAGCTTTATTTTACACAGCTATGACTACTGCAGTGTCAAGCCAGTCTTAGAATACCATTATTCAACATCATCACAATTTGTTTCTCCAGATTCCTCCCATAAGGACTACGTGGGGGGAAAAAAATCTCTCACTAGCAGGCATAATTAATTTTGTGTTTGTTTTTAAAATAATCAGCTAATTAGTGGTGTGACATAGTTCATTTGTGATTTTAAAAATATTTATGATCCTTTATGATTCGATTTTATGCTTTGGAGGAAAATAACTTTACAGTGTTTAGAGTGTAGAACATTGCCAATTTTCTTAAAAAGAAGATTTGGACTGCTGGACTAAACCTGCCCTAGTAGCTGACAATCCATGATCCAGAACGGTCTTATGCACAGGAAAAGAATGGTATTATCCTAGGTGTATATTCCTCTAGATATGCTTGTTAAGTTTGAAAAAAATTATAATGTCTCTTTTGGGAATTCTCGATCTCCTTGCACCACTGCAGTAAGTGGAGCAGAAACCAAATTTGGGCTTTGAAAATGAAACTCTTCAGATATTCATAAAAGTACCTAACATTGGAAATAATTCATAAAACATGCAGGTGTTTTATGAATTATTTCCAATGTTAGGTACTTTTATCATCAAAATAATCCTTCTATGTCTCCTATGTAACAAAATAGTAGCAACATTAAAAAAAATTAAAAATAGACAGCCCCCACGGTTTCCCTCTACAGCCACATAATAAGTACTTAATCAGACATGGACAGCAACATATAGCAACTCTAGTTTATATCCCTGTGAAGCTGCTCCTCCTCAATGAGATGAATACCACTTTCAAAGAAAATCAAAAACCAAAACAAAACTGAAAAACCCTACTGTCACTTATAATACCTGCAGAGTGATATCACTAACAGACCTGGCTGTTTGTTTCTAAGGAAGAACAGCTGTGCAACAGACTGTCTGAACAGTCCCTATTACAGAATGCAACATGGATCACTGACACAAAGGAAGCACTACACCAGCTGGCTTTCTGTCTTAGAATATTTCTATTCCTAGATGATTTACCTGTTTTCAGTCCTGTCACCTCAGCACTTCTACCACCCAATTAAAAAATGATGTTGCTGGATTCTCTCTGCTCTAAATTAGATATGTTATTTTTCAGATCAAACTGGCTACTCTTTTTTAAACTTTGCAATACATGACTTATTTTTAAACTTATAAAAGCTGCTTGATTATTTATTTGTGGTATATTTTGTTCTCTTGCAGAGTTTCTATCAGAAAATTCCTTTTCTAATGTATTCATATGCAGTGATCTACATTTCCTAATCATAATCATGTCAGCAAAAGTGGAGCTGCTCTTAGGATAACATTTTAGTCTAGAAAATTATTTCCCTTTAAAATGGATTCAATGGACATGATGATATAAAAAGGAGATGCAAAATTACACACAACAGTTTGCATAATCAAAACAGATATGTTTTGTATTCAGGCAAGATTTCTTTTTGCTACATTAAATAGAAGAAAATAGACCTTTTGGAATTCTGCAAGTATGCTATGGCTGTAAGTGCGGTAGCAATGGAATTCCGGTAAGTTTATGAAGAGGAGGTACAGAACCTTAAAAAAGGATTTAGCCAAGACAGAGAGGGACAACATGAAAGAATAAATAGATTTTTTTTAAACTAACAATAGCCCATTTTTTTCAAACTGGAACTAAACTTCATTTTCTACTTTGTAATTAAAGTTAAATTTACTAAAGCTTGAAATATGGAGTTGCATCCTTTTGTGCAGGAAATTCTGGTCCTCTTTCAAGTAAATGTAAGTTCAAATGAGATGTAATGAGTGTAGAGCTTCATTCAATAAATAATACCCAAGGTGTATGCATACCTAAATTCAGAACAAAACTTGCACATGTTATGGAATAATGTTTGAAGTGCTCTGCAGGTGTTTCCTAGAGACACTGTTGCTCAGGAGCAGACAGACTTCAAATTAGCATTTCTCTTCTCTAACGAACAATAATCTTGATTCAACACATCAAAATAACATATTACAAATGGCTACAGAAAGTACTGTTTGTTTTCAAGGATGATGTGTGCGTAGTGTTGTGAAAATTATGTGAAGGTTATTGAATGAAAAACTAACCCCTTAACATTTAATTATTTGAATTTAATTGGTGTTAAACCTAGTCATATTTTTTTTTCTGTCCCATGAAATTTTACAAGATTTCAGTTATTTTTCTTGTTGTTCCTTAGGAACAAGTCAGAACCTTTGTAAAGTGGCTATGAAAAGCAAGTAAGAGAACAGCTGGTGGGCTACATGTCAGGCAACCCAATTGTTAGACAGAGATGCCAGGTTCAAGTTCCTTATCTACCAGCCTTCCAGTGTGTGGCCAGCCTAGACAAAGTTTTTCTTAAGAAGAAGGGGTATCGGGTTTTCATTGAAAATGATAGATGACAGAAACGTAAAAGATAGCAGGAAGAGGAGAAGAAGGAGTCTCAAAACTTTACAACCAAACATTGACTTTGGGTCTCTGGACTACTGAGAAGCAAGAGTTCTTGACTGCGACACATATTTTCTGTATTCTTTTCAGTGTTACAGTTAAAACTCCCTTTTCCTTGGGTGAAGATAACACTGACTTTTACTCCTCAAAAACAATAACTGAGAAAACAGAGGAAATTTTGACTTAATAGGAACTTTTCCTCTTAAGTGATGTTTTTGTATAAATGGAAATTATTTCTGCCAGGGCACTCACAAGTCAATTTTTGAGCATTGATTTACTAACAATAAGTAGCACACTATCTAGAAGTAAGTGTTTAATATATATCTATCATCTATGCACAAATGCCTTCACTCATGAAACATAGAAAGAGTCATCATTAAAATATAATTACAAAGGCTCAAAGAAAGGCTATGTTAACACAACCTCCTTATCATAGCATGAAAACAGCTACACCCTCAATTCTGTTGCTCAGACCTTGGAGGAATCAAATTTTTTAAATGCACACAGGTTTCATTTATGAAGCCATCAAGCAAAACCAACTTATTTCTGTTATTCACTAATCATTAAAAGATATAACCTTATTTTTATTGCTTCCAAATGTCAGCGATTAAGAATTTACCCAAGGCATCTGACCTCAATTGCAATGATTACTGTCTGCTTCGCAGTGTTTACTTCACTTAAATTCACAGTGCCTTTGGGAGATAAAAAAGTGTAATTGTTCATATAAATGAAGAGCTAGTAGATTTTAAGATGAATGACAAAATTCTAAAAATTATTTAGATGCTTGAATCCTACTGAGTTCAAGGCGTTGAAATTTATCTTTCAAGGGTATGTGTCAGGAGTGATGGGCAGGATTCATCTCACTTAACTTTAAACTGTCTAAGCAATTTGTCAGCTCTCCCACTACAGAAATGCAGGGCTACAAATCTCTAGAGAACAATTAATTCTTTCCTCATGCAGGATCTAAGCCAGATGAATGAATTATTCTTTGGAGTAATTTTATTCTCCACTGGTTACAGAAAGAGACTAAATGGCTGGCATAAAATGCACACTGAGCGTAGTCAAAGGGAAGGGAAATGAATCCTACCTGGTGGATACCAAAGAAGTTTCAGGACACTTTAATGTCCACTCCAAGTTAACAGGAGGAGTCTTGAGTCATTGTAATGTGCTTCTTCTGTACCTAAATTGAAAAACTCATACTGGCAGGGAGACTACTGAGCCATGGAAACAGGATTTAAGTCTCCTTCCACCAGAAGTCAAAAAAGAATAAATTGTCATACTAAGCCTCAGAGGACTTATGAGATTTATGGTTGTCTGCGTCTTCACTTCTGATTTCTGAAACCCAGGCATCTAGCCACTGTTAGACTTGAAGCTCCTAAAGTTAAGCTGTCCAGGCTGGGCTGGAGTAGCCTACATTTCTCCTTGTTTGCAGTGGGTGTCAATTTCTTAGTTATGAAAACTTCAATTCAAACCTATTTCAAGTAGTTCTAATTCTCATAGTTTTAAAATCCTTTCCCTCAAGGTTTTTACCTCTGGACGAGCATTAGCAGACATATGCAAAATGAGTACATTTTGTTTTAGTCCTGCGTTAATGGCTGGGTGTTTGCAACACTAAAAAGATATTACAATAGATAATGATTGTTGTAGTTTCTTGTGATCTCAACAGAGATTTTCATTGGGAAAAATATGTCTTACCCTTATGTTACTAGATCTTGCCTCTAGCACACCATCATGACAGGATAGGAAAATCAGACACATACTGCAGCCTTTCTGTGAATAAACAGAGGACTTCAGTTTCCAGTCCTCACATACTTGACAGTCTGGTACTCTCAGCACTAAATTAAAGAAATTTGAAAAATAAAGAACATAATGCTACTGGCAACAGCATCTACTGCTTACTAAAGACTGTAGATTCATAAAATGGAAGGGTTTCTCTCCTAACAAAAAAAAAGGAATCTATATTTCATTACAGTTGCACACTGTGGTGTGACTGATTGGTTGTTGCAGAGCTAATAAAAAGATGACCACTTGCAGCTGATAGCATATCCTATTTCCATCTAATTTGATGGTTTTCTGCTGGGCCGATGGGAACCTGTAATCACAAAACATCGAAGATTCAGCTATTTCAAAGCCTGGGTGCAATTTCTACTGTTTTCTGTCTGTTTAGCCTTAGTTCTTAGAAATTCAACATCTTGCTATTTGTTATGAAGATAGTCATTAAAGTGTACACTAACACTTTCTATCTTATTTAAAATGCACTCTCCAATCAAATATATGAGAATAAATACTATCTTTTCATGCCAGATATAATTACAATTTTTAATTCTTATTAGCACCTAATAGCTCTAGGCAATGCACTGTTAATAAACAGAAAACGTGGTCTCTGCCTTAAAAGACTTCTAAATACCAGACAAATGTAGAAAAGCAAAGAAAGGGAGGGCAGTTGTTGCGTGATGGCATTATTATCATAGACCACTTTCGTGAAGAATTTATACATTGAAACCTCAAGGATTTTTAATTTATTTTTAATACAGAACCTGGCACCAGGTTCTGTAAATCCATGGTAGGCACAGTTTTAAAAGGTAATATGTTCAACTAACAATTACTTGGAAACGCAATGAGCCCAAAGTTTCTGGTGGCTAAGTGTAGTCAGATATTCCCCACTTAGTTACACAAATACAATAGATATCAGCTGACCCTAATGGCTGCCTATATAGCTGTTGTCATATGGCAGTGAGGTGATAATAACAAAGCCGAATCAGTGCTATTTTAATTATTCCTTCTATGCCAATTAAAATATGGTCTTGAAACATAATGCATAAATATATCTACTTTTTTTTTCTTCTGGCCCTGAAAACATTAGATCAATATGTGGTCTCATACCACCAGTGGCGTGGTTTTTTACATTCTGTTTAAAATATCACTGGCAAAGTTATCTTCATGACTTTACAGCCATTAAGATCTAGCATAGGTTTTCTTTTCATTTACACTTTTATATATATTTACACACAGAGCAGAATGTATATGTGCACATAATCTATGATGCTTCAGCAGCCAACAACTGCCAGGTTCAGAAAGTTAAGATAGCTTGAATGAACTCTTGCAAACTTTTCTTTTAAAACTAGTCATACATTCAAGCTAGTCTACCAAGCATCAATGTCTCTTATTAAAGTTAGACCCATTAAAAAGTGATGTACAAAACACACAGAAAATACATGGTAACTTTGAAATTACAAACAGAAAAAAAAATAGTGGTTAGTGGTTTGTTTTATTGTATGGTGAATTATCGTAATTTTTTCTTTGATATTTGTCAAGTTGTTATTTTGTTGTACTTAAATCCTCATGTCTTAAAACAGGAGAGGAGGGCCACAAAGCTGACGAAAGGGCTGGAAGGGTCCTGTGAGGAGCAGCTGAGGACTCTGGGTTTGTCTAGTTTGGAGAAAAGGTGGCTGAGGGGTGATACCATTACTCTCTGCAGCTTCCTGAGGAGGGGAAGTGGAGAGGGAGATGCTGAGCTCCTCTCTGTGCGAGCCAGTGACAGGATGTGTGGGAATGGTTCAAAGCTGTGCCAGGAGGAGTTTGGACTGGATGTTAGGAAGCATTTTTTTCCCAAGAGAGTGGTCAAACACTGGAAGAGGCTTCCTAGAGAGACGGTTGATGCCCCATGCCTGTCAGTGTTTGAGAGACCCTAGATAAAGTGCTTTAACTCTCACTCAGCCCTGAATTAGTCAGGCAGTTAGACTAGAAGATCATTGTATGTCCCTTTCAGCTGAACTATTCTGTTCTGTTCTATTCCTAAGACTAAACCAGATTTTCCAATAGGAGCCTCCGTAGGTTGCTTAAATAAATAACAGAAAACATAATCATGTTTCTGCATGTTTTTTTAAATCTTTATTTCTCTCTGTCTTTATTTATAATCTATAATGTAACAGCAGAGAGATTAGCAGCACCTTGACTTTACAGCTGTCTATAACTGACTTCTGAAAATTAGTTTTAGTCTGTCTTGCTCCAATGGTTAACTCAAATGAACAAAAAAGTTTCCATATTGAAAACCTGGGTGAATGCACTGTTTCTAGATCACTGCGAACTGCATACTTTCCTTTTTCAGGTACCATTTTCCTACTTAAATTTTGAAAATGGTATCTAAAAGTTCTCCATTATTCACTCATAAATCTTTTATCAACATGTAAAATACTGGGGAAATTTTATATTGTTGCTATGTGGTTAACTCAACCTAGCAAGTAATTATGGGTATTCATAGTGTTCTGAAGTGAGAAGTCGACTGGATTGAGGTGGACCTACCTCCAGCCAGCTGTTCGGCCATGGCTAGCTCCTGAGACCTTACTGTCCTGAGCAGAGGTCATACTAGACAGGATTATACCCTTTTGGATCAAAGATTACTTGCACCTTGGGGGTTGTAGAGGAGAAGGAGAGAAAATTTTCTGTCAACATAAATGCACATAGACATGTAATTTCACAACTAGTATTTATCTTGAAATTTTTACACAGTCATATCTATACTGAGGACACAGGAAGGGTTTCTCTGCTTCCACATGTGACCCAGCAAAGTCGGACCACTGTGTCAGGACAAGATATTGAATTTGACTACACCCTTCTGCACCTAGCTTTGCACAACTTCTCTCTTACATTAATAATTTTTTTGTGTCCCCATGCTGTCTGCAGTCATTGGCTTCTTCAAGAAACATAATTAAGTGGCTGGGTGAAGCAAGGTTTTATAAAAACAAGTGCTATGAAATTGAACGTATGTGACAAATTTCAAGTACCACAACAGACAAGTAAAAAGAAAAGAAAAACAAAAAACACAGAATTAGTTGAAAACCCTGTGATATGTTTTGATGAAAGCCAGAAAGCAGGAAGAGTTAAAGATGAGGGTGTGGGAGGAAGGGAAGCATATCTAACTCATGCCTGGAGAAATAAGGTGGAGACAAGTACAGTAAAACTTACAAACAGGAAGAGCTTGCATAACTGGAGAGAACCTCTGAAACAGAAAGCCCACAGAGTGTGGACTACAGGAAACCATGCTGGCAAGAGTAGAAGACTACAAGGAACCCAACTTGCTCTGGAGCAATTAAACATCTGACATTAATAACTTGCATACAAGCCCACAAATCTGACAGGAAGAATACTATGGCCTAGAGCACAGACTCTTGGAATAGGTTTAAGGATACTATAGTTTTTTTATTTCTGTTAATGACTTTCCATGGTGTTTTTTCCCCCCTTTCAGGGCCTTGGTTTCCCCCATTTGTAATATAGGAATAAGGATCCTAGCATTCTTTCAAGCACTCCCAATAAAATATACTAAAAGCTAGCTACTATTAATATTATATAGTTCCTGTACTGAGATAAGTTCTGCTCTAGAATTTATAAGAGCATCTCATATCTACCACCTCTGCTGTCAGTGAAATCATAGCAGCATTCCTGGGGAGTCTGTTGAGAATAACCTCAAATCAGTTAAGTTTCATTTTTAAAATAGGGAATTTCAGCAAAAGTGAAAGGAGAAACTACAGCTTAATTATATTACCAGATCTAAGCAATGGCTTGCCAATAACATTCTCTCCAGCCACATACTCTTGTCACTGTCCCTACACTGGCTTGCTTGCTTGCTTAACCACTTGGTGAGGCAATTAAATTTGCTAACCCATCAGAAAACTAATCTGGGGTGGGAAGGCAGGGGGAGGAAGCAGGGGGAACAAGACCATCCTTTTCAGTGGTAACAAGCTGTTAGATTGGCTCAACTGCTTTGTATAACCACATCACAATTTCTGTGCTTGGCAAAGTGTTTAGATTCTTGTTCATCAAAACAATTAAAAGTGTGCCTAAATTGAAGCATATGAGCAATCTCAACCATATTCAGTAGAACATTTACCTTTACACCTAGGTTTTGTATGCCCTCCCAATCATAGAAGTGTTTTGGTAACTGGCTGGCATTGTTCACGTGCTTGAAATTAAGCACATCTTTAAGAGCAGTGCTGAATAAGAATTAACAGAGTTTTGGAACTTCATTCTGTGGTGCTATACATGGAGTTGCTC
The DNA here is from genome assembly GCA_011057875.1 of Pterocles orientalis. Lineage (NCBI taxonomy): Eukaryota > Metazoa > Chordata > Aves > Pterocliformes > Pteroclidae > Pterocles > Pterocles orientalis. The sequence continues at coordinate 215,335 of WKFP01014237.1, forward strand.
AGAGACTTTGCTCATTTGTAGGCAATTAAACTATATGCTCACTTCTAATTCCTCAAAAGGCCATTGTAAAAACATAACCTTGTCATCCATAACTGTAGCATGCCATGGTGTTTGAGAAGTGCAGCATCTACAGGGCATGAGGTATATCTGTTTTGACTAGTATGCATTTGGCAATTTTACATGAAAACTTATTTTGATATCTATGTAGTTACAGGAGATTGATTTTCTGCTTGTTAAAAAGCCATAACAATGAAAATGAAATGAATATAAAACTTTGCAGAGAAATCACTCAATTTTGTAAGTGAAACAGCTTTTAGCATAAAAAGCCTGGATCTTCAAAATGATTAAGAATTTCCCTGTTTATTTTGCAGATGGGTTTTCAGAAGTAGAAAAATGTAATTATAGGAAAAGCAGTAAAATGTGAGCTGGTTGAGGCATAAAGTGCAGCACTTAGAATAAGACAATTGCCTAAATTCCCTGATTGACAGATGGATGTCACATTAGATGAAAATGATAACAGATTTAGTGGACTGAAGAATAACTTCCTCTTGACAGTGCCCTGACCCTTAACCTACAACCTGACTCCTGTTAGCTTCACTAACACAGGGTAATTGTCACAGGTGCAGGATAAAAGAAACCCCTACAGCAGCTACCAGTGGTCAGAGGCTTATTTCTTTTGATGATCAGAAATGCACTGTTGAGATATAGTCAAGAAGTCCTGACCCCTGTTGACCTTTCAGGGCATTAAAATTTACCCCTGAGAAAAGGAAACTATATAAAAGGAAAATAGTCTGTTCTGAGTAATGCTGAGCAGTATTTTAACTGTGTAATAATTAAGTTGACAAACAAAGGAGAGTGATGGTAAAGTAATTTATTTTCATCAACATAAAAGCATGTTTTTCACACAATTGTAGCATAGTTTCAACAAAGACCAGTACTGTACACTCAATAGAGTTCATGGGCTTTGTAATTATGAGTAAATTCTTTACCATGTCATACTCTGGATATGTGTACTATTCCAAAATGATTCTGTTGCATTTATATGCTAATAGCATCCTTTCAATAGGAGCCAGTTTTTTGAATTGTATTTAAATTTTAGGAAGGTAAAGGATTGTAACAGTATTTATAAATGACATGGTGACAACTGTGAGACTTCACAAAAGTTTATACCTCCTTCTGTTAGAAAATAGAGTACATTTTATTCTTTTTTTCTTCAGCAACCTGAATGGGGAATTCAGAAAATACAGAGCAGTACAATGAGCTATGCAAATATATTTTATAATAGAAGAAAGAATATTATAGAAGAAAACAAAATGACTGTGTCTCCCATTAGCGTTAAGTCAATGCAGTAACCTGCCCATGTTGTTTTCTTTATGCATAGAAGAATGAATACTACATCGGGGAAAAAAAAGAGAAATGACTGCACATCTCATTAAAGTGAAGTCAATGCAGTAAGGAAGCCTGCCTGTGTTTTCAAAACGTTTCATCTTAGAAAAAAGAAACAAAACAAAACAAAAACCACAATCAACTTCTTAAACACCTGATAACAATGAATTGGTGTATTCAATTATTGTGTTTATTGGTGCTTAATACCCGGACCATCCAAATATTTATTCACTAAATATGAAGGGAAAAAACACAATGTTCTAAATACAATAGACTTACTGGGATCAAGTTTCTGTTCAGAACAGTAGAGCTCTAAAAGATCCCTTTGCAAAAGGCACAAATTACTCTAAAATTCATTGAAGGTTCTTATTAAGGTCACAGGTCTTGCCCTGTGGTTATTATTCATCCACAAAATGCTCTGATAAGTAATATGACACTAAATTAGTATACACAAGCCTTGGCATAATTGTCTAAAGAAAATAAAAAGATTAAGTTACCCCCAAGGGAATACTATATAGGTAGACAACTTCAGTCCACTGAGAAAGGTGTAGTAGAATCCATCTGGTTTTATTCTGAAACACATTATTAAATGATAAAAGTACAAGGAGTATTCCGATGTAATTTATTGTCATGAACACTTGCGATAATAATGCTTTCTGTCAGATTACCATCTTTTCAAATGTGATGAGATCATCAGGTAACAGTGTAAGATATGAAGGCTTAGCATGCTGTGTTGTTAGCACATTAAAAAAAGAAAGTGCTGGGATAATTAACAACCACCTATTTGTCTGTGGGCTGCATTCATTATGCCTGCACAAATTGGAGGTCTCCAAAATCTGTGCAGTAAAATTTACTCTTTGTTCAGGAAGTTCCCCTTGGATTTGGGTAAAATTCTGGTTTGCCGTGTCTATTGTAATTGTGACAGGCAGTTGACATGTCTCATAGTCTAAATGTAGTGGCAAGCAGGGGGTGGTACAATGATGAAAAAAACTGCCATTCATTCTTGTGCAAAGGAAAGGTGTTTCTTAGCATATTCCAAGCTATGTTAAGTCTAGAGTTGGGTCTCTGAGGTTGAAGGTCAAATCTGTGAGGTCAAAGCTATTTCTTGTCAATCCTCGTTCACTAATGACACATGAATTGGAAATTAGAACAAAGTAAGTAAAACGAATAGCCAGAAGGTGAGTGTCTGTTTTATTACTCAGAAGAGCTGGGAAATCTGGCCAATTGTTGCCCTATGTGGCTTGAATGACAGTTGTTAAGTTGAAAAAGGGACAGTGTGATGGGAATGCCACTTTAAATCTCAATTACCTCCTCCACTCCAATCAGCTTGGTAGAGCTTTAATGAAGTGCAATTCTCTGTCCTTTTCCTCATACTTCTATCTCCAGAATAAGCCTCACATTCAAGTTTGACAGCAGTACAATCAGTTTTCCATTCATCACTGGCCCTGTTTTAACCCTGCTGAAAAAGGGCCTAATGTACGTGGCAGTGATGGCAATTAGGCAGAAAAGTAATATTAGAAACAGACAAAAGCCTGAGTCTTTTAGCATTACAGGTGTTGGGGTTTTTTTTATAGCCCTTTCTAGACATAAAGGAATAGGCAGTGTTGTTAAATTCCCTTCTTCAGTCTTCTCCTAAACTGAAAGTCCAACGATTTCAAGATTCAATTAATTAGAGACATGGAGAGCCAAAGAACAAGGTAAAAGCTATGTTCCTTCTAACTGAAGACACACTTAGTAATTGGCCTCTTATTAAAATGGATATCTTCTGGGTGTATGTTTAATAAGGTTGACAAAAGTCGTCATTTCCTCATTAGAACAGTGGATGAATATACTCTGAGTGCTCGTGTTTAGAAAAGAAGGGAACAAATACAAAAATAACGCTCTCTTAAAACGAAGGAATGTAAAATATTAAAATGGAGAAGCCTGGGACTGTAACCCTGAGGTAGGAAGGGAGGAAATTATTGTGTGTGTGTGTCTATGCGTATGCGAACACAAGAAAAACAAAGGGAAAGGAGTTTACTGCATGCTTCACTTTCTCATTTCATCTCAATGGGCAAAATATAGAAAGCCTTTGAACTCCACAACTCAGACTGCCACTGGTTTGTTAACACGACATTTTATCTGGAGGATCAAGGTAGGGGAAGCAGATTACAGGAAACTTCTTTTAATAGGTAGTTTACACCTACAGTTTCTCTGCTTAGTCGTTTTCTATTTATGTCATATGGGAATTGTGTGCATACTGACGTATGCAATCTGAAACACACATAGGCTGGGTTAGAGTGCCTGGGTTTTTCTTTGTTTTGTTTTTCTTTTTTTTCCCTTTTTTTTTTTGTTTTTGTTGGGTTATACAAGTTTCCGTAACAGTTCTTTTTATGCCAATTTTTTAAAATGTCAGCAAGGTTGGGGTGGGTTTTTTGTTTTGTTTTGTTTGATAGATTCCACAGGAACATGTGGCACTGGTGCAAGGATCTTGTTTAAGAGAATGGGCGTTTGGAGGTAAAAAAAAAAAAAAAAAAAAAAAAAAACCACCACGCAGCAATTAGGCGGCTCTTGCCTCTCATTGGGGATGTGACACAAGTGGGTGATAGTGGCTTTCACCTCTCGCACTCCCTTCTCTCCTGCCTGATTCCTAGAACAATCCCTGTCAGAAACACTCTTTGAGAAAGGCTGCATTAGACAATGGCTCTTCACCCTTATTTTATGCTTTAAGTAGTGGAGCAGAATGCTGTAAGGGGCTGAAAACAAGGCGTAATCTGAGAAAGACGCGCAGGCATTGTTATAACTGTGAAAACCAGAAGAACCCCTTTCAGAGCCATGACTGAAAGTGCTATGAAGACCTTTAGTCCTTTGCACTCTCCCAATCACCAATTAGACAAACATTAACATCAATTAAGCTGTTATACGGCACAGGTTCCATATAATTACCTTAATGGGTTGACGCTTTCTTTAGCAGCAATTTCTTAAACAAACTTCATCTTTTGTGCAACAGGCTAAGAAAATTTTCAGCAGGGAGCATTTCCTTTTGTCAAGTTTTCTAAAGAGACAGCTGAATTGTTCTATTTAACAACAAACACCTTCACTAAGGACCCTCGTCTTGTCCCCGTTCCCACCACATTTGACTACTAGGCTCAAAGCTTATTAACCATCAGAGACAAAAAAATTGACTAGCCAGGGGAGCACAGACACATGCAGGGAGGGCAGTACACAAAGAGCCTGTGAGCCTGGCACTGGTTTGCAAGCAGACCCTAGGAGAAAGCATCAATTGAATTAGTTGCCTATTTAGTATCCAAAGAGCCAGATCTGTCCTTACCAAAAGCACAAAGAAAACGAAATAGAAAAACAGGATCTTGCTCATAAAACAAGACAAATCTGCCTAATTTATTTTGTACCAGTAAGTGCTAATTAAATGCAAGCTACTTGGATTCTTCCTGTTCCTGCACCACCTAATTCTCTTAGAATCATGACAATGCTAGTCTGATTTTTCCCCCTGTTTAATAAACATTCATTTGAAATGTACTCAAATACAGCTATAAAATGCAACCCTTATATCACTTCTATTTTTATTTTATATTATATCCTGGTGTTTTTTCTTTGCTGTGAAAATACTTGGGGAGGGTGAAAATGGGGGGGGGGCAGGCAGAGGGATGAAAAAGAACTTGGCAGAAACAGGTTCTTAAACTATCCTCCATGATGAACAAACGACTTGAGGTGCCTATGGTGACCTATAATTGTTTTCTGAGAGCCAATGTATGTAATCAAATTTTATTGCAAGTGACTGAAAGTCAACAAAATAACCTGTTTGAATAAAAATAATATTTTTTTTATAAAGTACAAAGGGAAACCCTGAAATAGAAAAGGAAGCTGTTAGGCACACAAGTGCTTATAAAATGTATTTTACTTTTTTGCTACTCATTCTACTCAGGAGACACTATCTGATCATAAAAATATGATAACCAGTATCCAATTCATTTTACATATTTAAGGTCAGGATCTGGGTGTTCTGTACATGTGCTTCATCCATTTAATCTCAATCTAGTACACACCAAACACCATGTTGGGTCAAAGGCTCAAGGCCACAAAATTAAAAGGCAACTATGAGTTTACATGTGACCTCAGACCAGAGCCAGCAGTGGCTAAACTCACAGAGGAATAGCCTTTTGAAAGGATTAAACATATACATTGAAATACAGTTAAAGTTATGCTTATACAGTGACACCACTAAAGTTAGGCCTGATCTGTTGGGGATACTACGTTAAAGAAAATGTAGGATGAGCACCAGAGATACTTTTTGATACATAAATTACACCAGTTGTGTGGTGTTCTCAAAAACATACTTTTGATAAGTTAATTTTTATTAGTTTCTTCAGAAAACTGACAAAGAAATAAACAACAGGTATGAACGCACAGACATGAACTGCTGCCATGATCTGATGGCACCATGAACAAAATCCTCACATGTATTTCTGCATTTATTCCAGTGGCGATCTGAACTAGTAAACTGAAATTCACAAAATTTACAGTTTATGCCTTCAGTACTGGGACAACGTTGTCTCAACATGAAGTACAGTCACTGGTATGTCTCCAATGATCTTGCATCTTTTTCTCTAAGGTAAGACTTCTTCGTGGTCTTTCCTATGCTTTGCTATTTACTTGATTTCTTCCTGCAGGTGGAGAGTCACACTAATTGACTTCATAGACAAAAAATGCATCTAATTGTCCTTTAACATGTAATCATGAGTATTTGTGAACTTCAGCCCCTAATCTTCATATGTAGCTTTGCTTTCTGTCATATGTACAACCTTTCATTGGTTGTTAAGTGAACAACTCATATTTCCCATCCCTTCTCAGTAGAAGATGCTGTGTATACTGTGATCAAAACAGAGGCAATGAAGGGATGGAGAAGACACACCTTCTGGATTAGCTAGCCCTTTATTGATAATCAGAAGACCTATGTGAGCTGATGAAGGATGAGAAGACTAAATTGCTTCCCTTCTACTAATTTTTATTTCCATTTAGACAAAGACTAGGGAGACTGTTGCTTACAGAAACAACTTTACTCTTATTCATGTCCTGGAGAGACTTTTGAAACTGCACCAGCAGGCTTGATGCCCCAGTTTCTCACAATATAGACTAAATAATGTTAGAATTGCATCTTTGTGCTGACTGCAGGTCTGACCAGACTATGGATTTTATTTAGGAGTTGCACAATGTTTATTTCAGATGAGCCTGGCAAACAGTTGAGTAAGGATATTTAGTTTCTTCACAATCTTTTACATATAAGTCATAGGGATTACTAATGGGAAAAAATAGTAATAATTTAACCAGTGGTCCCAGGACATGATAGATTAACTCCATCTAGAAGGTTTACACTGCCCACTACACTAGTATTTAGGGAATGATATCTACTTTTCTCATCTTTTCCTAAACTCCTTGGGCAGAAGTGAAGAGTGAAAGGGAATGGAAGTGGCTCCTTTAGTGAAGATTCAGAGCAGAAGTCTAACTTCTAAATCCTGAAACAACATCCGAAGGTGTCTGTCACTCTCTACTAACCACATTAGGAACTGATGAGTAGTCTGCTAACATGATGAAGCCGGATGAAGTGAATGGTCTGCTCCCTCCAGTGCTTGGATGGTGACAAGAGACCTTGCCTCCATGTAGACGTCAATGACCAGAACTATAAAAATGTAGATTTAAACATCTTCAACTGTATTGTCTTCATGCATGAAGAAGGTGCTGCAATTAACATTGTATGATGAAAAGAAAGGGTTCAACACTGATTTCTGCTTATGAGGACTTTATGGTGTTTGGTAAAAGTTGAAGTGTTGGTGATTGGGAAAGCACTGCCTTCCCGCATATATGCTGATGGAATTGTGGTCTTTCACTTTTACTGTGTTTGTTTCTTGCTTGTGTATGTCCCAACCAAGTTCTACCTCTAAGAAACTAGTTATTTTTTAGGAATTTTTGGTGTCCCTGATAAGAAACACATGAAATTTCTCCCAGAGAATGAAATGCAATAAAATCAAGATTATTCTGCATCTTATTTTCCAGAGCAATATTCCTATCTTTGTGTATGCTAAGCAAGGACAATAAATCAAGTAGAGCTTGTGACTACTTTCAGGCTCGTAAGCTAAGAAACCTCTGCCTGATTAGTTGCAATTGGTTAGGTAGGAAAATCAAACAAAACAAAGAAGCCCAGCAGTGTATAAAGGGATTTTTCCAGTGACTATGGCATATGTTTTACTGGTTAACACAGATATAGCTAACATGAACATTGTCAGCTCTCTGAGAAGGGAAACAACTCAAATATCTGGCAGGATATCACTAATACATTATCCAACCTTGAAGAAAACATTCTTTGCTTACCTATCAAATTGAAACCCAAATCACTTAATCACATCCACCACTCTGAGAAGTCTTTTTCAAGAGAGGTCTCTTCCTGTCTTTTTATTTTTTTTGTTCTCCCCAAAAAGTACGAATGTGTTATTAGATTGTGTGAACAGGGAAGAAGCATTTAACTCTCAAGACAACTCCTGAAACTGACACATCTTCCAGTTTGAATACTGAAGAAAAAGCTAGGGGTACACATAATAAAGCCAACACCCTCCTTGCTTCAACCATCGAACTCTTTCCTTGGATTTCAAGAACCATAGACTTTTGCCTTGCAGGTTTATATAAATGCTGAAAACCAAGACTTTTCAGCTTTGACAGCAATACTACAAGATTTTTGTATGACATGGCATGATGTATACTATCTGAATTCCTATGTTATTACTTAACTTGCATTCATTGCATCTGTTAATTTCAACTTCATCCAAAGTACTAGTTGTATAAGATTTTTATGAAGTAAAAATTGTTTTGCAATCGAAATTATAAACAGGGTAGATTACGCCTGCTGCTAATGCTAGGGAGTTGCAAGTCAACCTATAATGTAGATCAGAAGAGCATATGATCAAGACTGGTTTAATGGGATACTTTGAGTTGTGAGCTACCCAGGCTGAAGGACTGATCCACATTTGCTTTCACTGTCACCTGGACAAATACAGTGAAAAAGTTCAGAATAGAGTTGACTTAGTAGCTATCAGAATTCTGAGCTCCAAATTAAGTTCTTGAGCAGAAAGCAAGAATCTTTCTAAGTAGCAAAAAATGCAGAGCAAGATGTCATGATTTTCTTCATAATCACGGTGGAGTTCTCATTGTTCTCAATCTCTTCTGCTGTAGATTTGAGCATAGTATGTGCCAGTCCACAAATCTGAAAACAGGCACAATTGATCTTACAGACCCAACAGACTGATTAAGCGTGTGTGTAAAGAATAGCACCTGCACATTGCTTACATATTCCTCATTATATGTAAAGGTGAAGGAGTAAGAGTTAGAACTTCTACAGTTAACTTTAAACATTGAGTTTATTCTTATATCCTGGATGATTTTCTATCACATAAATGCACTGCTTCAGCTTGGTACTGATAGAAATAGCTGCCTTACTTACAGCACAGCTGTGAATTTGGGCTGTTATGATCAGTAATATTTTAGGTACTATTAAATTGCTCTTTACTCTTTAATTTTTACTTCAATTTTAAGTGCAGCTTAAAAGGTAACTTAACTTTGTTTGCATGCACATTTCCTCCACCCATGTTCTCTTAGCAATATATCAGCTGACACTGGTGGCATTTCCCAGAATGCTCAACTGTTAATAAGCATTGAACCTACCAGAGAATGACACATAGCTTCTGTTGACTCGGGGGGTCAAATGGCTTCTTTTCTCAGCTGACTATGAAAGAACATCCTAGGACAAAAAGACTTAAGTGTCAATACACATTCCAAAAGAAGAAGTAGTCGAGCTACACATACTACATATCTGAACCAAATTCTCCACAAGCTGCTTAATTATTTGTTGAATTCTCTCCAAATAAAGTCCTAAACTATGTACAATAGAATCATACCTCAAATAAGAGGCTGATAGATTTTTAGGGATGATTGAATTGTGGTAACAAACTCTAACATTGTGTAAATTGCTAGGAAATCCTCTAGAAAATTAATATGAAGGGAAAACTTAATATATGAAATCTACTTTAAAAAAAATAAAATATCCATATGAATGTTGCCCAGAGAGCTTATGGGGTTTCCATCCTTGGAGATATCCAAAAGCCACTAGGACACATACCTGGGCAACGAGGTCTAGGTGGCCCTGTTTCTGCAGGGGGGGTTGGACAAGATGACCTCTGGAGGTCCCTTCCAACCTACACAGTTCTGTGATTCTGTGAAGCAAGAGAAAGTCAAATGAATGCTCGTAACTGAACTACAAATGATACTTCTGCTCCCTTCTTCACTCCTTCATCCTACTCCCTTTTCTAGCCTACGATTTCTCCCTGATAAACATTTCTCTCAAAGTACTTTGAATGTAAGTGAGATGAATATCTGTAACTACTAATTGTGGCAAAGAAAAAGTGAAAAGTATTTAAACATACAAAGGTGTTTAAAATATTCTCACTGTCATTGATAGTGTTCACACAATATTTTCCATCCTTCACTGTGCATTAATGCAACAAAATTAGTAAAACAACTTGCATTTGTATTCTCAGACAATAGATTAGAGTGATGTGAAGGAAAAGAAATTACCTTTTAGAAAGGTTGTTGCAATTTTTTTCTTAGTACATGACATGAAAGAGTCTGAAAAACAGAGTAACTTTCTATGGTAAGAAGAAAATGAACTCATTTCAATCTATTTTTCTGGTAATGTAACATCCCACTATGGGCCCAGTCCTGTAACCATACTTGTGTTTTGTCTCACTGGAGTCAGGTAATTTGTTTGGACAATAAAATTTACAGAACTTTAGGTCTTAATCACTTTCCTCCAATTCCTTATGCCATTTCTGGATGTGCAGCACATTCAACATCACGTACATCCATGCATGATAGTTCACATAGAATATGAGGTTTGTAGAGCCCTCAGCTGCTGAGCCTGTTTTTACTGCTCAGGCTGCATGACTCCTGCAATTGTTTATGGGGTTTCAGTGAATGTATTTCCATAAACTAGATCATAAAGCTTACATCAGTTTCAGACTTTTCATCTGGGAGTGTTTGTAATGGGATATCTGTAATAAAGGGCCTTTTGAAAATAGTTAGACAGAGGAACTCACAATTCCTGATTCTGCTCATATTTCTTATTTATCCAAAACAAAAAATACCTAAATGAAGAAAACCTGCCTTTAATGTTTCAAAAGTTCTTATTGAGAGCTTGAGACAAGACTTTCTGTAATATTACCTCAGTGAAAATGTTGAGGAGTACTAATTTTTTCTTCCTCCACTGCTATATGAGCAAAAGAAAAAAAAGTGCAACATTAATGCATTGCGCTTACTCAAACAACATCTCCTAAACTCAAACAACATCTCCTAATATTAGGATCTGAAATATTACAATGACCATTATTTCTCTAATGAATGTGTGACAGATTTTATCTAAAATAACAGAGACATCATAAAGACATGATTAGTCTGTACTGAAATCAATCACTGTTCAAATATAGTCTCATTCAGACAGCACTTTTGTTTATGCCAGGCTTCTATACTTTTTTAATTTAGTTAACACTGTTTAATAACAAAACATTTGAGGGTTTCTCCAGAATTCCAGAGCTTTTGTGAAACATATGTATGTATTGAAAATGCAGTTTCCAAATATTGGTACGCGTTATATATTGATTTCTGTTTTAGAACACTAGTTGTTAAGAAACAACTAAACAGGTAAAGAGAAACAGAAGTTGAACTTGTTTGTTCTATACTATGCATATTAAATGGCATGTAAGTGTAAAATAATTCACTTAAGATATTAGAAATATATACACAAAGCAAGGTGGAGTACTTCTTGAAAATGATTATAATCTCATTGGGTAGATGATATCAAAAACACTTTTCCCATGCACATGCATCTCTTTTTACCTTGGTATGGTCTTTTTAACTTCTTACACTGAAATTTTCTGAAACAAATACTGTATCTGGTTGTTGCCTGGTATGAGACTAGCTCTAGCTGGGACTAGATAGCAATACAAATATTTAAAATAAATATAGATGTTGAGATTCAGATTTCCTTTTATGCACTTTTTTTTTCCGTTTTTTAGGCTCCACAGAACACATACAGTGCAAAAACCTATAATGAAGTGAAGTGGCAGCCTTTTCGAATAGAATGCTGGTGTCCTAACATCTTGTGAGGGTAGGTATTTCCACCTGAAAAAAACAGCAATTGGATTTTAATAATTCTTTCACTTTTATTGAGAAATTTGAAGTTGAAGCCCTTCCTGAGCAGTTTTGGAAGAGTTTTTAACTGTTTGAACAAACATCTGGTCTTACAGCAAGGAGAGCTTTTCCTGAGATTGAAACGAGAATTATACTTGGTGACACAATAAGAACGTGGACCTGTTAAAATTTGGAAATTAAAGGATTCTGTTTGGTCTCCCATAATCAGCCATTTTGTGAATTATATTGTCTGTCAGCTCTGTGCCCAGTAGGTTACTGTGTTCCTCTGAATAAGTTTTTAAACCTTTCTGTTGAAAAATGGGTTAAATCTGGAGATCTAATATTCTCCATAAATATATTTGATGTTATTCTTAAAGGCTCTGGAGTATCCCTGCCCATGTCCACTCTGGCATTTTAGACTGGTGACTTTTTAGAACCGGGCTCATCTATTGGGTTAGTTACCACCAAGTTTTTCTTTTGGTCACTTTTGTAGTAAATATCATAAATAATAAAAAATTTAGTGCCAATAAACCACTAAATATTTCATTGCGTTATTCTGTACACATGACGATGATGTGACGAAGCACTTAGAACACCTACATAAAATCTGTGAGGGAAAAGACCCTCTTATTTCATTGTAATGTCCCACTTCACATAGAACTTGTTTTCCCCCAAAAAACTAAAATAATTCAATATGGTATGAGTTGCAAAAACAAACACATCAAAGCCTTCAAAAGGCTCCACATGGATAGGTCATTAGGACTGCATGGCCTCGTATAGTTCGTCAAAATTCTCAGAGGTTAGTTTATATCTTGATACTTTAATAAACAGTTTCAGCTTTGGTGAAAGCTGGAAAGCTTAATCCATTAAGAGCCATTCAGAACCAAAACAAACAAACAAAGCTTTAACCACTTCAGTGACAACAACACAGAACAAACAATCAGTCTCCTTCGAAAATCCCAGCAATTTTAGGATCAATAGCCTCACTCTGTGCTTCTAAGTGATGAAAGCTAGAAAATCTCTGCTGTCGGCTCTTTTCAGAAATGTTTCTGGCAGAACTATAGTTGCCAATTTGATTAGTTTGGTTTAGTAATACCCGTGTAGTCTAGAAGACTGACTTAAGTACTACCACCGGTCACAAAGAAAACTAACTCAAACATCACTTTTAGCTGAAATTTCCTCTCCGTACCCTTAATTTACAATGTTAAAATACCTTTCAACATCTCTTCCAAGTCCTTATACTTAGAGTTCTTCGAGTATTTTTCTAATTACCAGCAGTAGAATTTTTTCCTTTTTATATTGCAAATTAAAAATATATATATATTAGAAATACTGTTGTGAATGTAAAACCAGTTCAGTGACTTAATCTACTAAAGAACGTAAGCTGTTTCAAAGTCCATTTAACCTGTTTAACCTTATCTGCCAATATGGATAATCAAATCAGCAAATACATCTATATACACAGAAGGAAGAAAAATAAACATTTTTTTTCTTTATAAGATTAAAAGCCTGCTGGGCCCATTTAAAACACTGCCATTGTATATTGACTTTCATGAAAATAACATTTACTTCCCTTACTTAGTCTAGGCTTACTTTATTCAGCAGAGCTCTTATATAGTAGACCTGTTATCATTCCAAAGAATTTTAAAGTATTCCTGCATCTTTATACAAATATTGATGCCTTTGTTTCCCATTTTTAAACGCAATAACTAATATATTTGTTATTTTGGTTTTTTAATTTAAATTTCACATTTACCCTTAATTATAAACTCAGAAGTAAAATGGGAGGAGTATTTATTTTTTAGCCAGCTGTGTCAGCTAGTTTGTGTTTCACCCGTAAATTATCTCAAAGCTTTAAATTATATACTTTCTTAGGTAGTCAAAAGACACTGTAGGGATTGCCTGTATATGTCTACAAGCTAATTCTACCAAGAGTTGCTGGGGTTTTTTAAACAGCAGACTTTACTAATTGTATTTTTAAAATTAAATCAATAACTTAAATTGCTGTCAATGTGAGAAACAGCAGCAGTAAAACAGAACCTGTCCCTGAATTCTTGTTTACAGATCACATAGTCTGCCCAAATTTTTCACTGGAAAGGCATAAAGTCAGAATAAGATTTAAAATGTGTGTCTTTACACAGGGACACTGTGTTTAGTCCTGATTCATTAAGATGCTTGATGCGTAAGTGAGTTGTCAAACGATGTGTGGGTGGCTGTAATGGCAGCATGTAGGTTTGTATGGAAAACAAGTATGGCACTGTGAAGATTTTTTCTCTCTTTTATCAAATAGGTACTCACATGTAACACTTGTGAAGGGTCTGCTAAGAACCTTACTGTCAAAGAACTAATTCACCAGAAACACATGCAAGTTTAAAACAAAGTTCCCCAAAGGCGGAAAAATAAATTTATACCACCTAGACTTTCTGTAGCCTAACCAAGTGACAGACACATAGACAACTTCATTGCTGCCAGAACAACACTCTGCACAGCCCACCAGCAAGCTATTTGTCACTGCTACAAGAATATCCTCCGCATCTTGGCATCAGGGTCCCTGTGTAGCCAACTGTGCTTGCATAGTACTGGAAGTGCCATCCAATAATAGGGAGGAAAATTATCAGAGGATCTCATTATTATTACAAAATATGTTATTGTATGAAAAACATATCTTTATAGCCATAAACATGAAAGGTTTATAGGAAAATACTGCTTTACAGGACACCAGAAAACTGTATTCTATATGAGTTTATGAACAGATTATGCTTAACTCTACTTCTTTTTCCCACTCTCCAGTCGTCCTGTCTACCAAAAATGAGACTAAGTATGCCATTCATCTGGTATAATACAGTAGGCTTTTCACTACTGTTTGTAGAAATAAGGGGTTAAAATAATATCTATCTTTATGCCACTATGCATTATCCCAGAGTTGAATGTGGTTGAGTAACTTTGCAGGTATAATATTTAACTTTAAAATGTTAATGTAAGATGGTAGAAAAACACATTTTACTTCTAGCAGATCTTCAGACCCTGCTAGTTTTGGTGTGAAACATGAAGTCACATATTGTTATTTATGTCACAAAGGGCAAGTGCTTTCATTCTGCATTGTGTTTTGCAGTACAATTCATTACAAGCCCAAAGCAGTGTATCCTTTGATATAATCTTGACCAATGCAGAAAAAATACGTTTATTAGGAATTTTTTTAAATTAGATCATACATATCACATGTAATCCCACATATTTACAAAAGTATTAATGTTTGTTGTGCTTTTGCAATTGTCTGATTATCATCCTCATCCAATTACTTTTACTGAGCAGAGGGGTAGAAAAAAGGGAAAGCGGTCTATTTCCAACGGTTCTAGGAAAGTGAGATAGGACAATGAAAAATTATGACTATGAAGAACAGTAAAAATAATTTCCTAAGAGACACAGAGTAGAAATAAAGTAGCAGGAATTACGAGGAGTTCTGATCACTAAAAAATAAATAAATAAAACAAAAGAATATCAAATAACCAAATAAAAATCAAAGATAAAAAGAGGAGAGGGAAAAAATCCATTTTACAGGAAAAAGCTTGTAGGGAGCAGTGTAGTAATCAATTAATAAACCAATCTGAATTTTTCAAAGTTTTCATTCACCAGGTCATCCGTCTTAACTGACCCAGTGTTTTATCATTAGAGCATGATGTATCTTTAAAGGCATATATGGATGTTCAAGAAAGATAACCATTCATTTATTTTGTGATTGTGACTTGAAGCAAGGAGCATCAAGTAAAGAGCTCTCCCTTTACAGACAGGTGGACATCCAAAGTACAATGTGGGTAGAGAGCCAATGTAGTGCCATATTGCATGTGTGTGATATGTGCACAAAGTACACAGACCAGGACATTCACAACCTGAGAGTACCACAGTGCTGATTACTACAGCATATATTGTATCCATTTTGTGCAAACTCATGAAATTTATTCTATGGAAAATATATTGGTAGCTGCACAAGATTAGTCCCTTAAATGTATGGAGTAAACCTCACCGGAGACCCTAACATCTCATTATTCAAATAAAGCACTGAACAAGCTCATGGGAAAGCTGAGTATCATTTTCCTCATCCATGACCTTGGCAAAAGTCTATTTTGTGATTAGAACAGTGTATTCAGAGATCCTTACAAAAGAGGAAGAGACCACGAGGGTCTTATCACTCAATCAATATCCTTCTCAATGTTGCCATATTGTAAGTGTGAGAACACGAGCTCTGTACTATCTTGACTTTTTTTAGTCTCTCCTCTTATGTGTAGTTCCTACCTTATGCAGAATAACTGGAGCTACTGGTGGGCAACCCTTTCAGGTCATGGAGATAAACCAAAAGATCAAAAAGCAGGAAGTATCCATAGAATAATACTTCATTGGAAGTTGAATTTTAGAATGTAAACTCATCATCAAAGGCAGATAGACTTGGGAGAGGAGAAAAGAAGAAGACAAAATGGAAAAATGACAAAATGAAAGATTGCTGTACACAAAACTGTACTATAATACTCATAGATTCCTGTTCCACACTCAGATGCTGTCCATTTAGACCAGATCACGTATCCCTAAAACAGATATTGCAAGGTTTTTGTATACCAGTTAGTTACATTTATATAGAAATGAGTACACAAGTCTTTTTTTTAGCTTTACAATGCTAGTTTTTTTACCATATCTGTGGCTAATAGTTCTTTGTGGTTTTAAGCATGGTAGTAAGCCATTATTTTTTTTCTAAAACTATTTTAAATATCTGTCCATAACTAATGTCATTGCTGAAGATGCATGAATAAACTATGACAACTATTAGATTCTTTCAGGCAATGTGATATGTGTATTTTTCTTTTCTGTATTTTTCTTTTCTCTCTCTGGTCATTTAATTTATAAAGGTGACTATTTGGAACCATTTTTATCATTTTCATAATATATCACGCCGAAATTTCAAATATCATTTCATTACCCCCCAACTAGAGGCAGATGGACATTCATATCAGTGAATTTGAAAAACATCTAACCTTTTTATCTCCTAAACTGCTGAGTTCTCTGTTCTATTAATGAACAATGTTAAACAAAGTGAGCAATGCCAAGTGGGCATCATTTAATCACCCCAGATTCCTACTAAGATTCCTTTAGGAGTTACATTGACTTTTAAAAAGAGGGTTGTTTTTTTTCACATATTGACACAAGGATGGCATTGGGTCTTATCCTGGTCCTACTGAAGTTATTGACATTTTACTGATGAATTTCAAGAGAATCGGGTGTAAATGCACAACTACACTTGAAGACTTATTCATTAATCCTTCTCTAGAACAGAACTTTTTAAACATTCAGCATTTTTAAAATAATTTCAAATTACATTACAATGAAAAAATGTTGTAGTAACCTTTGCTACTGAAGTAGCTGCGCAAGCAGCTTTTATACTTGGAGCATCAGATGTTATACTTCAAAGACTTCATCATCGAACTCTGCCTTGCTGCCTGTCAAGAAAAGGAAGCCTTACTTTACACCACAATGGACTGATTGGTCTGGTGCAAAAGGTCAACAAACACTGCACATGCATGGTTGGGACTAAAGCTCCAAGAGGAAATCTTGCCAAGCAGGATTAAGGTGCCTATTCTTTCTTCAGTATGAGTGCAGTGTCAAGGGGAGGAAAACATGCATATTAAAAGAAGAAAAAAGTGTAATGGAATAAAAGAGTCTTGCAGGTCAGAGAGATGAAAACACTCAAATGCATACGAGAAGTTTAAAAAACACACAGAAGAAAAGTTATCATTTCTAGTCAACTGAATCAAGGAAATTATGGCAAATCCATAGTAGCATAAAAATTCCTGTAGAGTGAGTGTATGGTTTACCTGTATGGAGACACTGTGTGGTAATCACATTTTTACTTCAAGAGGTACCATAAGTGATATATTAATGCATTCAGTTAAAGAATGAGGCTGACAAGTATGTGGCTTGGAACAATAAAAAATATAGTTAATTGTGCTCAGGAACAGAAGTATTCTGACTCACACCAAGCTACCCTCACCTCACCAGAAAAATAACTTAGGATATACTTCAGTTCTGCCTATTACAGAGAGTCTGGACAGTTATGTCCTTGCTTCTGCTTTATCTAGATCTTAATTTATTTGGTCCACTTCATTTACTTAACATAAGTAAGGATAAGAATTAGACTGCTTGCTCATTGCAAGAGTGTGGATGTTTCCATGACATAAACATGTCCTTGGTACTTTCCACTCACTGGTGATGGAGCTGCCTGGAGGTAGCCCATAAGGAATGTTAAGCAGAATGAGAAATGAGAGGTAAAGAAAAACAAGCCTCTCTGCTCTGTATGCACCTCACTGCAAGTGGTCTGATTCCACTTATTTGGGTGACCTCTAACTACAGAGGTCTCTCCTCAGGCAGGGTTTCTGAGGGGACTCAATCTTTTTAAAGTGCGTATGGAAAGGGAGGAAACGTCACCTGCCTTTTCTCTACTAACATAACGGTTAGAACATTTAGTTGAAAACCAGTTGTCATCTATAGCTCCATCGCCTTAGGAGAGGACTTTAGTCATAGTAAAGCTGTGAGTGTCTAGGGAGTCCGGCTCCAGACTCTGAACTCCATTTCATAATATCATACAATACTCGGTCTTTGCAATTGTCCCTAGAATTTCAGAGGATATTTTCTAGTTATAGATCATGTCTCAGTCCTAAAGAATAGGCATCCTGCAGGAATAAGGGGGACTTTTGCTTATTCCCTGCAACTTCCAGCTAATTTCTGACACACTGGGAAATTCAGCAGAATCATAGGCATTACAGCTGTAACTGATGTCAGCCATAAGCCGATATTTGTGAACAAGGAAAAGGAGCAAACCCCACCATCTTTTACTTTTGACTTTTGGCATTAGCTCTGCTGTAACTTTTTAAAGGTGGCACAGTTTTAAACAGAAGCCAAGAGCAAGAACAACATGCATCTTGTCTATTAAAAAAGCAATAAATCAGCCACTATTTTGTTTTTTGGAAGAAAATACAATTTTATATACTCAGAATAAGAAAAGTTAAATTTTGGGAAAAGATTACAAAAGTCCAAGACAAAAGAGGACTGGGACAAAGATCAAAAGTAACAAATCTCAAGCTATTCTTATGGATAAAATTTAAGTGTTGTGTACAATTTCCACAATAATGTATATAAACACATGTTGTTGGACTAGAAAATTGAGAATGAGGATGCTAAACACTATCTAGGAGTAGTTTGTGAGAAGAAATGGGAAAATCAGCAGATTTAATGGGAGTAATATTCTGCTGCCAGTGCCCTTTCAACAAGGCAGAGACAGGGTAAGAGAGGAAGGAGATTTCCTGGAACCATGCCAGATAACAAACTGTTAATTAAGATTCAACCCAACATCTAAAAACTTTGTTGGTTTATATCTATAGACTGCTTAAATGTAAAACTAATGCACCTACTCAGTGCAACACAAGGCAGTATCCTGTAAAGGTGGTGTTTTATTCTGTGTATTGTCACACCACGTTACATCAGGCAATTGCTCTCACAGATTCTGCAAATCCACAAGACATTCCCTGTCAATTCCAATATTTTATGAAAAAAACCCCTCCAAATTCTTCAGAATTACATTTATCAGTCTAAAGTACAACTGGAGGCAGAGGGGAGGAAGCACAGAAACATTTCCAAAACCTCTGTGGCAAAAGAGGAAGTGAAATAACTTACAAGAGAGAAAATATTAAGATAAATTTAAGTAATTCTGAAGCGACCTTGACCTACAGTTATTGTTTCTTTAGGAGTGATAACATGGAAGGATTTTTGTGTATGTGTTTTGGTTTGGTTCAAGGAGGTAAGAGTTAACTGCTGAAGTGAAGGAATGTTGGAAGTGTGCATAGCGTTGAAAGATTGAAGTTTGGTTTCAAGCTTATCTGAAGGGTGAGGAGCAATTGAAGAGCGAATGTGCCAGGATCTGAACAGACAGGGAAAATGCAGCCTTCTTTGCTTTCTGATTGTTGAATGTCAACACTACCTATAGATTTTTGAAGAGTGAATCTGGAAAGATGTCTACATTTAATACTGTAGGTAATATTAAATTAAATATTTTCTAAATGTTGAGAGAATATCCTAATACATATAATTTTATATCATGATTTTAAATCATACTAAGATATTCTTGTTTGATGATACTCCAAAAGAAACAGCATATTTTGTCACTCTGTATTGGGTTCTTAGTTTTTGTTTCAAATTCATCAAATCATTTTGCATGTTTATGACCAACCCTATTCCAGAAAACATTTATATATACATATAAATACACTACTCGTGCTGTGGAAATAAAGCTAAGTATAAGCTCACTGTTTTGATGAATCCAGGCCTAAGAATAGAAATGACTGTAAACATTCTGAAAACATCTTAAGAGGAAATGCTACAGTGTATGAAGTGCAAAAAAACCTCACACAATATTCTTGGAATGCAATTATAGAGATAATATTATTGATCTACCTATTAAATTTCAGAATGGAGACCAAGAAAATTAAGTTGCAATTCTTACTCTGTTTTCTCAGTTATTACTTGAAGTTTGGCAATTATTTTGTTCAATAAGTCTTAACTATTATCAAATATATGTATATTTTCACTTAAAATTTATTATACTTTATATTTACCGAGGTATCCCTGCACCATATTTGCCTTTTACTCTGTGCTGATCTATAAATACTCGCTCAAATTTTGGCTCATCACCACAACTGACATAGGACAGTGGTTGAATATATGTTGTAATCTTGTTTCCTGGTCCACTGATTTAGGAAAATAAATAAATTTCCTTAAAGTGAGTTCTAAGTGCATCACCATTTGGGTGTATTGCACTAAAATGAGATAGAGGTAGAGCAGTTCCTTCATACTTGGAAGCACTAAATAATTCCTTGCTTATTTAAAATAAGATCTCACTGGTTTGGAGGTTACTTTTGGGAAATCCTAGACCTAAACTGTATTATTTCTTATATTGCCTTTCTTTTGTAAACTGAGCTTTCCTCCCGTGATATTGTGGATGTTTTAATACATATTTTTAAAATTTCTTGTCAAAAGCAAAAGTTAAAAATTGTAGAATAATTTTCCTTTAGTTCCAATAAGCAACTGGCCAAAACTACTATTGACAGATCTGGTAAGCAGCTGGCCATTATTGCTGTTACCAGACACTTGTAAAGGACATATCCTTGAACGGTGAAGATATTAAGAATCGAGTTTTAGGTTATACGTTCTTAAATGCATATATTACTAATTTGTTAACAGTTAGCTATCTGTACAGTTACATTTGTGAAAATCATTATCTTGACTAGATGATATGGGATGCTCTTTTCCACTTGCTGTAATTAGGTCATAATCAATGGGAAAGGTCAGCTGAGAAGAATGCATAATGAGGGGGATACCCTAGCCTTTCTACCTGAAATCGAAGTTCACATATGATTTTCACTAAACTTTTAGTAAATACATTATATATCTCCAGATAAGAATTGGACATAGTCCTCAGCATTTAATTACAAAATGTCATCTATTACAGTCATTAGATATAGTCTTATAGAAATGTACCATATATTTAGTATTTTAGACTTCGAGTTATGAAATATTTCCTTTAAACGGGAAACATTGAAACTGTGCCTTGCATCAAAATAAGGTATTATTTTTTTTCGCAAATACCCTCTCTAACCAGTACATTTCTGATAACACCCAAATATGGACTATAATTGCAGTAAATCTATTCTGTTTACTAAAAATGAGATTTATAATGGCATTGGGCACCTGCCTCTCTTGGTAAAGACAGAGAGCCTCAGATATTCAACACCTCGATAGCATATTGTCATTTAGATAGATACAAAATGCAACACATTCCAGTAAACACCAGGCTGATTTAATTTTGTCTCTGTTCACTTTATTGATTTAGTTGGAATACTGCTGAGTTTACAGAGCTGCATACTAATTCCTGCCAGATTCTGCCTTCATTGCTCACACAGAGCAATATTTTACTCTCAGGGTAGTCCCATGGAGCTCAATGGGACACTACCATGTAAGGTAGAGCAGCAGAATATGGTTCTAGTAGCAGACAGTTGTATACTGTTTTTTATACTAATCTAACTTTATTGGTCAAAAAGAAAAAACTGAGAGAAAAAGAGGAGCTCTGTGAAAATGCTTTATTTTCATTTCCACACACTGCAGAAACATTTACCCATTCAAGTTTTAATTTTTCTTTGGGAATATTACCTGTTGGGACTGGTGAGAATATATCAAGGGCTTGATTATTATTGTTTTTAAAGGGAATTTTCGCTTCTGTGAACAAGAATAATGTATGTAGAGACCTCGCTTCTGTGTGACCCCTTTTTTCTTGGTGCTTTGAGTTTAAGCTACCAAATTTTAAAAATTATTGAACTTCATGTAGTATGGTCCTGAAAATAGATTATGTGAGTCTTTCTTACTTCTTATGGAGTGACTATAGAGTGACATAGCCCACACTGAACTGCTGTTCTTGTATCTTTTTTAATATTGAACCAGATAGTAGCATTAGAGCTTCAACATAATTCTTATTAATTATACTTTCCTTGTTCTTCTGTAACTTTCATAATTATTTTTGCTGGTTTTCACTATAACTACCTTTGCACTTATGTCATAAAAAATTCTGCTTTTTTCTCTTTTTTAATATTTGTATTCAAGACAAACAACAGGAGGTTGAAATCAGGCCATTTAAAAGAAACATCTGCTGACATTTATTCATATGCTACATGTTCCACTTTCATCATTGAATGCAATGATAAACACACATTCCAGTCAATAATGGCAATTCCCAGCCAAGCTTTACAAATGGTCTCTTTAACACCTAAATTGACAGCTCGGGAGAATTTGAGATAGAAGCTAAATATGGTACATTTGGACACTGTTTCTCTAAGGCTAGAATGACTGGAAGACTTTAACAAGCATATACAGTGTGGGTATGTGGGTATAGTCTTGACTAATAAAGGTAAATATCTAATTAGACTTTTGTGTTTTGTAAAGAACTAGTGAGAAAAGGAAATTTTTTTGAGGCATGACATTATATCCTTCCTTAAAAAAAATCTAATTATATTTCATTTATACAGGAGAATTAATCTTAATTGAAGCTGAAATTGAAATAAGTTTGCTTTTTAAAATAGAAATGTTTTGCCTGATTTGGCTTATTATTTCTTATATCAAGCTTGCTAATCACTACTGCATTACAATCATTTCTATAAATCTGTTTTTAAAGCAACATTGTCAAGAGCTAAGTGGAGTCCTTATTTAATTTGTATGTTTTTGTGTAAGAATGTTTTAGGAGCTGCCATATTGCAAAATACAACCTCGTTTGAAAGAAGTGTTCCTCAGTTATGGATAACCAAAGATGGTAAGTATAAAACTATTAGAGGTTTCATGATAGGCGCAAACAGAAAATGTCTCATCACTTTGTATGCATATAAATATATTCTTCTGAAACAATAATGACCTCTTTTTGCATTTCTATGTACACTCTTTTACATTTTAGTTCAGATTGATTAACCTTCTTATAACTGAATCATAAACCGATTTTATGTCAAGCAGAAAATCACAGCTTTTCTAAAATCCTTCATGTGTGAATAGTTTCTCCTTTCAAAACTCTTGTATAGTTCAAAACAGGTCATTCATTATTTAGCAAGAACGGGGAAATTCTACTCATTCTAAAATAATTAATGTAGAAATAATTATGGGATCACAAAATTATCTTGTATAGCATAATGAAAAGTGTTAGACAAGAAGATAATGCTGTATCTCTTGCTTGAAATAAATTACTTTTCTGAAATCCATTCAGTTTAGTTTATCATGTTAGGGTTGGTCCCTTTTATCCTTATGAAGAACTGCAAATTCACAATTCTCTTGAAGTAGAGTCACAAGAGTCACTGGTGGTAAAAGTTACCCACTTTGTGTTTGTCTATGGACTCAGCTTTGCAAATTCATGCTATTGGATGTAGGAGCCAGCTGATCTACCATGCCCTAAATGTGTGTTACCACTAGTTGTGTTTACATTCCCTTTACTTTCTACTGAGACAAAATTATTATGAAGCCTAAACCAGTACAAAGAGTCTATGCCTTTTAGCATGAAAATCAATGAAATCAGTATCTGATAGTGTTTGTAGCATTACAACATAAACACTTTAAAAAATTAATGGACATGTACAATCGAAAGGTGACATGTCTTGGCATGAGTTTTCACAGGCCAGTGTAGAAAAACTATCACAAATTAAGTATAAAAATCACAGTCGTAATCTTTCTGTTGTTATTTAATCTTCTTTAAACTATGCCAATAGACTGGATGTTTGAAGACTTTTTTCTTTTTTTTGAGATTTGTTGTTGTGCAAAATAAGTCTGTTACTTTTATTAATCTGAATGAATCTTTACTTTGAAGCAAAATAAAAATGCAAAGGACTTCTGACCTCTAAATTAGTGGAATAGACAAATTCAGTAAAACATCTAGCTTAGTATAATTTAAATCTGCAGGAATGCATGTTGTATGGAAATACAAATCTGTATACAAGTTTGCAAGACCAAACCAAGCCTTGTGCCAGTGACCACAGTAGAAATAATGCACTAATATTGTGTAAAATTTAAATGACCTGCAAGGAGACCATTAGGCAATCAGTGCATGGATCTTTGTTAAAGCTTGGGAATATGAATACCAGCTATCAAACATGAAACTGCAGGCATTTGCCAAGTGTTGCTTACCCAATTGCACAGGATGCAAAAGGCAGCTGTATCCAACCAAGTCATCTGGACTTTATGAGGAGTTAGCCCCAGATACATCAGAACGAATTCTGTATTACAGTGTTCTCTGTTAGAAAATGGTTGTTGTTGCCTAGTTTCCTATCTTAGCAATCACGTACCTTCTTCACAAAATGTAGGATTAGTATGCATACCCCATTATCATGAATAATTAACTAGTTATGTAACAATTGCTATAGTAAAGCAAGCAGTTCCAGAATCAGAATTCAGGAATCGTCATTCTAAGACAAAAATATAAATGTTGACAGCATTCATTTCTCCTTACATGGAGAAAAAGAGCAAAGACATGATAATAATATTTGTTTGTTTACCAAAAGGAACTAGGATTGTAATATAGTAACCATGAAAACAATAAATACTAGACTTCATGTTAGTGGAAATGCAGTCTTGCTTGCATAGTGGTGGTCTAAACCACACGTGCAGATACAAAATATTATTCATGTTGTAAGCAAGTCTTCTAAATCAAATTCAGAGATGACTACTGAATGAGTAGTTTCTTTGTCAAAACCTGATCTTTGCCAGTCCATGGGGGAAAAAGAAAAATCAAACAAGGTTTCTAGAAAGAAGTAAAGCGTCAACTGTTGAGCCTTTTCCTTGGTCCTCAAACACTCCAAGTCAGAAGGTTTAAATATGAGAGTTTTAATGTTTTAACAAAATCTAGAAACTTTGCTAGAAGCTTCCAAAACCTAGCTTGTCATCGAGAATCTCAGCAAAGTGATATGATGGGTTTTTTAACTTAGAAAATGTCTGCTTTTTACATTGTATATCTTCCTTCAAAACATGCTTGTGAAAGCTTTGTGCTGATCAAGTTGTGTGTTCTAGACTAGAATAACTCAGCTGCCTTCAGTTAAAAGATGTTCTGGATAAAATCCAGAGACCATCCTCTGGTTCCCCATTGTTAAGAACTGGTACCCAAACGGTTATATAGAAGCAGGCCAATCATTTTGCAAAATAATAATAATTTTTTTCTAATATTTTAAAAATATCTTATTTAGGCTCTGAAAACAATTGAGAACTGGCTGCTACTTTGCCAGTGTGTGGCCACTAATACACCCAGAAACTACACAAGGATGTTTATTTGTGCATTTTACTTGGGAGTTGTGCATTTATTTCAAGGACTTTCAGAAATTCTCAGGACCACTGCTGCCCACTTGGCTAAGATTGCTCGAATCTCAAGAAAATATTCAACATTAATGAACTGTCAACAGAGCTCATGGTACTACCTCTGCTTGACAGAACACAGTGTCTGAGTGAGGGCAAGTGAAGGACAAAAATCTGCACAATTGTCACTGTGTATTCACTTGAGAGACTACTCTCCACACACAGTTTTTCTTTATAAGCCCATTTAAATGGTAGATGATGCAAAACTGCAGGTTAGCCAAAGCTGTAGTCATTTATGAGTGAGTTTCCCCTCTTCTGCCTTTTTTTTTTTTTAAGATAGAAAGGAAACATATGGACCCAAGTTTTTAAATGCTATTATCAGGCAATATATAAGCATAGTTGTAATTATGTGGGTTTTTCTCTGAAGAAAACCCCTAAAACAAATACTAAAACTCAAGTAAATTAACTTTTATTACCATGCTAATAAAAAAAGCTTATATTAAACACATAGAGATTTCTCTGTCTTAATAGTAAAAAAAAGAAAGTCAGAAGAACAAATTCTGCCAATGAATGTTTCATGACTTCTAAATGGATACATTTTCCAGCGTGCACTAGAAAGTTAATATGTTCTCAGAAGATTTCTTTAATTTAGTTGTTGCTAATTTATTCACACTAATACAGGAAAAAAATACTGCAAAATTTTTCATAACAAAAAACTGTGCATATCTCTGTGTTTTAGCTGGCATGTGGTTCTACACAGATGGTTTGGGGCTTTCTTTGCTGCAAAACAGATGGGCCTCCACTGTCCCTTACCAATCAAAAGAGAACTTGAAAAGATAGGAATATCTTTACTTCCATTGTGTCCTGTAATTCAAGAAATTAA
This sequence comes from Pterocles orientalis, assembly GCA_011057875.1. Classification (NCBI taxonomy): domain Eukaryota; kingdom Metazoa; phylum Chordata; class Aves; order Pterocliformes; family Pteroclidae; genus Pterocles; species Pterocles orientalis. The sequence continues at coordinate 241,733 of WKFP01014237.1, forward strand.
ATGCCTAAATATATAAATATGACTTCCTGTGTAAAATGATGGAATATCATATGTTTAATTTAAACTATTTTTCTATATTTAATGTGAAAACTGTTGGGTGGTAGTGGTTTTCTTCCAAACAATAACTAAATATTACAAAAAGTATTGACTAGACGGAGAGCTATTGCTGTTAATCTTAGCCGTGTGATATTGTTGTATTTGTACTTTGCTGATACTGTTTAAATTTATTTTAGATGTGATACGATGTCATTCAAAATAATTACCAACTTAAGAGAGCAGCTTGTTGACAGATCATCTTTTATTATTTTGTTCACATACTGCACTGTATGACAGTAGCACAGACATTTACAATGTGAATATCAACCAACTTTGTTCTGCTCTGTAAGCATTTGCAATGGGAAGAAGCATATATTTGGGGCATTTTATCCTATTAACACACCATTTCCTGCCTCATTTTGGAGAACCGAGATGAGGCTTCAAAAAATACCCCCTCTGAGAGACTAATTCACATTAAAATCCAAACACTGTCAGTGCCAGAGGACTATACTGATCATCATATTACAAATGATACAGACCACATGAATTTGGGCCTGAGTCTTCAATACACCTGCCACTTATCCCACAGCTCCTGCCACCATTTCAGTTTTTATCATTTTTTGGTCAAATGTTATGAGGAAATACTCTCTGAAAAATTCTTTGTGATAAATCTCATAATATGTTTTACACCATGCCTCAAAACTTCCACCAAACTAGATGAGGTTGCACATATGCTCAGAAACCTTCTGACTTAGATCTGGCTGCAGTGTTCTGCTGAAGTGCATAGAGACTATAATGCTAAAATACATCAGTTTAACAAAGATACTATTCCCTTACACTTTAGCATACAGCTGTACAATCCTTCTGAGCACATTGGACATTCCTTTTTAATGATGTTATGTCATCTCAGTAACAAGCAAAGTTCCCAAGTTATAGACTTGGGAACATTCTTAAGTTACTTTTTTCTTTAAAGTGAGCCTTTTTTTTCAGCTATAGAAAATGAAGACAGTCATTCCAGAGTATTACATTAAGGTAATATATCTATTATAATGGTCCATGAATTATAAAAGCATATAATTTCTATCTCTGCCTTGAAAATTACAAACCTAGTGCCACTTAACTTCATTAATGATGCACATCTTTATGATCCAGTAGCCTTGTGTGGGAAGGAGTCACATCTTGCTATGTCTAACTTAGAGTAAAAAGGGGCAAGCCATCCAGCTCATTTTAAAGTATACTGATTTTGTTGAATGCATGGGACACTAAGCAACATATTTTCTTTTCCTCTCCAATCTCCATTAATATTTATAGTTTAACTTTTATTTTGCACATATTGTGAAGAATATATTTTAACAGCAGACTTAGAGCTGGCTACAATACACCATCATCTCTTGTGTAGGTGCATAAAAACTTCTAATTGCAGGTGATATCGTTCTTTTTATGTCAACCTGCTGGAGCTGTTTCTTTAATTCTCATTTAAAAGGGGAAAAGGAACACATCAAACAGTCATACCACAATGTCGGAATAGCTTTTTGAGATCCTATACGTATTAAGAAGTTTTGAGCAATTATAGCCATGAAGCTATAGAAATTCATTTGGTCATTCCAGGCATTCAGATTCAGGAATTATGTACTCCAGTTCACGGCTGAGGGTAAGAGATATTTTGACACAGGAAATATGAGTTGCTATGCATCTTATAGTCCACTCTTCAAGTGAACTCTACAGTGACACTCAGAATAGTCTTCAGACTCTTTCCGTAGCTTTTCTGAATACAAACACTATATTCAGGATGAACGTAGCAGACTGTATGAATGGAAAAGAACTGTACAGTGGGAGAAACAGGAAGGATGAGGACTCAGTAGTCACATAACTCTGGTTATAAACCAACAAGGTTATGATACATGTAGTGTGGCACACTTCACTCTTGGATGGGACTTTGTCACTCTTCAGTGTCTTTTTCTGAGGACTAGAGGAAGGCATTGATGGCTACCAGAGAGAATTTGTCTAGTCTTCCTTGCAGAAAAGCTAATCAAGAACAGGGATTTGAGGAAGGATGGGGTCAAAGGCCACATGTCTTGTGTAAATTTGGGGGATAAAGAACAAGAAACGCCCTTTCTTGTCAACTCATTAGGTAAAAGCAACATATAGTCCATTTGATCTAATTTTTAATATACATATATTAATAATCCCCTTGATACTAATTAGGAATTTTTTCATTCCTCAAGAATGTATTTTTCTAAAGAAATGTAAATGCTTAAACTGTGCCCACTGAATATGCAGTAATCAAATTCACGAAAGTCTTCATGTGGTACACAACAGTACTAATTATATACAAGTGAGTGGAGCACAGCTGAACTACTGCCTCTTTTTTGGGACTCTCCTTGACATTTGGGTTTTGATGCTTTTTAGACTAAAATAGTTTGGCTCAGTTCATAAGTAATAAAGGTACAATTTTTTTTTCTAAAACACAGCAAGAAATGCAGAAATGTACAGAATATTTTAGAAAATAAGTAGAATTATGGTAATTTTTTATATCAACTTTTTGGAATATATTTCAAATTACAAATGTCAGGGAAATTTCACATTAAAATTCAATACAATTAAAGCAAGTGTCACTTTCCTCCCATTTGCACTTTATTTGCCTTTCATAAAACGCCGTAAAGAAACATTTTGTCAACTAATAATTTTAAAAATTTGACTTGTGACTCAAAGTGTTAAAACAAAGGATGTTTTTTCGGCACATGTAACACAAGAGGTTTTTGCAGCACAGTTTCAGAACTCTTCCTTGGTAAGAAACCTTATCTAATCCTGTTTCATCCTTTAAAAGTGCCTAAACACTAATCTCAAGGGACAAATTTAATACTTTGCAACAAAGGGAATATAACCCTTTCAGCCTGAATAGAGGAATTGTTAGGATATCACGTGAGGTATGAATAACATTATAATGCTGCCTTTTACTTGGCAAAGGAAAAAAAGTCTTCTCTTGCAACCAAAAGATTAGACCTTCTTCTTTGGGTTAAATTTTTTGACCCATGCAATATCCCAAGACACCTATTTTACTGTTGTATTTGGGTCTTCTACCTCTTGTGAAGTAAACACTGAGCAAATATAAGTAAACAGTTTGTTTTAGCTGAAGATAGAAAGGCACTATTTAATTGAATTTTGATGATAGATGTGCTCCAAATGGTGCAAACATCTTTGACATGGTAAAATAATATTGTCTTATGGCATGTGTAACACTACATAAAGAATATTAGTTTAGCAGTTTCTCAGTTTAAAGGATTTAAGTCAGAAATTACAAAAGAAAGCCAAATAATCTAATGTGGAGAAGAGCAAATAAAACTAGATAGCTTAGTTCTTTAGTAATAAGAATAAATATTAATTTTCCTTATCATTTTTTTAAGATTAACATTTTGAATTTTTATTCAAATAAACTTTTTCTTACCTTATTTTCACATCTTAGTGTTCTTTACAGTTAGTTCTTTTTATAATCTTGTCCAATATGTTTTTCTACATTTCAGATTGCTCCATCTTTTCAAAAGTTATATATTTGTGAGCTTATAAGATACATTTGCTAAAGATAAGGATTTTCTTATATAATTTAACTATCTCTAGTTTAGTATCCTCTGTAATTTAGCATAAATCTTCTCTTCATGCACTATATGTAGTTTGTAACTAATATGCTGTTTTAATTGTAAATATCTTATTGAAGTTATACTTGGTTATGAAAAAAATAGGATAATGAAGTAAACAGAGCTGTAAGCTATTTTTTTAATCACATGCAAAACTCTAACAATGGACTTTTGGAGAAATACCAATGGGTTTACCAACTAGATTATGCTGAGTCTGTCATTTTTTAAAACTGAAATAATAATTACTCCTCTTGTTTTGTGTTTCCCTTTATGAGAAAGAATTCCGTGACCCAGTATGTGGTCAATAGCAAAAGTCACTTTTTGCTGGTGAGAAGATAGAATATTAAACTGAGATTGCATGTAACTTAAAACCTATATTCTCCTCCCATTTGCCATAGCATTATCTTTTTTTTTTTTACCTCTGGTTGTTGAACTGATGGAATGATTTCCTTAAAAATAATTTGTAATCAAATGCCAATCCTAAACTCATCAATAAAGGTATCCAATTCCTAGAGGCTTTGCCTGGATGGTTTGGATAGTCTTGCCACCATGTTGTCAAAACAAATTGTATTTTTCCAGTTCTTTGAGTTCAGCTTACCTTTAAATGTGGAAGAAAAACTAAAAGATTATTACTGGTTTTATTTACATTTAATTGCAGTAAATTAAAAGCTGTGGATATATGTAAAAATATTTCTGATCGGACGCCTTTAAACAAATAATTTCCATAAGAGAAAATGTTCTGCTGAGAATTTATCTCACTGTTTCTCATGGAAATGACCTGATTTTTTTACTCTGATATTTGCTGGAAGGCCTGCTCAGCCAGCCGTCCACAGTCCAGGAGGTTTCTCCAGTGCATTGATGACAACTTCCTGATGCAAATGGTGGATGAGCCGACTAGGAGAGGTGCGATGCTAGATCTTATTCTCACGAATAAGGAGGGTCTGGTTGAAGAGGTGAAGGTTGAGGGCAGCCTTGGTTGCAGTGACCATGAGGTTGTAGAGTTCAGGATCTCATGTGGCCGTAATAGAATCCTGAGCAGAATAGCAATGCTGGACTTCAGTAGGGCCAACTTCAGCATTTTCAAGCAATTGCTAGGGAAAATCCCGTGGGACAGGGTACTTGAAGATAAAGGGGCCGAAGATAGTTGGTTAGCGTTCAAAGAGTGCTTCTTCCAAGCTCAACAGGTAGGAAGTCGAGAAAAGATGCCAGGAGACCTGCATGGTTAAACAGGGATCTGCTGGGCAAACTCAAGTGTAAAAGGAGGGTCTACAAACCATGGAAGGAGGGGCTGGCCACTTGGGAGGAATACAAGAATGTTGTCAGAGACTGTAGGGAGGCAACTAGGAAAGCTAAGGCCTCCTTAGAATTAAACCTTGCTAGAGGGGTCAAGGATAACAGAAAGGGCTTCTTCAAATACATTGCAGATAAGGCTAACACCAGAGGCAATGTAGGCCCCCTGATTAATGAGGTGGGTGCTCTGGTGACAGAAGATACAGAGAAGGCAGAGTTACTGAATGCCTTCTTTGTCTCTGTCTATACTGCCGGAGGCTTTCCTGAAGAGTCCTGTACCCCTGAAGCCTCAGAGGAAGTCAGGACAAAGAAGGAGTTTGCTCTGGTAGATGAAGACTGGGTTAAGAAGCGGTTAAGTAATCTGGACACCCATAAATCCATGGGTCCTGATGGGATGCACCCGCAGGTGCTGAGGGAGATGACGGAAGTCACTGCTAGGCCACTCTCCGTCATCTTTGGTAAGTCAAGGGAAACAGGGGAGGTGCCTGAGGACTGGAGGAAAGCGAATGTCACACCAGTCTTCAAAAAGGGCAAGAAGGAGGACCCGGGTAACTATAGACTGGTCAGCCTCACCTCCATCCCTGGAAAGGTAATGGAACAACTTATTCTTGATGCTGTCTCTAGGCATATCAGGGATAAGAAGGTCATTAGAGGCAGTCAAAATGGCTTCACCAAGGGGAAGTCATGCTTGACTAACCTGATAGATTTTTATGAGGACATTACCAGGTGGGTAGACGATGGTAAAGCAGTAGATGTGGTCTATCTCAATTTCAGAAAAGCATTTGACACCATCTCCCACAGTATCCTCACGGCTAAACAGAGGAAGTGTGATCTGGATGATCAGGTAGTGAGATGGATTGTGAACTGGCTAGAGAAAAGAAGCCAGAGAGTTGTTGTGAATGGGATGGAGTCTAGTTGGAGGCCTGTATCTAGTGGAGTCCCCAGGGTTTGGTATTGGGACCAGTGCTATTCAACGATTTAGATGAGGGAATAGAGTGCACCCTCAGCAAGTTTGCTGATGAAACGAAACTGGGAGGGGTGGCTGACATGCCAGAAGGCTGTGCTTCCATTCAGCGAGACCTAGACAGGCTGGAGATTTGGGCGGGGAAAAATTCAATGCAATTTAACAAGGGCAAGATGTAGAGTCTTGCATCTGGGCAAGAACAACACCAGGTTCCAGTATAAGTTGGGTACTGACCTGTTGGAGAGTAGTGTAGGGGAGAGGGACCTGGGGGTCCTGGTGGACAGCAGGATGACCATGAGCCAGCACTGTGCCCGGGTGGCCAAGAAGGCCAATGGCATCCTGGGGTGTATCAGAAGGGGTGTGGAGAGAGAGGTTCTCCTCCCCCTCTACTCTGCCCTGGTGAGACTGCATCTGGAATATTGTGTCCAGTTCTGGGCCCCTCAGTTTAAGAGGGACAGGGAACTGCTGGAGAGAGTCCAGTGCAGAGCCACAAAGATGATTAAGGGAATGGAGCATCTCCCTTATGAGGAAAGGCTGAGGGAGCTGGGTCTTTTCAGCTTGGAAAAGAGGAGACTGAGGGGTGACCTTATTAACGTTTATAAATATGTGAAGGGTGAGTGTCAGGAGGATGGAGCCAGGCTCTTCTCTGTGACATCCAGTGATAGGACAAGGGGCAATGGGTTCAAGCTGGAACATAGGAGGTTCCACTTGAATATGAGAAAAAACTTCTTTACAGTGAGGGTGCCAGAGCACTGGAACAGGCTGCCCAGAGAGGTTGTGGAGACTCCTTCTCTGGAGACATTCAAAGCCCGCCTGGATGCGTTCCTGTGTGACCTGATCTAGATGTTCCTGCTCTGGCAGGGGGATTGGACTAGATGATCTTTCGAGGTCCCTTCCAATCCATAACATTCTGTGATTCTGTGATTCTGTGACCTTCAAACCCAATCTTGATGACATGTATAGCAGCAAACAAGACACTTAAACTCTTCGTATCCTAATGTTGTTTCCCATTAAAGACACTAATTTCAAACCCAAGGGTAAGAAGCCCTACACAAATACGGTGTTTTCTTTAACACAGAACATGAACTGTGGTGGTACTGGTGCCTTATTTGGTTATATATCCTAAGTACTGCCTTCTCGATAAAGATTCATCTGGTTTCTGTTTTAGGCAACTCATTCTTGACTGTGCAAAGAATTTTGATCAATTGGGAAGCCAGCCTGGTTTCAATTCTTTTAAAGATAAAAGGTCTAGTAAAAGTTAACAGGTCTGGTTATTTCCTGCCTTGCTGCTTGTGGAGTTATTACATCTGTACTTAGTGTATACAAAATGCTAGCATGCTGATCTGTTGTGTTTTGTACACACATTATCCTTACCTACTGGATTATTTAAATTGAAAGTGATGAAAAATCAGACCTACAGTTCTTACATATAGAGTAATATGGTCTTGTTTATTTCAAAGCAAATATGTGCATACTAAGCCATGTTACAGGGGAATTCAGCTTATCTAACCAAAAAAAAAAAAAAAGGCAAATATGAGCGCTAACTACAGTCTTTTGTACCATCTAGTGCAAAATACCCTACTATATGAGATCCAGACCCTGGAAGTTCCAATCGAAAGCCAGGGAATTACACCTTACCAAAGCCTATGGTGACAGGAGAAAATTACCAAACTTAAACACATGAAATTGTCTTTTTTTTCCAATGTAAATCACCTGTATATCTGCACTCGCCATGAAAAAGGATCATGATTAAGACTTTTCACTGTCAATTGAGGTGTTTGTTGCTACTGAATAAACAAAAGTATTTAAAACATAAAATTGTAGTCTCCTTTATTTTGCTGATTACTGTCAGTATCACTTGACTGTTCCAAAATTTTTGTCACAGAAACCTACATGTAAAATCCACAGCCATCACACCTTTCTTTGTACTTACACAGCTGCATGGAGAACATTTGTAATATTTTTGTCATAATTTTCAAAAACAGATTGCAGATGAGATGTTTACTAGAGATTTGTCTCTTCTCTGGAAGTTTATGGACTATCTCTCACTAAATTATACGTGAAAGTACTGAGTCCTTTTGTATAGGACTATAGCTTTTTTCGGGGAGACAATTATAAGTTATTCTCTGTCAAATGTGTTCAGAAACATTCTTACGTTGTGAATTTAGGTGACACTAAAGAAAGTTAATTTGGTTAAATTTAGATTTCCAAGAGCTGCTGGCTAGTCTACATAACTGGAATGTTATAATCATAGATGTCCAGATGGATTAGAAAAAGGTTTCTAAAGATGTCCCTTTATATTAGGCACCATCTCAATTAATAACATATACGTATTCAGGCTTATTCCACAAAGCTAGGATAAACTATGAGGAGGCTGACCTGAAGGAAAATTTAAGACAGAAATATATAAAAGTAAACTGGCAAATTTTAAGAAGCAATTCTTGATGGAAAAAAAAAAAAAAAAAGATGGTTCCATAATCAAGAATGAAAATAACTTCGGCTATTTATTCTGTGCGCTGAAAAGTCTGTGTTGGTTTATGAATTATCAGTAAGAAAGCAAATTGGAAATAAATGGAAATAAATACAATTAATGTAAATTATAAGTCAAAAGGTGAACAAAATTACAAAAGAAGCCAAAGACGACACGGAAGATTCCACACCCAGCATGGCTTCCTTGAGTATGAGAATTAAAAGAATAGTAGTAACAAAACAAGCTATAGTAATGCTGCAAACATACTACTAGACATTGCTGACTAAAATAGTAAGACCACAGAAGGTATTTAAATTAATATTTCTAATGTTTGGGAAAGAAACTAACTGACATTTTCTTCAGAAAGCAATGGGGTATTTCTAGTCTGCTGTGCTAGACATTCATACAAGCAAAAACCTTCAAGGGATAGTGTTTGTTTTTCAGACTATGCAAATGATTCCCATTGTCTGAGCACATAACCTTCTACTAAAGCTTACTTTCCACAGAAAGGGAATTCAGGAAGAGTAGGAATGTTACAACAGTGTGGCAAGAAGCAGCCCAGACTATAACAGACCACAAGCATTTCAATATAAAGAAAGCTTGGGAATAAGCTGATAGCAAATTCAGTTGTCAAAGAATTAAGATACAATAATTCCAGTCAGCATGATTTGACAGAAAATATATCTTTTCAAGTAAAAGTAATTTAGGTTTTAGATGAGATTTCAAATTTCATTGTTAGCAGAAATTGTACAAATGTAAGAGACTCCAGATTTGGTTAGACATTAACAAACTGGCCAACTGACAGATTCAACTAATGGATGTCAAGGGAAAATAATTGTCAAATGGATCATTTCTAGTATGCTTCCCTGGGGACTGGAACAAACACCAAAGCTTTACACCAGAGATATTTAAGTAATATACCACCCTGATAAATTTTCCAGCTGAAACAAAATTTGGTAAAGTGATAAATAAAGTCCCAGTAATTTGATCCTTTTAGAGGGAAATATAAGGTAGAAAGGAAACACCAGGGTCCTCTTCTCTGAACTTTAATGTAGATAGTAGTTGACTTCTCTGAATCAATGTGTTTGAACTAAAAGTCTATATCTTCAAAAAAATATCCAAGCATGTTTCTGAAAATGCTCCAAATAATCCACTGCACTGCAAAAAAAAAAAATAATGCTATGCTGAGCAAGTTTTTTCTAGTAGTTACTTATTCTAATTATTTAAAATAGGTGCTTTATTTTGAATTTGCCTGGTTTCAGGTTGCAACTACAGCCTTGCAGTTATGACAATGCAACTTTCAGTGAGCTGACCAGTCTTGGAAGTAACTTTCTGTCCCGTTAGCATTAGATAGCTTGGGTTATTACTTTCCTACATCAAGTAGCTTCATATTAGATGCACCTGGAATACCTGGAATTGTGCAAAGCATTTAACACTGTCCTCCATGACATCCTTGTCTGTAAGCTAGAGAAGCATGGATCTAACAGATGGACGACTTAATGGATAAGGAATTGGCTGGAGGGACACACTCAAAGAGTTGTGGTCGACAGCTCAATGTCCAAGGGGAGACCAGTGATGAGTGGTGTTTCACAGGGGTTGGTACTGGAGCAGGTGTTGTTTAACATCTTTGTCAGAGACATGGACAGTGGGATTGAGTGCACCCTCAGCAAGTTTGCTGATGACACCAAGCTGTGTGGTGCAGTTGATATGCTGGAGGGTTCCCATTCAGAGGGACCTTGACAGGCTAGAGAGGTGGGCCTCTGCAAACCTCATGAAGTTCAGCAAGGCCAAGTACAAGGTCCTGCACACGGGTTGAGGCAATCCCAAGTACAAATACAGGCTGGGAGGAGAATGGATTGAGAGCAGACCTGAGGAGAAGGACTTGGGGGCACTGGTAGTTGAGAAGCTCAATATGACCCAGCAATTTGTGTTTGCAGCCCAGAAGCCAACTGCCGTGGGCTGCATCGAAAGAAATGTGACCAGCAGGTCGAAGGAGGTGATTCTCCCCCTCTACTCTGATCTCGTCAGGCCCCACCGGCAGTACTGCATCCAGCTCTGGAGTCCTCAGCACAGGAAAGACGTGGACCTGTTGGAGTGAATCCAGAGGAGGTCCACGAAGATGGTCAGAGGGCTGAAGCATCTCCCACATGAGGACAGGCTGAGAGAGTTGGGCTTGTTTAGCCTAGGGAAGAGAAGAGAAGGCTCAAGGGAAGCCTTATAGCAGCCTTCCAGTACCTAAAGGGGGCCTACAGGAGAGATGGGGAGGCACTCTTCATGCGGCAGCGTAGTGATAAGATGAGGGGTAAAAGTTTTAAGCTGGAAGAGGGTACTTAGATTAGATATTAGGAAGAAATTTTTTGCTGTGAGGGTGGTGAAACACTGGAACAGCTTGCTGGGGGAAGTTGTGGATGCACCATCCCTGGAGGCGTTCAAAGACAGGTTGGACGAGGCTTTGAACAACCTGGTCTAGCGGAAGATGTCCCTACCCACGGCAGGAGGTTTGGAACTTGATTATTTTTAAGGTCCCTTCCAATCCAAAATGTTCTATGATTCTATGGGGTGAGTCTGAGCCTACAACTGCTGTAGTTTTACTCCTGGCTAGGAAAACATATACCACAACTGCTCACTCACTCTCCTCCCTCCCAGGGATGAGGGAGAGAATTAAAGAGTTAATGGGAAAAGAGACCCACGGGATGAGACAAAACAATTTAATAACTAAACTACAATAATATCAAAAATAACAATGATGACAATTATGAAATAATAATAATAATAGTAATATATGCACACGTACAAATGGGTGATACACAGTGATACTGCTCACGACCTGATGACCAAGACTCAGCCCGTTCCCGGCTAACAATCCCAGAACAGGGAGAGTTCCAAAACCACAATCATGGAATGGAGACAAAAGTCCGAGCATCCAAGACTGAGAGTTGGTCCAGGGAGTGAGATGACCCTGAGAGAGGGATGACCCAGAGGAAGACGACCTGGAGAAACAGAGGGAAGTTCTGGACAGATTCTGATCTATATACTGCGTATTATGTGCATGATATGGAACATTCCATTGGCCAATTTGGGCCTCAATCTTAAACCTGAGGTCGAATCCTAGGCTAGTATCTGGGGCTGTGCTCCCTCCTAGCTTCTCCTGCACCTGCAGACACTGACACAGCAGAGAGGCTGAAAAGTCCTTGACTATCCTGGCAGCAACTATAAACATCAGTATGTTATCAGCCTTCTTCTCAGGACAAATCCGAAACACAGGCCCTTACTAGCTACTATGAAGAAAGTTAACTCTTTCTCAGCTGAAACCAGGATGTCTCAGGCCTAAAGTTTACCTGAGAGACTCAGAGTAATTGTCATCGTTAGAAGCATGGTAGTTCAGTCATGTTTCTACTGAGATGGGAAAAGCCCTGGCCTTTAGTATAACAAGGACAGCAGAACTTTTTGAAGCTCATACTGTTGGTCTATGCTGATCTACTACAGAAAATGACAGTAGGCTTCATGCATCTACTTAGCTTTACCTCATTTTCTGTGCAGACATCCCTGAAATGAAAATGCATGTAAACATAACTGTGTAAATAACAATAAAAATCAAAAGGGGGCATGGAGAACTGTGATCAAACAAACAAACAAAAAACTGTAGAGAGAGAACTCACAAGGTTCTTTGTGGGAAGCAGATTTCATTCTTTGAAATGTTCAGGGAGATACTGTTAGGCAAGCTGGGGACAATTGTTTGGTAATTAAGTTTCTGAGGATTTGTTGGTCTTGTTTCATAATGATATTTTTTTCACATTAAAAACTGGTTTGGAGAGATCAAGGCTATTCAACTGTTACTAATTTTTGAATGAAAGCAAGTGTATTTAGGTGTTCTCTAGATGGATCTAAATAAAATAATCTGAAGCCAAATGTTGAAGAGTATTCACTAGTCACTTTCAAAGCAAAGTGCTGCATTTAAATCTATAACTCTTAATATTTCTCATTAGTTTCCATCCTCCACCCCTATGTAAATATTATTAGAGAATCACCAGAGCCTATCAGACATGCAGTTGGTATGGATTTCATAAGAGGCTGAGCTCTAAATGCACATGCTTTCACTACCAGGCAAAAAGAGCTTAGCATAAAAGAGGAGAAGTTCCACTCTGGCACATGCTGCCTAGCCTTAGGTTCTTGACCGAAACAAAAGATTTATTTTAATCCTTTTCAGAGTTGCAGTATCTCAGCTTTTTTAAATGTCGTTATGGTTTAAAACACATCAAGGGAACATTCAGCATCTCAGAGAAATATGCAGCTCAGCACATGGCTCAGAACCTTGAGTATAATCTAATTTTTGTACAGCATTCAAATAACACAAAAACAATTGATAATTTGACCTTAAAAGCATGTGGACCCTCTTTGTAGAACCAGACCTGGCAAAAAGATCTTCCACGCTGCTGTTCTATTCTTTGTTATTTGCATAGTCACTAAATCTATACTCCAAGATCCCCATTTCTTATATGGAAATAATGTAAAGAAGATTATTCAACTAGGTATAAATTAGCTGTGAACATTTTTAAAAAAGATAAACCACTGGATGGCAGAAAACTGAATAGGCACCTCAATCTCTTATTGAAGTGACAAGCCAGTTTTATCTATATCTACAAAGGGGAATGATGTGGTTCAGTTTTCTTCAGCCTCTACTTCACTCTAGATGAGAAACTGAGAGGTAAAAAAGTTATTTATGAAGGCTGAGATTTATGTATTTTACAATCTTCAAGTAAAAACTGTCAATTACCTTCATTAATCATTAATAAATCATATTTTGTTAAAGAAATCCCTTCAGAAATGTCTCAAGGCAGGAAGTAAGGAATTGCGTATGACAGCAGACTGCCAGGAAACACAATAGTGACTACTTTGCTTACTTAGCTTTCCATAGGAGGCTGTTTGTTTACACACAAATTATGCTTTCCTGAATAGTTTTCTTTGTCCAACACAGTTAATAGTTTTGCTTAAGCAATAAATTTTAACTTCCTAATTTTTTAACTGTTTTAAAATTTCTGTACAAAATTTTCTTCACTCGAACCCAGACTAAAAGATAATCATTAAGTTAATTGCTTTTCTAAGAGAAATAATGTAAAAAAAATTAAAACTCGACTAAATATTTGTAAGGCTATATTAATTTACACAATTAAATTTTGTATCTTCTCATTTAGCAATAAGAAATACTATATCCAGTTACAACACCACATTCTGGTTACATTACAAATTACAAAGAATCTATAAAGAATAAAGTTTTTCAATCACTTTTAGCTTGGGAAACCAGTTATTTCATAGTTTTAGCTTTGGAAAAATCACTACTAGAACAAAGATTTAAAGTTATTTTAAATTATTAATTCAAACATAATTGTATTCCTTCAGATCTTCAGAAATATTTTTATTAAGATGTGAGGGATTTATAAAGACTCATATGAGATTTTTAAAGTCATCATTTACTAAATCAGATCTTCAGAAATATTTTTATTAAGATGTGAGGGATTTATAAAGACTCATATGAGATTTTTTAAAGTCATCAATTATTTACTAAATTAAAATAGTATTTGATTATTGGGTAAACTGGTACAAGATTAGTTATAGCAGACTAGCTAAACTAAAACAGTAGCAAAAGCACACACGAAAAGAAAATTAAACTTTGGGTTTTTTTCTCAGTCAACTCTGCCTGTTTTGTCACTCAAGTTTCTATTTTTTTTCTATGTGGCTGGACACCCTATTGTCAGTGCTGAAGAGAATATGTAGCCAGCTACCACTTCATCAGCAAAATTATTTACTGAGGTCCTGCTTCTCAAAAAATATTTGCATCTTCATAGGAATCCATAAGGCAGATGTCCTTGCAAATTCTGAATGTGTATCTTAGGGATAGTCTCTTTATTTTTTATTGATATGCATGTTGCTACCAGACTTCGATATCAAAAGTAGAATTTGCAATGCTGGCTTTTCAAATGGGAGAGAAAAATGGACATATTTAAACCTGAAAACATGAAGAAGTAATATGAAACTTCCCAATAATAGTTATCAGGTAGCTATTCTCCAGGGCAGGACTAAATGATGGCATTGTAAAATTGAAAATCTTTCCACAGATGTCAGAAACACTGTCAATTCTTTAATGAAGAAATAGGAAAAATAACTCCTTGAAACACAAGTGTTTCAGCTTTTATACAAGAGACATCCCAGAACTGAACCCTAACATTTTTCCTATGAAAATTCACTGCTAGTGTATAACTCTTCTACATTTGAATTCCACAGCTGATTATGAAGAAATACACTCAGCTGTTTTAAATCTTCTTGTTTGAGTAAATTATTAGTCTATACAATTACTTTGCTTAGTGTAGACACTTCAAGGAAAACTAAATTGTCAGTTCAATACTTGAAATCTAATAAATAATATTTGGAAAAAATATTTTCCTACTATGCATTTAGAAAGCAAGCAACATTATATCTCCAAGCATTTCTAAAATGCATCAAACGGAAATTTCCTAATAAGAAGGATATTTTATAATTAGGAGTTCAAACATATATGCATGTATTACAAATGAATTGCTCTAGTCCTCTGTTTTTATATATATTACTTGAAAAATGTGGTTTAGAATTTTCTTTAGAAATTTTTTAATAAACAAGGTGGGAAATTGTTCCCCTGAGGCTTCATTAGAGCTTTAGAAACACTTACAACAATTAAGATAGATTAAATCAATATATTTACATAGCTGCATTCAATGGTTCATCATGCTTTACCACTGAAAGCATGAAATAAAATTAATAAATTGTTAGATTATTTTTCTTGTTTTATTTGAAAATGTTTCAGCATATTTTAACATATCATTTATTGAAGTAGCAAAATACTCTAATGTATAACATTAATAAGTGGTGGTAGACTTTACTATAAATATTGCCTCTATTGCCAAGTAAAGTTACATGCAAAGCAGAATATTGCAAACACCAGTTCACTCATTCCACTGGTAATGAAAATAGGGGTCTTTTGTATTATTATTTATGTGTGTCTTTCTGTGGCTATATGTTCTATTAAAATACCTACAAAGCAACATTAAAATAGTAATGGCTGTTTGGAGTGTGGTTTTTTTGATGTCAGTGGATTGTTGGTGCTAGGGTTTCTCCAGCATTTTTAGAGCTGATAAAGTACATCCCTAAAGCTTCCCTACACTTTCATTTTACGTGTAGAAATTCTTAGTAAATAAAAGGTAAGCCAAAGTGTTGACCATGTTGAAGTGGCATCTAAAATGGCCTCTGGTGACTCACTCAGAATCAAATGGAAATCCTCTCACTGATGTCAGCTTTCATTTAATTACACTTTCTAAGATGGCAGCTTCTGAAAATGTAAGGATTGATCAAAAAAATATGGGGGAAGTAAACTCAGGTGCTGCATGTCTGTAGTGAGGCCTATGACCTTTTGGTGAAACAGCAGCACCAGTGAGAATTGTGTGAATCCCAATCCAGTATGTCAGCTCTAGGCACATTCCACTGGTTCGAATCTCTCAGAGCAGATGCATAAGAAGAAAAAAGCTCATTGATCTTATTAAGCGTGGTGTAGGCTCCAATCTATAAAACTGCACAAGCTGCAGGTACAAAGGAAATTTGTGGCCTGATGGCAGCATCTCTGAAATATAAATTCCTTTACTACATGGGATTTGAACACAAGTTTCAGGAATATTGCTTGGGAATTAAATATCTAATTTTTTTTAATATGTGCCCCTAAAAGGAGTTCATCATGAAAGGGAAAGCGTAGATGTGTGAATTTAAAAAATATGAGTGCAACAAAATGGTTAATCATAAGACAGCAACCAGGCTTGCTTTGCTTGTTCTCACTGCATTTCATTCATAGTGACTGTTGGCAGCACTCAGTGTGTGGGGTGTATATATGTATTTATAGATATGTACATATTGCTTATATAGGAAGCATAGACACTTGAAAATAATTTTGTTTTCTCAAATCATTCTGCAGAGACCAACTTGTCCCCTTTAAAGATGCAGCTCTTGAACTAGAGACATCAGAACTGGATATGTATACAGATTTTTTCAAAGGTGCTTTGTAAAAAAGAGAGTATAGTTTTCTAAGCAACTTAATTAAACTGAAAAAAAATATCCTTCTGTTCTAACCTTACCCAGACAATGCTACAAAGCCTACTGAGTCAGTCAGATTTGAAGCTCTGAGTCTAACACAACTCACTGCTTTAGAAGTAAAGCTCTTTGGCTCACATTAGTTTTGCAACTTGTGTTATCATAATATTATAATAAATTGTAATAATATAAGAAAAAGAAGAATTGTTCTGAGCAGTTTAAGCCTTCTTAAGAACTGGATTATGAATGACTAAAATCAGAAGATTAAATTAACTACTGAACCTCTAAATTTCTCACACATCCTCATTTTAGATACTTCTGTGTCTGATGATCTAGGCTGACAACAGAGTGACACAAAAATCCAATTTAAGTATCAGTCAATGCAATGTAATTAATTTGGTGTTAAGGTGGAACATTTGTATATTTTGTAGTAGCACTGAGGACATTTTTGTGGCATCATGGCATTTACTACATCTATCTCAGTAACTACCACAGCTTTTCTAAAGATAAACTTGTGTTTAAAAACAAAAAATCTGCAAACTGAAAAATTAATATCTCTTTTTATAATAAATTGTCACCAACCAGATTGGATATTGATGAAAAAAAAATTACATCAGGTTCTGTGAATTAGGAGGATCCATGTATGTCTAAAACTTTGCGTCTTGTTCTGGCCACAGAAACTGGAGGCAATCAATAGCTCATACTTGACATAGAACCTGTGAAAATGAGATCAGAGCTGAACGCCAGTGATTTCAAGGTGAGTGAGGATGATTTGTCATTTAGAGTACCACAGCTGCATTATAACAGAAAAAAAAAATAAACCAAACTATAGCAGATACTCTAAAAGGAATAACCATGTTGTCTCCTGTTCCTTATTTGTCAAGTACTAACCCTTGAGATGTTAGACAATGCATAAAAAAAAATGTTGGACAGATGGACTGAAAACAGCACCTACCAGCATACAGCAAATTCTAGCTAGTATACAGGTATTCGTGCTTAAACTTGCCAGGTAGCCAGTAAATATTTGAAGTTGGGGGAGTAATCATGCTGAATAGAGGAAGGAGCGAGGAAGAATTATCATCTTCAGTGCTTCTCCCTTAGACTTTAGCCTCTGTAAATTAGCATGACAGATGTATGATCTGGGAAATTTTCCAGACCAATTTTTAAAGAAATTAAAGCATTCAGCATTGGCTATGCTAGAAATGTTTTGGGTTTACTCTTTTTTTTTTTTTTTTGGTCTCTCAAAATGCCATGAATACTTACAGATCCACTCTAATCCCTTCCTCAAT